>SZYD01000730.1:0-320611 GCA_009363875.1 Mikania micrantha | reverse complement strand
ACAACTGATCGAAGAGATCACACATTGGTCGCATTCTGGCCATTCGGCCTGCCTGACGATGAGGGTTGATTAATGCTATGAGTTGGCTTCTTGGAGTAATAAGGGAACCATGGAACTATAGAGTCTGGTGGTGGTGTTCACTGCCATAGTAGTTAGGGCTTGGAGGGTTGTATGAGAATATTGTGGAAGCCGGAGGGTAGTTCCTTGTCTGGAAAGGTGGCGAAAAGCTGGTGGTTGGCTGATTGTTTCCACCACCACTGCCATTGCTACCACCGACAGGCGGTGGATAGCATGGATAAGGACATTCCTGACCCATGACCGCAAGAAAAAATTTAGGGTTATGCAAAGAAAGAATAGGGTGGAAAGAATTTGATTGAATTTAGAGGCCACCATTTTGAAGTGTAAAATGGAGAAATTGTGTATGTTATGAAGGGAAAATTGCAATATTTAGGGGACTTTTTGTCTATGGTGAGGGGCCACAATTGCCCATCATGCAATCATGCATGATTAATTGATTACCGAGTCATGCGAAGTATGGCAAAAGCTAACTCAGTTCATGAGTCATAGGTTGTCTAACTCGGTTTGGGCTGGCCTTTATTAATTATGGATTAGGATTGTGAACGGTGAACCTTGTCGACAATGACAATCAGGTTTTGATAGCAAAGGAACATGATACGGATACTTTGGTTTCACATATAATTAAATTAAGTATTTAATGGGTCTTAATTACCCAAAATGACATTTTAATACAAAAAGTAGGAATCTTGATTATTGATCATAACAGGGTCGGTCTTGAGAATTTAAGCGCCCGGAACGAGAAGGAAAATAATGCCGCTGCGCTCGAATGAGTTATAAATTATTCAAACACTTTTTTTCAAAGATGATTGACATTATGATAATAAACATAGAAAAATCATAGATTATAAAGGGGTGTTGTTCGGTTCAACCCGATTGGGTTTCGTGTTAAAGGGTTTTCTTTAAAAAATATTGAACCACAACACGACCCTAATAGCGTCTGGTTTAGTCGGATCACTAGTTATTCAGATCGGGTCAGTTGGGTTAGTAAATTGCTATAAGAAAAATCATGTCCTAAACATATAATTTAATAGAAAATATGTTGTACCATATATAATTTGATTAATAGCTTAATATGTAGTTAACGTATTAAATATTTAGGTGTAAACTTAAATATGTTAAATATTTAATAATAAATATGTACAAAAAATATTAATCATCCTTATTCGGGTTAACCCGAACCCGACCCTATTAACAATGCGGGTTAATCGAGTTGACATGAATAATCTGACTACCTTTTTGGACATGAGTAACCTGACCCTATTAAGTTTATTCGTGTTTGAGTGTGGGTTGGATTAGTCGGCTTAGGATATTTTCGACATCGATACACATAATAAGATAAAAAACAAGTTATAATCTTATATAATCTTAATGGGTTTAATTTTTTTTAGCTTGGATATTAGACTTATTAGACTTAATAGGTATAAAATATATTATATAAAATATAAAAAAAAAAAATTTTAGATTTTATAACGCTGACATACAAGTCGTTTTTAATTAAGACCATGGGTATGCCCCATGGTTGGAACCACTACACCTAGGCGTCACGTAGGCATCCACCACAACACCCACTCAATCACTTGTGGTAGAAATGCCCCTTGGTTGGTGTTCTACGCTCAAGTCATCCACGCCCAAGTCATCCAAGTCACCCACTCAACCATTTGAAATAGTCGAGCAGTGTGGTTGTGTCCACGCCCAAGTCATCCACGCACCAAGGGGGCGGTGTTCCATGCCCAACCCAGCCCCACCCACGCGTTCACTTGGCACACCGTATGGTCTAACAGTTTAACTTGTTGCAACTAGTAATTAAAGAGTAGGAGCGTAAACTTCTAGCTCCACATAAAACACGATATCATAATAATGGATTTTAAATTGTTATTTCTAAACAAGTTTTTTTGAATTGTTATGGAGACATGCTTATTTTTATTTAGATTTTGGCATAATTTTTTTCAATGCTTATTTTCATTTATATTTTGGCATAAATTTCTTTCAAAACCAAGTGAAACTGTACCTTGATGTAGTTTTAATTCAAAATGATGCGGAGTCATATGTGACGTGTTTTAGTTTCTCTTTTTACTCACTCACTCTCCCTTATTTAAAGTTCACTTTTTTGATTTTAGAAGTTCATTTCTACAATGATGTTACTTTTCTTTTTTTTTTTTTTGAATATTTTGTTGTTACATGTTTTTTATCTACGTGTTGATATTCAAAATCACGCTATCACAATTTCATATCTTGCTCTTTGCCTACTCAACCACGTAATTTATTGGTGCAACATGTGACAACACTTAATTGTTATAATTTAAAATGCATAATGACAAATCAATATTTGATTTACGTGGTGACTTAGCTAACAATCAAATGTAATCATAGTCGTTAACATAAGACTAGCTCCTTAAAAAATATTTTTTATTTAGATGAGAATGTCACATTTATAAACTTTAACAAAAATATAATTTATTTTGGTAATTTAAACCAATACTATGATATACATAGGGGTGTAAACGAATCAATGCATCTCGTGAAATACTCGGGATCGATTGGTAAAAAGCTCGAACGAGCCGAGCCTTAATGAGCCCGAGCTCAAGCCCAAAAGTGTAGCTCGTTTAGTTATCAAGCCCGAGCCCGAGCCGGCTCCCGAGCCTTAACGAGCTTTTTGTTTATATAATTTTTATTTATTATATTAAGTGTTTATTTATAAAATTAATTATTTTTATATATAAAATTATGATAAATATATTTAAATCAAATATTTTATGTTAAATTTAGAAAATACAATTATAAATATATTTAAACGAGCTAAGCCGAGCCGAGCTCTAGCTTAAAAATTTTCTAACGAGCCAAGCCCGAGCCCTAATTTATCTTAAAGAGCCGAGCTCGAGCTCGAACCCTAATTTATCTAAACGAGCCGAGCTCGAACCTTAACGAGCTCGGGTTTGGCTCGACTCGTTTAAATCCCTACATATACACAAAGATAGTCTAAGAAGGAATGATCGAGTCTAATAAATAGGATCTACTTGCCAATTGCCACTTGCTCCCCAGTACCAATAATTGTTCACACTTCACACCTTGGTTCATTTAAGCTATTATACTAATATATTAAGTTTAGCCACAGACTTTTAAGCTAGTAGTCAGTAGTTACTATCTTGATTATTCTGTGATATGTCTTGGGTTCGTGTTCGAGCTGAGACATGTTTACTGAGAGATGGTCAGAAAGTTTACTTAATTGCGGGGTCCTTCAGCTAGGGTAGGTTTAAGTATACGCTTCAAAGCGTCAAATATGAGAGAATGATTGAAATCACATTTTGTGCTTTAAGTCCATAAAAAAACTAAATTCTGTATCAAAATTTTCTGTCACGTCATCAACCCATTGAAAAGCTTAAAACCACACAGTAGTCACCCCACTAAACCACTGTGAGAGAAGAATAAAGGGAATGTAAGAGATGAGAAAGTGAGGAGCAAGAGCATGAGGAGAACCACTATTTGTTCCCGTAGAAGGAAGAGGGCGATTCGCCCTCCACCCCGCTGAAGCTTTGGATTCCACCAAGGCCACGAGAAGACCGCTACATGTAGCCTTAAAGGTAGTCTTAAAATTTACACAACCGTCAAATCTATTTATATTCAATAAAGTTCACTATTACAATACCCCTTAATAGTTGGTACTGATATTACACAAGTCCTTTCATCAAACTGTTCATTTAACAAGCTTTACTGTTTTTGTTCAGAAATATGTTTTGATGATTCAACCCCATCAAAATATGTGAAAACCGTATCATTAAAATAAGAGAAAATTCTCAAAACATTCATTTGATTTAAACTTTTTCTAAAATCTTCTATTTGACTTTTTAATCCCTTAAAATGTTCACACTTTTTATGGGCGCCGCCGCCCATGTATATACGGTCGCCGCCCATAAAATAAACCAAACAAAATAAGCCCGAGCCTAGTTTATGGGCGTCCCGCCCGTGAAGTTTCCATCCGTGAAAAAAATTCAATTTTATGGGGGTGGTTCAGGTTTTATGGACGCCGGAGCGTATAGTGGACACATGACTTATTTTAATTGGTTTATTTTATGTGCGACAGTGCCCGTAAATGATGTGGACATTTTGAGAAAAGTTTTGGTTAAAATAGGCATTTTAATTTTGGGATTGACTCTTAAAATGATATATTGATATTATATTACACTAAGGTATCCTCCCTCGTCTAGACAGATTGTTTATTACTGTACGTACGTATTAGTTATCACATATGTACATCATTTAGAATTTTTTATTGAAATGAAATGACCATAGATTTTATAGAGATTTTTGAATTTAGGGTGAAATGTAAATTTAATTTATTTATATTTAATTATAATAAAAAAACACCTTGTACATTATACCAACAAATTACTAAGGGCCTCCCATTGAGGATACTTTTAGCTAGTGAAGATGTTGTCAGCATAAATTATGTTGTTGATCCGTTAGTGAAGCGCCTTCGACTTGTGCGTGAACTCTCTTTCCCCGATCCGTAAAGTGCCATTCGTTGATTATTCGATGATCGAATCCTTTGCGGTGCCAAGTTTGCCCATGGAGTTTTGCCAATATGATAGATTACTGGTGATTGATTAGTAAGTTCATCATGGCTAAAGACTTAAGGATCCTACTATATATATAAATTGATTAAGAAGTTTGTGTCACAAAACTTTGTCACCAAAAGCATATATGAAGCTCTTGGCTTTCTAGGCAAGTTTCCACGTCAAGACGTTAATTGTTTCTTTGTCTTTCATTCGTAACATTTCAAATTCCGATTTGAGAGTTTGTGTTTTTGCCTTTTGCACCCGGTCCATCCACATGTATCTAGTTTTTAACACATCCCATATGTACTTGTTTTGAGGTTTGATGTTTTGCATCTTGAAGAACTAAATCTAATTCTGGTAATGATTGAAACAAACAAGCAATTGCACTTATATTTCTTTAGAATTTTGACCTATCTGGTTTTTTGTTACTTCTTTAATTACTTGATTAAACTGATAATCAGTAATTTCTTGTGGTTTTTTGACTCATCTTAGTTTTTTGTTCTTTCTTGGATGAATGCGATGAATAAGTTTTCTTGATTCGGTATGGCTTAGATATCGTTGTTTGCCCAGAATTGAAATGATAATCCAATTGCATATATATATATATATATATATATATATATATATATATATATATAATATATATATTAGTACAAATTGATCATAAGTATTAATTATTTGTAAGTCAAATTGCCTTTAGGATTAACTTGAATATTTACACAGGGCTGTTTAAAAAGCTCACAACCTAAAAAAGCTCGATAAAATCCGGCTTCGACTCGAGAAAAGATCGGCTCGAAAAGAGCTCGTTTAAACGAGCCGAGCCCGAGCCAGGGTTGACTTTTGCTCAACTCATGGCTCGAATCAAAATTTCCGTATGTAACTTATAAAGTTATATATTTAAGTTTTAAAATTATTTGTTTAAAATAGCATAGCATATATTTTTTAAAGTCATTTTATAAAAAAAATAAAAAAATAATTTATGATATAATCATGTTGTTTATCAAATTTAACAAAATTATTAATATTTAATATGATAGAGAAGAAGAAAAAATCAAAATATAATTAAAAGATGACATGCAAATATTTATTAGGAGACATAGGTGAGAAACATGACATGTATATATATTATATTCGGTTCGAAAATCCATGAGCTGAATTGGAGCTATACCTGGCTTGGCTCAGCTCGATTACAGCCCTATCACACTCTTGATCTACATAAACAATTAAAAAAAACCTGTCTAACAACAGTCGCAAAAAACTACGATTGAAAAAACAACCTCAAAAATGAATTAGCAATGCACAATTTAGTTTTATAGGAATATTACATATATATGCAGGTTGTCCATTTCATGTTTCCAACATATGGTGTCCTTAGTTTTGCTTGAGCTTCATATATATCATCGAACCACCAAACATCCAACCCCACTTTCAAAGATCTTCACCCTCACTCACATATTTGGAAATGGACCACTGAGCCTTTTTTCATCACCAGCTGACTTTCAGGCCCCTCAATTCACTGTCGGTTTCCATGCATACTCTTGCCAAATAACCAGTCCTTATTGCTTGTTACTACCTCACATTCATCGTCTGTCCCACCTTGATATGTATTATTCACACACACACACAAACATATATTGGTTCAAAAAATTTTTTAAACGGCTAAATTTTAGGTTCACCGACGGATTACTAGAGTATCATTTTGCCATCAGCAGTACCATCCGATCATATCAACCACCAATTCACTAGTTATGAAGGAAACTCAAATATTTGAGTAAACCCTGTTGTGCGATTCGAACTCAAGACTAGAGGTGGGCAAAAAAATCGGACCCGGAATCGGCAACCGGAACCAGTCATACCGAACCGATGGGTACAAACGAGGTCCGGTTTTTTAGACAAATTAAAACCGGAACTGGTTCCACCTATACCCGGCAAAAATCTGAACCGGAACCAGTCAAAAATCGGTCGGAACCGGTCAAAACCCGGAACTGGAACCGAAACCGGAATCGGGTATTGACTTTGTTGACCGAAACTGGAACCGATTAGAACCGGAACCGGCTCCAAAAAAACCCCATTTGTGCACCTCTACTCAAGACTATTTGGCTACTGAGTATTATCCCACAACAAGATATCATTAGGCTAGCTTTAATGCCATTGGTAATTTGGTATATATTGGTCCAAATAAATACCAAAAGGATAAATTCTTTTATGTAGCCAAAACCATTACAGTTAAAGTGTTACTTTCATTGTAAAAGTTTAATGTTGTTAAAAAAATGCGGAAAGACATCGGACGGCTAAAACCTCAAGATCCATAATTCCCTAAAAAAAAGGTTACTATTTTAATAAAGAATTTATAAAAAAATCATTTTGGTTTAATAATAATCTTTTAATTGTGGTACGTGGCAAAATTATTTGCAAAGTTAATGAAGGGACGGCAAACAGCCTCAAGATCCTATCAAATTAGGATATGGGATGTTTAATTAGTTAGTTTAAAAAAGATTTGAATAAATCTATCAAATTAGGGCCTTTTAATTGCCTGCCGGTACCAATATAATGTATGTAGTAGATAAGATTTGTGGTGAATAAATTGAGTAGATTTTAAAGTAAAATAAGGTGTGTGAGTTATTTTTTGTAATAAAAAAGTGATTCACATTGTGTAATTGCAGACTTCCTTTGTCCTGTTATAAATAAAGCATATTTATATTATTTTTTTTAATAAAAATTGTCAGATAAATATCAAATAATGTAAAATAATGGAACATTTAAGAAATGAAATTTGGGGAAATATGTAAAATAAATTAAAAATTAAAATATAGTGGTCCTCATCAAGAAGACCTTTTTTCTTTGTTTGTGTGCATAGATATGGGGGTAGGTGCGGATACAACGGAACTCCTTCCATTCCATTATTACAGTGAAACTTTTTGTATAAATGCATATAAAGTATATATATTTATAGTATCAAAGATATTAAATTTGATGTCATTCATTCGTTGACATAACTAAATCTCATATTTCACTAGAAATTGTTGATTATAACCTCAACCTTTAATTTATACATCAAACCAGAATTATTAAATTTGCACAAACAAGTATATTTTTCTACAGAGTTTGAAGGTGTGAAGTGCACACTCGTTTAAGAGTTTCTAAACTCCAGACCAATCGGTGGGTCAAGGGGGCAGCACCGTTGGCACGGTCTAAGGGGCTTTGGCGGTCTCACTGACCAATCAATGGGGCAACACCTCTTGTGGGTTTGGAGTGTTGCTCCGAAATCTAAACAAAATTTACTAAAGTTATATGATCGGAATTAACTAAACTCATGACCCGAAACGATTTTCCTTATTATGATGGATTTTAACCACGAGAGTTAACCGTAAATATCTTCCATCTACTTTATGATTTTAAAACAAGGAAAATATGTGCATAAAAGATATGCAAACAAATTTCATATCACACAATCTATTGGATTATCTCTTAATCAAATTTCTCGAACTCGTAAGAGTTGAAATATTGATTTCAGAAAGTGATTTCATACACGATTCAAAAGAAATCCAAGTATTGATTCCATAAATTTTCCAGATATCCAACTGGCTAGACAAAACCAAAAATATGATGTTCAAAATAGCTTTGTTAAAAGCCTGTACCTAGATGTATTATCAATCATATGTATTTCAGGTTTTGTTTTGTTTTCCAAACCAGTTAACATACATGAAAGATCGAGCCGGGTGATGCTCCTTTTAGAAAGTTACAAATATTGATTTTTCTTTATGATAGTGTAAATATATAATATTAGTGATTGTTTAGTATACAAGTGTTATGTATGTTTAAATTCTTAAACATACAAGTAAAAAATTGTTAAAAAATAAATTAAAACTAATTTCTTCAATCCTATTATCAATATTTTCCTTTTCCTATTTTAGGGTTACTAAACCAACTCTCATGCATGATCATTCCATCAATATCTACACAAGTGTTTTAAAACTACTACATGATTTTAGATCGATACTGGCCAACTGATTAATAGCTAGAACAACTCGGGTCAATCCCAAGTCGTAATAACTTCAAGATCATGAATTCAATTCTTAAATATTAAAAAAAAAAAAGATTAGAGATCGGTTGTTTAGTTTTTGCAAACAAATTGTGAGCTACAATTAAACATATAAATCAGACAAAAATATCTGGAGATATGATTAAAAGGGTTCAAAAGATTGTGTTAGGTAAGCAAGAAAATAACTAAAAATAGGGTTTCAAGTAAGCAAATAATCAAGGTCGAACAGACAACGAAAGAGAGATGAACCACAAAAGACTGCTCACTTGACATGAATCGCATGAAAACCCTCACCCCATATATGTTTCTTGCATCTTCTTAATTCATCAGACTATGAGATTTGTCTGCAAAAAATATGATATTTTAATTTGCAGTTGATTAAAGATAGAAAAATGGGAAAATAAAAAGAAAAATATTAAAATATGTGCCTGAAATTAATGGATATATGAAGATGGAGATGAGGTACCATCTTTTTGAGCTTGAATAAGGCGTAGGGAAGACCTTGTATATTTATAGATGAAGAAATCTACCAAGCGTTTGAACTTACAACACTTGATGTATTATGTACCTACTACATGCTCACACGTGAATAAGTTAACAAGAAATAGATTTTTTTTTTTTTACTTACCCTCGATATATATTTTTAGTCCTAAATAAAATAAAACTGATGGAATATAGCAAAATGTGCCAAATTATTTTTTTTAATCATGTCTAATTTATTAAATAATTTTACTTTATATATAGTTTTCCTTAGATTATTTGTAAAAATATACAAACAAACAAACTTACTTAATATATTCTTACTTTTCAGTAGGGTCTGGAGGGAAAGATGGATACAAACCTTACCCTTATCCCAGTTGGGATAGAGATGCTGCTTCGAAGGAGTCTATGACTCAAAGTTAATGTTTGAAGTATAATAACGTTAAAATAAATGCAAATTTACTTTTGCTCTCTGAGGCCCACACACATATGAAAGCATACTATTATATATATATATATATATATATATATATGGCATGGAATTTTTAATAACCCACTAAATGGGCGCTAACCCAAATAACTTTGGCAAGATGAAACCGAATCTTGAATTTTTTTTTTAACATCATTGTAACACATTTTGAACACGATGTTCTTTTATGAGTTTGTGGAAATTCATCACCGTTTAGAAAATATCATCGTTGTAAGTTTTATGCTACAGTACTGTAAGTTTTAAATATTTACAAACTTACAGTACTGTAAGTTTTTGAACGGTGATGAATTAGCCCAAACTCATAAAAGAACATGGTGTTCAAAATGTGTTACAATGATGTTCAAAAAAAAAAATTCAAGATTCGGTTTCATCTTGCCAAAGTTATTTGGGTTAGCGCACATTTAGTGGGTTATATTTTTAACCTTCTCCTATATATATATATATATATATATAGGGAGAGGTTCAAATGTTAACCCTCCCTTATAGCGTTAACCGCTTAACCCTAGCGTTTTTTGCTCGAATCTTAAATTTTTTTCATCGTTTTTATTATGCAAAAATAGGGGGTTTCTTTTTTGTGTTTTTGCTAATTCATCACCGTTTAGAAGTAACTTACACTTACAATAACTTCTAAACGGTGATGAATTAGCAAAAACACAAAAAAAACCCCCCTATTTATGCATAATAAAAACCATGAAAAAAAAATTAAGATTCGGGCAAAAAACGCTAGGGTTAAGCGGTCAACGCTATAAGGGAGGGTTAACAATGGAACCTTCCCCTATATATATATACACACATATATATATATCGTTTTCAAAACTAAACAAAATAAAAAAGAACCAGCAACAAATCACGACCTCAGTTTAATTACCTGGTAAAGAAGACTAAATTATAGCCTTAATGGAAAAGAGGGAATAAAAAAAACAAATAAATGAATGAATTTGGATTGAAAATTGTAATATAGAGGATTATGCAAACTATAGAAAAAAATTGTTTAATATATCATATGTTAGATCAACATGATAAGTGGAAAGTTTGATCATATCAATTCAACCATGTAATACAAATAATTAACAAACCAATACTGTGGCATTATCTTAATGTTTCTTTCTTCTCTTTATATGTTTTCACCATACCCTCTCACCCCCCCCCCCAAAAAAAAAAATTATTTGGTTTATTTTAGCCTTTGAATTGAACATGTACCCCAAAATTGTTATCTGGTGGAATCAGTAAAGTTAACCATGAAATCAAATTCAAAGTCAACCCATCATGTGCAAATTGAAACATTAATATTAAAGGACTCAAATATAATAAACAGATGATCATCTCTCTTTAACTGTCCACCCCTTTAACTTAGGGCAATCTTGTTGTATGTGCCTCTTCTTGCGACAAAATTTACGACGAGGTTGTCTAGAGGCCTTTGAGTTAAAGGTATACTAGTACTATTATTATTATGAACTTTAAAATTTTACTCTTCACCACCGTTTCCCATTATTTTCTTCGGGCCAATGGTAGTCATGTAAAACAAATGATATTTCTAGTTTCGGACATTCTTTTTCCTATAAGCACATTGTTGTCAATTCACTCATTTTCCGTTTTTCTTTTCAAGTGTTAGTAATTTATCTAAAAAGCATCATATCAAAACATGTAGGAAGGGAAATCATGATAAAGTGAACTTGAAAACCTTTGCTGATTTCCATGTCTGAGCCCTTCAACATGAGCCATATCTGTGACACCCGGCAATTCCAGGTAAATTATGACTCTTACATTCTTTACATTTCACAGTCATACTTGTTGCATTTCATTTTGTTTGACTAGATGAGTCAGACACACACAACTGCGAAACGATAGTTCGAGAAACTATCAAATCGTACATTTGTACATTGGTTTTGGAAACCAAGTGTGGCAAACACAAAACTAACACAAAACAATAATTCGGGGAATTATTGAATTGTGCACTACACGTTGATTAGGATTAATCAAGCGTGCAAACACTTCGTAAGACACGAGCACAAACTATCGAAGATAATTCGAGGAATTATCAAAACACACACGAGTCTCACGAACGTTGGTGATCAAACTTATGTGCTATTATATGATTATGTGCTAAACATGCATTAGATGTTAGGATAAACGTTGGGAATCGAGTACGAGAGAAATCGAATCATCGGAATCGAAAAACAAGAAAATGGACTCATCGCGGTACGCGAAGGTCCCTTGGCAAAAGGAAACCGAGAGTTGAGACTCCCGAATCCCATCGCTATACGCGAAGATGATTTTTGATCGGCCTTCGCGGTACGCGAAGGCCATGCAGATCAAAATTTCTTTATAATCAACCCCAAACTCATTTCATTCGGTTTCCTTGCGATTTAACCGAGCTTTTTCACCTAATCCCGACCCAAACCCACTGAAATCCACTCTCAAACTATCTGGAATCACTTGGAAGCTATTCTTGGTGATTTGGAAGACATTGGAGCTTTTGGAAGCTTGGAGAAGAAGTCAAAGAGCTTAGAACGACCATCGATCACTGGTTCTTCATCATCAGTCGCCATCCCCACTGAAATCTAGCTTCTAAGGTAGTTTTCTATGTTTGTTTATTGTTAGATCGCACATGCAATGGGTAAAAACCCACATGCAACTCCATATGATCATTGTGCACAAATTCGTTGGTGATTTGATGTGTAGATGCTATAGATTTACTGAACTTATAGTTTAGTAATGTTAGATTTGAGTTTGATTGAGTTATTGATTGATTTGGTGATGATTTTGGTACACTTGCCATAAAAGGAAACTTTTATGTTGCAAGTTATGGATTTGTGATGATCTAGACATGTTAGACTTGTCTAGATGTTGTTAAATGTATATTGAATTGTTTAGAAACACATTTGGGGTATTTGATTTTGTCAAAAACATGATTTTGTAGAAACTTACTATTTATGGAAACTTTTCAAAATCAAAAGAGGGCTTTTGATGAACTTTGATTGATGAAACATGTTTAGAAATGATTTTTAACATATTTAGAAACTTCGTTTTGTGAAAACGAGCTTTTAAACGAATACTTTCCAAATAAGGAAACTTTATTTGGGCAAAACGGCATAAATGGTGATTTATGCGCAAACGACATGTTTTAAGGGTTTAAACGTGTTTTATAAACATATTAATGGTATTAGTTTCATGAAATGAGATTTCATAACTACACTTTCCTAAAATGGAAACTTTCCAAAAATGGTAATCCATATGAATTGAGCCATAGGATGCATGTACGTGTCCTGCTTGTGCTTGTGACACATTGGGCGGTCATAACACAATAAACGTGTCACCAACGATTCGTCGAGTCTCACTAGTCAACACACACTCGGTTGAGCACACCGACACTTGGAGTTGTATAGATTACAACACACCACAAAACACATACTCACACCTATATGGTTATAGGTGCATACTAGCAGGTGCTAGCTTTCGCAGAAGCGAACACTTACACACATACCGGAACTGCTAAACAGGTGAGTTCACGGCCCCTTTTTACATTTTCTACCTTTGGGGGAGAAAACATTGCATACAACTGTTTTTGAACAACATACACATTTTGGTTACATTTGTACATGCTGATATCGTATATGCATATGTGTGGCATTCATCCACAAAATTGATAAGTCCTCATTAAACACATCTTGAACCGTTAATAGCGCGTTGCGCTTAGCTTGGTAATTCTGAATAGTACTATTTGGGCCTGGCAAGCCCCACAGTTGCGCGCCGTATGGCCACCCCGACAGGAGTTCGGAACAGTGCATAATTGACCAAAACAACATTGTCATATCTTGGATGGATATGGCGGGAGGCAGCATGTTAGCTTCGGTTGCGAACCCGCATATGGTATAACTCATAGTGACTAGCTATCAATGGATATTGCATTGTATTGAAATGTAGAGCTGCATAATATTTACTTTAAACATTTGACGTTTACTGCTGACATAAAACATGTGTTCTCACCAACCTTTGTGTTGACTCTTTTTACCGTATGTTTTCTCAGGTAGCTAAGGCACGCACTTGAGGATAGGATGCTACGATGGAGTCTCATGCATCAATATCATTGTCTTAGGATTTGAGAACAATTATAATTTTGTTTTATTGTGTGTTGTTAAACAATCTAAATCGCTTCCGTACTGTTACTTAATGTTGATTTTTGAAAACTGTTTTAGTTAACGCTTCCGCAACTTATGAACTTTATCTATGTTGATACTATCAAACTTCCGCAACTCTGATTTTACTAAACTATTTTATCCAAGTTATTGGATGTACATATGCACCAAACATGTAGGTCTCGCAGCATTGTGTGACCGGAGACTGCGATCCTGCAAGATCAGTCGAGTCGCGCTCCCGTCCGGGACTGGAGGGCCAGGGTGCGACAATATCGCCCATCATCATGATGTTTTCTCGCACATAAATAACCTCATCATACTTTATAGTAAGTATCATCATAATCATATTGCTTGTATATGCTTTAGAAGTTTCCTTAAATTGCTCGGTTAGATCTTTCCACCTTTTCCTACTATAGTTTCTGATTTAATTTGTTGTGCTTTCAATAGTGAGAATACTAGAAGCATCATGTCTTAATATATAATCACACTATATTATGCGAAGAGTAAGTTTAACTGTGTCTCTCAATAAGACAGATCTTTTTTATAGGCTTGGCCAACACGCTCAACGGCCTTTTCTTCGCTATCAGCACTATGCACTCTCTCTACCTTTCTCTCTCGCTTCGGTTAGTCTCTTTTGAGAACAGGTCCGGGGATAGATGTTGTTTCAAGATCTATGAACAAGAGAGATCCCTAAATCTCCATTAAAAAAAAGATGAATAACTCAATTTTTAAAGTAGGAGTTAAAGTGGACGCTGAATTTTCATAAAAAAGATATAAAAAAATTTGAAGTGAGCAAAATCATGAAATAATCAAATAAAGTAGACAAAATTAATATATTTAATATTTAGTATATTATAAACATGAAAACAACATACTATACTAAAGTTTTACTTGAACATTAGTTTTACATTGGTTATGACCAACAGTCAAGCTTTATATACATAATATCAAAATGAGGTTATATTTGATTGTGTACTTCACTTTAGCTATATATGATCAAAATTCAAACATAAAGAACAAGTTAAAGTGAGTTTGTATTACTCGCTTTGTTTTTTTGGGCATGACCAACATTTAAATGTCATCTTTAATGTTATATAAATCGAATGATGCTCTTTTAGGTAAATCATGTAACTTATCATTGAAATTCACCCTTTATATTTGTATTATTACTACTATCATATTGAAACACGATTATTCGTCATAATTGTTATGTTGCCTATTGAAGCAAAAGAGATAGGTATGAATGGGATAATTAAGTATGATTATATATACATATATATATATATATAGGATTTAGGTACAAATGAAAAATTACGGCACGAAAAATCAATTGATTGTACGAGTGAATTCTTATCTATATCTATATCTATACTATATAATAAAAGAATAACAATTTTGCCACGTGTCAAATTCTTACACCACTATTGACACATGTCACATTTTTATACCACTATTGCCACTTGTCAAATTTTTATTAATCCACTTAATTCCCTCTCATATTAAATAACCATATTCTCTCTCTAATTAAATAATTATAAAAATGATATAGAAAGTTACAATTTTGGTCCGTTATATTTAACGCTATTTTTAATTGGGTCCTTTAACTTTAATAATTACAAAAATTATATTTTATATTATTGATTTATAAAAGTTAGTTTTTAATATAATACAAACTAAAGTTTTTAACGTTATTTATTTCAAAGATACTAATTGGGACACATTAAAAGTTCATATAAAATTTGTATAATAATTAGAGTTTTCAATTATTTTTTATGACTTAAAATATTTATTAATATGTGAATTAATCATTTTATATCAAAATATCGTTTTATAATTGTTAAATTTTCATCACTAACTACTTAATATCATATTAAATCCGTGTAATACACGGGTTAATAATCTAGTTAATTATAAATAGTCTAAGTTTGGTAAAAATTACTTATGTATGAAACGAAAGAAAAAGTGGTTAATGGCATTTATGCTAATGAATTTACATACTCGTAACAATATCATTTAAATATTACGAATTATGACATAATAAATAATCAAAGATTGATGTCATTCACATATCTCACAAACGAAGATCACGTGCAATTTTGATTATTGAAATAATTGATTGGCAAAATAGAAAACATGATAAATGATTATTTATATAAAATTCAATAAACATATTTTAACTTTATTAATTTGATCTAAAGTTATCTCAACCAATATAAATAAAATATTGATTTATTTTGATGGGAAATCAAATGGAACATGCATGAATTGAAATCACCAATGATAATTTCAAACGGCTATATCAACATCAAAAAAAAATAAATATATAAAATTGATTTATCTATTTCATTATTCATCAAAATTACAGTGAGTTTTAGTCGACTAATGATTGAATTGATATGATAATATCCTTGATTATTGTATGGCATGTCTTGGGTTTGAGTTCGAACTCGAGCTGAGGATGTTTGCTGTCTGCTGAGACATGGTCAGAAAGCTTACTTAGTTGCGGGTCCAAGATAGAATGGTTGAAATCACGTTTTAAATGTATGTGTTTTAAATCATTGGGTTTATAGTCTAGTGGTACTCATTGACTATCAGCAATGGGAGGTCTTGATTCGAGTCTCGTCTGGAGCAAAAAAATGTTCTGGGTGAGCTAGGGGTTTTTCTCAGTGTGAGTTTCCTCCTAGATGGTGTGGTGGTTCCTCGATTCGGCACTCACCAACGCCCGGCTTTAAATGTTTCCTGGGGTTGGTAGCGGTCTGTGGTCGCAGCGCGTGAGTTGTTGGGTCCAAGGATTCGTTTAGCTGTTCAAAAAAAATGTATGTGTTTTAAGTCCATAAAAAAGATAATTTAATTAAACTAAATTTCTTTTTACAAACACACATTAAACTATCCATAGTGGTCACCCTACTTAAATACTTCTTCAAGGAAATTTTCTATCATGTCATCATTCAACTGAAATTCTTAAAACCGCACAGAAAACCTTCAAGTCTTACAGTGGTCACCCCGCTAAACCATTGTGAGTGGATAATAAACGGGATGTGAGAGAGGATAAAGTGGAGAGCAGGAGCCGTGGAGAGCCAGGAATTGTTATCGTAGGAGGAGGGCAGTGTTCCCACCAGACCTCGCTGAAGCTTTGTATCCCACCAAGGCCGTGGAACGACTGCTGCGTGTAAGGCTGGCAAAACAGGTCTTAATGGGTTTTAACAGGTTTCAGACGACGCGATTAATGCAAATATAAACATGAAAACGACTTGTTTAACACTTGGTTTGGTGATTTAAGCATGACAGTTCTTTATTTTATGTAACAAAAAAGAAAAATAATGAAATCTAGCCTCTTATTTTCTATTATTTTTAAAAATGTAAAAAATCAAATAGTAACTTTTTTGCTAAACAGGTCTAATAATGTCTTAACATGTACCCATTTTACCAGCCCTAGCTGCGTGTAGTCTTAAAGCTCGTCTTAAATTTTACACTTACATAAACCGTCAAATCTATTTATATTAAATAAAGTACACTATTTCAATACACCTTGGTAGTTGGTACTGGCATGACAAAAGTCCTTTCCTCAAACTGTTAAATTTAACAAGCTTAACTGTTTTTATTCGGGAACATGTTTTGATGATTCAACCCAATCAAACTTATGCGAAAAGCGTATCATTGAAATCCATTAACTACTATACATACTGACATTACAGGTGTCAAATGTACGTTTCAGTGTATATATCATTCAATCAAGAAATAAAATCAAAATCAAAATTTTAATCGTAATCAACAATGCTTTACTGTGCATACTTCTCGTATAAGGTTGTTCACTTTTCAAGTTGTATTCGAAAACTCGATTGATTTTGTTTCGAAAATCACTAATTCAAAATTCTGTTTGAATTTTCACATTCGAATTCGATTAATATCGAAACCTAATACTGAATTTCGAATCAATTCAATTCGAAATTCAAATTAGAAATATGTATGTATGTATGTAGCTTGTAATCTTTCATAACCCAAAGTACTTGTTTAAACTTTATAACTTCGCAAAAAACAAATTCAAATATGTGGTTGGTTTTTCGAACATTATTGTAACACATGTAAAACACTTTCTTGTTTTATGTGTGTGTAAATCCATAACCAATTAAAAGATAATATCGTTGTAGGTTTTTGACTTACATTAATATAACTGTTTTAATTCAAAATTTGCAATGATGTTAACTATTAAACAGTAATGAATTTACACAAAAAAAAGAAAGGAAAAAAGTGTTCAACATGTGTTAAAATAATGTACGGAAAAAAGCTTGGCGAAGTTATCCGGGTTGAACAAATGCTAGTGGGTTTTATTTTATTCTCAATCCTATATAGGGCTTGGAATTTTTAATAACCGAAAGTTTTTGTTTAACTTATATATCTTCGTCAATGTCAATCAAATTTCTAAACTTTTTAACATCATTGAAACACATGTTAAACATTTTCTTCTTTTATATGTATGTGTAAATTTATATCGTTTAAGAGTTTAGGTTTTCATTATATGATATTTTGAATGTTCAAAGTTAGCATTAAGTTTGTAAATAAAGTAAAAACAAACTATTTAGGTAAATTTAAATCAAATAAACTCGAATTCTGAACTCGATTAAAATCGAATTTTGAATTTGAAATTGTTTTATTTGATTTCGAATCCTACTCAAGATTTAAAAAATTCAAAATTCAAATTCCCATCCCATTCCATCGTAGCTAGTACCCTCACTCGTCTAGACAGATTGTTTGTTTCTGTATAATTATCATATTTGTACATCATTTAGATTTTTTTATTTCAATGACTCTCATACCACGTGTTCTAAAGCGTTACATCCAGGGGCGGATCTACATGGTGGTATACGGGTTCACCGGAATCTACCGCGATTCGAAACGTTAATAGGAAAAAGAATTTTAAAGGGTTAAAAAATAGGGTGAACCTATTAGTATTTTGAAGGTGAATCACAAGCATATCATTTCTAGATAGTCTAGTGTTAAGGGAATCCTGATTTTACCCCGTAGGTCACAAGTTCGAATCTCTCTTCTATTTTTTTTTCTTTTTTCCAGTTTTTTTTAAAGTTTGTGGGGTTTTTTTTAAAAGTTGAAACCACACTTTTTCCCTGCCCCCGCCCCCCAATTGGATTCACGATAAAAAATTCCCAGCAAAAAAAAACCCTACAGCATCTCCCTTCCGACCGATCTGCGGCATCTGCCCTCCGCCCCGACCCCTCCCTGCCCTCCGGCGACCACTACGCTACCTCTGGCCTCTCCTGATTCCGACAGACCGACGACGCATCACACACATCGGACGCCTCCCCTTGCCCCTCAGCACCTGTCCGTCTGCCCCCTATCCTGCGACTCTGCGGGCTCAGTTCGAACTTCAATTAGCCGGCTGCTCCTTTTCATTGATTTGGTGAGTAAATTATAACTTACACTTTCATTGATTTGCCTAGCTATTCTGTGAAACGTTGAGTATTGTTTTGCCTAACTATTTTATGAGTATTGATTTTGAGTTTGAATCTTGATTTGAAATTGAATTATTTGTTTAGGTATTATGAGTATTGAATATTGATAGATTTTTCAATAGAGCCTCAACAAACCTTGAATCATCATCCTACCACCCTAGTCAAAGGGATGAAATTCAATGGATTTTGTTTGGATTATTTGAATTCATTTATGCTACCATTGGATAAGTTTTGGTTCTTGGTTATGGCAACTGTTTTTAATCCATAACTGTAAATATGAAAAATGAACATTATAATGTGAAACCGGTATAATGAGTTTTATGAAAAATGTTAGTAGTACCCAAATCTTAAACACACACACAAAACTACATAATAGTTCAAACTTGTGTACATGTTATAAGGGTTGCAAATTACTAATTATAGGAGTACAATAAAAAGTTTGTTCGAATCTATTTGTTGAACCGTGGGTATAAATTTGAAACTTGAAGATCTAATATGTGCAAAATTCTAGTGGATGGAAATGATAACATGACATCCAAGTTGAAAACATTTTTCTATGTTATTGGTATGCAATTCTACCAGAGGATGTCCGTGTGTTTTTTGTTAACATATATGATTTTAGGGTTGAATTTGTGTAACACAATTTTACTATATGTGATAGAAACAATATGAGTGATGGATATTTAAATGATTCTTGCATTTCTTACATTTAAAGGGGGTTCTTACAACAAGTTTCAGTCGAAGGTGTGATGTAACGTTTTCAAAAAGATGAAACCTTGAAGGGGGCAATTAGAGGTATTTTTTTTTAATTTGTAAATATTGTTGTATTCATATTACCCGACCCGGATATTTTTTTTTGTCCGGACTTATCTAATTGAAATGTCTGAAAATAGATAACACACTGAAAAAAATTCCTAAATCGGCCACCGGTTATATGACATAAAAAGCTTGTTAAATGGATGTGTTTTGAGGATACATGGTTAGTGTTCGGTATGAATGATGTGCCTACTAGATGCAATGTAAATTTAATAATAATTTAATATAATGTCATGGAGTGCTCTTCTTAAATTACTGTTTTCCTACTGGTGGACACATAGAGTGTTTTCCTTTGTCTCTAACTAGATGGTGCTTGGCGCGCGTTGCCGCGCAAATTTAACACATTCGTTTTGACTCGGGAACAAACTCGAAAGAAAAAAAAACCATTAACGGGTAAAGAGTCGTGACTATAAACAAACCTATTATGAGTCAAGAAGTAAAACAAAAGAAAAACAAAACTAAATAGAACCTTTGGAAAAACATCTCAAACTCTCGTGTTATGAGAAATTGTAATGGGTTATCTAAAAGAATTTAAAAAAATAATGAATTTCTCATGAAAAAATAAAGAAAAAATGAATTTCTCAAGAAAAATGAATTTATCTTACGAAAAAATGAATATCTAGCGAAAAAATGAATATCTCGTGCAAAAATTAATTTCTCGTGAAATTGTAATGGGTTATCTAAAAGAATTTCTCAC
Organism: Mikania micrantha; assembly: GCA_009363875.1. NCBI lineage: Eukaryota > Viridiplantae > Streptophyta > Magnoliopsida > Asterales > Asteraceae > Mikania > Mikania micrantha. Next base: position 299,854 of record SZYD01000730.1, on the reverse strand, counting down.
GAAAAAATAAAGAAAAAAATGAATTTCTCACGGAAAATGAATTTATCTTGGGAAAAAACGAATATCTCGTGAGAAAATGAACGCGAAAAATGAATTTAGCTCGGGAAAAAATGAATATCTCGTACAAAAATGAATTTATCTCGCGAAAAAATGAATATATCGTGCGAAAATGAATTTCTCGCGCGAAAAAATGAATATATCGTGTGAAAATGAATTTCTCGCAAACAGAAAATGGATTTATCTTGCGAAAAAACTAATATCTCGTGAGAAAATGAACACGAAAAATGTATTTATCTCTCGAAAAAATGAATATCTCATGCGAAAATGAATTTATCGCGCGAAAAATTGAATATATCGTGCGAAACATGAATTTCTCGCGAGAAATCAATATCTCGCGAGAAACACTATTCATAATTTGAAATTGTATAGATAGTTAATATCTATGTATACATGTCACATCCGGAAACCTTGAACCATGTATTGAGCGACCCAATTTTGTTACTATTAGACTATCACAGCGGTCATCTTACTGAAAACCCTTCCTCACTAAAATTTTCTGTCACGTCATCACCTCACTGAAAACCTTTAACACCCACAATGGTCACCCTACTGAAAACATTTCTCCACTATTCCACATCATCAACAATTAAAATTAAATAAAAAACGTTACTATAATTTAAAATAATTCAATATTTTACAAAAAAAAAACACACATTACATTAAAAAAACAAAAACATATTAAAAATATACTAGTCGCGTTAAATGCTACGAACGACAATATCGGTGCGAACCCTTTCGATATGTTCGACCAAATCGGCTTTTAACGACTCGTGAATGCTTTTGTTTCGCAACGCCAAAATTTGGTTATCTCTGCGCGGTTCATCAATGTCAAAAGGAGATGACGGTTCGTCTTCATCGAGTACAAACGGGCTAATCGACTTGCCCTCACATTCAAGTATCATGTTGTGTATTATGATACATGTATACATAATGGATCTAATTTTTTTGGGATGCCATGCTCTAGCCGGTTTTTTATAATATGAAATCTTTTTTAAAAAACACCAAAAGCCCGCTCAATATCCTTCCTTGCACCCTCTTGAGCTACTTGAAACCTTTTTCGTTTAAAAGTTGTTGGACATGTTATTGTTTGCATAAAAACCGGTCATTCTGGGTAAATCCCGTCAGCAAGATAGTAACCGTGAGCGTACTCGTTATCGTTACAAAAAAACGATGATTGTGGAAACACACCGTTTTCCATATCATTGAGTAACGGCGACGAGTTTAGAACGTTTAGGTCGTTATTCGCACCGGGCATGCCAAAATATGCATGCCAAATCCATAAATCCTGTGAAGCAACTGCTTCAAGAATAATCGAGGGGCATCCGTGATCGGTTCTCATTAATTGTCCTCTCCATGCAACTGAACAATTTTCCCAATCCCAGTGCATACAATCAATACTACCAAGCATATCGGGAAACACATGATAATTTTCATGTTGTTCATACAAATTCATAACATCGTTATAATTTGGTTTGCGCAAATATTTAGGACCATAGAGTCGACGGATATTCTTACAGAAATTGTAAAGGCATTCTCTGGAAGTGCTTTCTGACATCTGTAAATAGTCGTCCATTATGTCTGTCGTACTCCCGTATGCCAATTATCGAATAGCCGACGTACACTTTTGTAAAGGTGTAAATCCTCGCTTGCCGCGAGCATCCATCTCAATTGAAAATAAGTATCCGCAACCTCCAGGTCGTTCACGATACGTTCAAATAGAGGTCGTTGCATCCGGAAACGCCTCTTGAACAACGTGTCATTATACAACGGTTCGTTTCCAAAATAATGACGCATCAACAGATCATGTCCCGCTTCCCTGTGTCGATTAATTTGAATTCTTCTAATTATAGGCCGAGGAATCTGAGAAGCGTTTTCTTGAGCCATCGTAGACAAAGACGAGATAAAAATATCAATACCCTCGCTATCAGAAGATGAAGAGTATGATGATAACACTGGAAAGGATGATGTCATTTTTATAAAAAAATAAATTGTATAAAAATTAAGAGAGTTTTGAATGAAAATAAGCGTGTAAAATGGTTGAAATGAGAGGTTTATATAAAGATTGATTTTATTATTATTATTATTATTATTATTATTATTATTATTATTATTATTATTATTATTATTAATTTTCTAGCCGATAAAATGGGGCCCACCATTTTGAAACCAACCAATGAGGCTCAAGGATCCCAAATAGGGAGCGGGGGCCGTGTTCCCGCTAGGCACTGCGGCGGGGGAACAGCTCGCTGGCTGGGCGGGACACCCACTGTGGGTGGTCTTATAGTTTGGAATGCGATCCGCATGTTGCGGTAAGTTTTTTTTTTTTTTTTTTTGTCTTTAGAGCCACTGTGTTATTAATTTTACTTATAAATTATCTTTAAATTATAAATTTTTTACCTGAATTCGAAACTGTATACTCTCATCAAAGAGGTAATGTCTATATTAAGTGGGTTACTTTCAATTTTTTTATTGAAACATTTATATTGAGTATGTTTAAAAAGGAGATATTGAAGATTAATATCATGTCCACATGGTGGATGCTTTCGAAGCTCACGATGAAGTGTTGTTTCAGAAAAAAATGATTCAAGTAGTGTGCATAGGTTTTTTTTTTTTTTTTTTTTTTTTTTTTTTAATTAATCAATTTATATATTTTGGTGGTATTGTGATAGCAACCGTAAGGTTAGCATTAGTTGCGTTAAGTGGTTGTAAACTCTTCTTTTGTCGTGGTTCCTTTTCCTTGTCTACTAGCTAGTTGCCAAGTCTAGACATCATTTTCATTCATAAAAACACTATTAATATTAGTACACCGGTGTACAATTGTAACACTATTTTTTTTTACTTTTTATTAAAAAATATTTACACACATATATAAATACACAAATTAAGTGAGTATAATATTATTGATTTGATGAAAGTATGATGACAAATAATGAAGGTGATGTATGAATATCATAAAATTGGCTTTTTCAAAAAATAAAAAAATAAAATCAAAATAATACCAATCAACCAAATCAAGACACAGGCACTTACATTTAGAATTTAGCTATATTTTTCCCAAGTGGCTAAAACCAAGTCTTATTCACAAAACCAGCCAATCACAACAAGCTTAGTGTACTTGGCTGCAAAATTCTAGTCGTCTTCTACCCAAATAGCTAAAGCCTAGGCCTCTTCGCAAAACCAACAAATTAAAACAAGTCATGTATACTTGGTGGCTAAAATCTAATAGGCATGTTATGAGTTACTCTAATACTAGACTAACCAAAGAGAACAGTTAAAGTGTGACTCCAATAGACCGGTTCAGTGACCTTCAAAGAAAATCGACTTTAGTGAGAATTGGTATATTAACTTTTGATTGTCTCTCATTCACTTTAACAACTACATCACTTTCTAGTTTATCTTGATAAACAAAATAATCAAAATAATTATTCTCGTATTTTTTCTTAAATTTAGTGATAATATGCGGTTGGTTCCTTGACTCATTCTTAAAAAAATAACCTTAATATGGCCATATCTAAATATGTATGATTTTGAAATGAACATCCGCGCAACATGCGAGCAAATACACTTTGTTCGTACACATGTCAAGTTCTAAAGTAAATGAATTTTTTAAGGTCATAATCAATCAATAAAAAACAAGACGCATGTGTTTTGCATCTATCTCAAGATCAAATTCCACCAAAACCGGTTCATCAATTCGATTGCTTGTTATCGTGTTTTACCTATTGTGTTGTTAGTCAGATATAAGATAAGTAGGGGCAAGGACATACCTTTTAAGGGGCCTGAGGTGCCTGGCCCTGCCATTTTTCCGTTTATAAGGGTAGATTTAATAGTATCTTATCAAAAAACTTTATAGGTATTGAGTCTGACCTCTTTTGTTTTTCTTCTTATAACTCCTTGGTCCCCTTGGTTTTTAAAAAAAATAATAAATTTGAACTAGTTTTTAACCATACGTTTAATGTTTTAAACTTATTTATAAAATTCAAATAAATATATTAGTGGAACTATAAAACTTAGTTTTTAAAAAGAATTATGTTGAAGAAGATAGGGGTGTGTTTTTTTACCCGAACCCGAAAATACTCAACCCGAAAAAGCATATTATCCAAACCCGAAAACTTAGAATGGTCTGGTCCTTGGGTATAGGGCTGTTCACGAGCCGAACCGAACCGAGCGATGGTATGCTCATGCTCGGCTCGTTTTCAAACTGAGCGGCTCGGCTTAGTTCGGATTTGCAGAATCGAGCCAAATGTTGTGCTCGTTGCTCTGCTTGTTTTAAAACCGAGCGGCTTGGCTTGATTCGGTTTTGCTCGGTTTAATAAAATTTAATACCACAAATAATTACCAACTGCCATATAGTTGGTTATTGTAATTATATATCAACACTCATATTAGCAGCTAATAATCCCAAACCACAAACAATCAAATTTAAGATTAAAGGAAGACATGTTTGGTAGCAATAATATCAAGCAATGACATAATTTTTTCAAAACATAATCCAAGTAGTCTAAACCTCTAAAAACACATCAAATTAGATTTTAATTTTTGAGCATTGATTATTTGTCTATTTAGATATTGGGTCTTTTAAAAGTAGTTTAAATATAAAAAAAATGATATTAGTTATACATTAATAAAACATTATATATATACATATATATATAAAATTCCGTTATACTTTAGCAAACTAGCCAACCGAGCGAGCCAATCGAGCGATTATCCAAGCGAGCAACGAGCAAGGTTACCTTGGCTCGTGCTCGGCTCGTTTAAAAACCGAACCGAGCGTGCTTGGCTCGTTTAAAACCGAGCGAAATTCGAACAAGCTTTTTCCGAGCGAGCGACGAACGAGCAACGAACGGGGAGCGATTTGAACAGCCCTACTTGGGTACCCACGAGGTTTGTTCGGGAAACCCGAATAAGCCGAACTAGGATTCTGAAGGGCGGTAACATTTTTTGATTTTCAAATCCTCAATATATTTTGACATTATTGAAGAAAATGTATGTTTTGGTTAAACACGTTTTAGTTATGTTACGGTTAAACATTTGAAATTTGTAAGGAAATGTATGTTTCTGTTAAACATGTTTTAATTTTATTTTTCTGAAAAAATAGAATATTAGTTTTTCAAGTATTATCCGAAAATCATTTAACCCAACCCGATTAAACCCGGGAACCAATTAAACCAAAGTTAAATGGTTCGGTTCTCGGTTCCAATTTCATTTTACAAAAACCCGAATAACCCGACCCGAGCAACCCGAAACTCGAGTAACCAATCCGAACGACACCCCTATTAGAAAATAATATGTATTAGTACAATTCTTGTTTTTTAAGGTGTTAATCCTTTTAAACCGGTTTAATTATGGCTAGTTGCAAATTTGGGGTTACCAATAAACTGCTGTAAAAAAACCGAATCGAGCGATTATCCAAGCGAGCAACGAGCAAGGTTACCTTGGCTCGTGCTCGGCTCGTTTAAAAACCGAACCGAGTGTGCTTGGCTCGTTTAAAACCGAGCGAAATTCGAACAAGCTTTTTCCGAGCGAGCGACGAACGAGCAACGAATGGGGAGCGATTTGAACAGCCCTACTTGGGTACCCACGAGGTTTGTTCGGGAAACCCGAATAAGCCGAACTAGGATTCTGAAGGGCGGTAACATTTTTTGATTTTCAAATCCTCAATATATTTTGACATTATTGAAGAAAATGTATGTTTTGGTTAAACACGTTTTAGTTATGTTACGGTTAAACATTTGAAATTTGTAAGGAAATGTATGTTTCTGTTAAACATGTTTTAATTTTATTTTTCTGAAAAAATAGAATATTAGTTTTTCAAGTATTATCCGAAAATCATTTAACCCAACCCGATTAAACCCGGGAACCAATTAAACCAAAGTTAAATGGTTCGGTTCTCGGTTCCAATTTCATTTTACAAAAACCCGAATAACCCGACCCGAGCAACCCGAAACTCGAGTAACCAATCCGAACGACACCCCTATTAGAAAATAATATGTATTAGTACAATTCTTGTTTTTTAAGGTGTTAATCCTTTTAAACCGGTTTAATTATGGCTAGTTGCAAATTTGGGGTTACCAATAAACTGCTGTAAAAAAACCGAATCGAGCGATTATCCAAGCGAGCAACGAGCAAGGTTACCTTGGCTCGTGCTCGGCTCGTTTAAAAACCGAACCGAGCGTGCTTGGCTCGTTTAAAACCGAGCGAAATTCGAACAAGCTTTTTCCGAGCGAGCGACGAACGATCAACGAACGGGGAGCGATTTGAACAGCCCTACTTGGGTACCCACGAGGTTTGTTCGGGAAACCCGAATAAGCCGAACTAGGATTCTGAAGGGCGGTAACATTTTTTGATTTTCAAATCCTCAATATATTTTGACATTATTGAAGAAAATGTATGTTTTGGTTAAACACGTTTTAGTTATGTTACGGTTAAACATTTGAAATTTGTAAGGAAATGTATGTTTCTGTTAAACATGTTTTAATTTTATTTTTCTGAAAAAATAGAATATTAGTTTTTCAAGTATTATCCGAAAATCATTTAACCCAACCCGATTAAACCCGGGAACCAATTAAACCAAAGTTAAATGGTTCGGTTCTCGGTTCCAATTTCATTTTACAAAAACCCGAATAACCCGACCCGAGCAACCCGAAACTCGAGTAACCAATCCGAACGACACCCCTATTAGAAAATAATATGTATTAGTACAATTCTTGTTTTTTAAGGTGTTAATCCTTTTAAACCGGTTTAATTATGGCTAGTTGCAAATTTGGGGTTACCAATAAACTGCTGTAAAAAAACTTTTAAAAGGTTAATTTAAACGGTTTAATTATATTTTTGAAGACGGTTTTGAAATGCTAGTTTTTGGAGACCATTTTTTTGTGTTTTTAAAGGCGGTTTTACAAAGGTTTTGGACGGTTTCTTTATATTTTTTGGGCAGTTTTCGAATGAAAATTTTTTGGGGAGTTATTTATTAATTTTTTTGGACAGTATTAAAGGGTATCTTTTAAGGCAGTTATTATAATTTTTGGGGCGGTTTTAAAGGGTACTTTTTTAGTCGGTTATTGAAATTTTTGGACAGTCTATGTACTTTTCTGAACTATTTTTTGACTTTTTAGCCGCTATTGTTATTTTACACTCTTTTTAGGTAATTATGTGTATTAAAAATGCCTCAAAAAATAGCAATTTCACCCTAAAACCTAAGTTTCACTCTCACTCAATATTTTTACATTTTCAAAAATGTAATTTTTACTCGCTCTTTCGTTTTAAATATTTTATTTTTTGTTTGTTAACACATATTTAGTTTTTCTAATGCAAGTGAAATTAAATATATTAAGTTTTTAAATTATGATTGACCCGACTCGAATATATAATCCAAAACATAGTGATAGAGAAAATTGGGTTTGTAAATTTCGGCCGGTAGTTTTTTTCAAGTTCCGTCAATGACTAGAAGTCCATGTCGACAAGTGTCTTTATTTGTTGTTACCATCTTGTTAAATGAATTAGAAAGCTTCGCGAATTTTATGATAAAGTTACCATAATTATTTAAACGAAAAATTACCAATAAATTAATTTTTTTTTCTAAATTTAAAGAAAAATCTTATCAAAAATAAACAAAATCTCTGTTAAATAAATGTAATTATATATTTATACGAGCTATATCTAATCTAAAAAAAAAAAGCAATTCCTATTCCGCATGATACAACTATCGGTTATCATAATAAATTTTGAGGTTGAGGTCGCGAAAAAAAAAATTAAAAAGCTGCAAATAAAATGTTTGTTGGTATTGGTGGCGGTCATCAAACCACGTACTCACGTAGCTCGTGTTAAAAACATCACTTATTGAAATAATTAAGGTAAAAACTTTTGTATGATAAAAGTTAAATAAATAAATTTATAAAATTAACTATTTTAAAGCATATTATAAGTTTCTTAAATATAGTTTATAAAAAATTAAAAAATATGATTTGTGATGTAATCATATCATTTACCAAATTAAATAAAATAATTATTAATTAATGAAAGAGAAAAATAATAAAATATAAAAAATGTGTTATACAAATGTCTAACATGAGAGAAAGACGAGAATATTAATTTTTACATAGCCTAGGATTAAGTTCAAGTAAAAAGTGTGAGATTGGTGAGAATGGTGAGAAGGATTGTGAAATTGACAAGTGGCAGTTCTTTAATTTAATAAAAAGGGTATTTTGGTCATTGTGTTTAAAACTTAAAATTATTGTATTTAATGCTTCAGCTCATTGTGTTTAATGCTTCAGGTCATTGTGTTTAATTTTTTATTATTGTGTTTAATTTTTTTATCATATTTTGGTATTTTGTTATTGTTTTTATGCATTAAATAAAGTATTCTTATTTATTTTTTATGTTTTATGTATTAAAAGTACATAATTGTGTTATTTCATCATTATGTTTTTAAAACTCATAATTTTAAAAACATAAATTGTCTTTATTTTTTGAAAAAATACATTTTGGTCATTATGTTTAGGTCATTGTGTAATATATTCATCATTGTGTTTTAGAACATTGTGTAATATACTCATCATTGTGTCTTACATTCATGTCATTATGTAATATATTCATCATTGTGTTTTATTTTCAGAACATTATGTAATTACTCATCATTGTGTCTTACGTTCGAGTCACTGTATTTTATCTTCATATTATGTAATATACGCATCATTGTGTTTTACGTTCAGGTAATTGTGTAATATACTCATTATTTTGTTTTACGTCATATCATTGTGTAATATACACATTATTATGTTTTACATTCAGGTCATTGTGCAATATACTTATAATTGTGTTTTACGTTCAGCTCATTGTGTTATGTTTTTGACAATTTGATTATATCTTATCATTGTTTTTTATGTATTAGATGAATTTTTTATGTTTTATCGTTATGATTTATATATAAAAAGTACGTGATTGTGTGGTTTTGCATTATTATTTTTAAAGCTCACCATTTTATAAAAAAATCAGTAAGACACAATGACGAACACAAAGAAACAATCACAAACAAAAAGACACAATAACATACAAAAAGACACAATGACGCATTAAATAAATATCAAAGGTGAAGGAAAACGTAATTTTTCTATTTTTATATAACAATACTATAATCGTTTTAAAGATAAAAAAATGCTCGTTTTTTTGGTGTAATTTCTTTAAAAAAATAATATCGTATATGAAAGTTATGCCCATTTAAAAAAAGTGGGGGAACATGATAAAAAGTCAACAAAAGTGTCTATGACTAAAATACCCTTCCACTAACTTTTTTAATACAACTTTGATCTTAACCATTAAATTGTAGATCTAAGGCTTATAATCATTCTCACATTTATCACCAATTTAACCTTTTTTACTATAACCTCACCCGCCTTAATAAAAACATGTGTCATATCCAAACATTTATTTATTATCTACCTATTATAATAAAATAGTATTTTTAGAAGACACATTTCGCGTTCTGGTTCAATCTGAAAATTTTTTTCTCGCTTGTCTCTCCTATTATATATTTATATTTTTTTAGTAATTAGTAATTAAATTATATATTTATATATTAAAAAATATAAATCTTCTTATTTAAATATTTTACTAATTTATTATAATTTATAAATTATAAAAATATTTTAATTATTCTTTATCTTAAAATATAGTTTTATAATTATTAAAAATTTATTATTATTTTATATTTATAAATATATTTTTTTCAATTATCCAACTCATATAATACACAAGGTTTTAGGCTAGTGTTATATATATATATGTAGAGGTTAGATTCATTAAAAAGAGATTTTTCCCTAAGAAAAGTGTTTGACATGTGACATGCTAAAAATAATAAAAATAATTCAATACAAAAAAACAAAATTCACTACAAAAAAACAAACAAGATACAGTACAAAAACAAAAATACGGTACAAAAAACACAAAAATACAGTATAAAAAAGAAAATGTAGAAAAAAAAGTAAAAATTTAGTACAAAAATAAGATGTTATATGTAAATTATTATGCCATATGTCAAAATTATATTAATTCTTATTTTTTTTGGAAAAAATCTCTTTTTATTTGATATTTCTTTAATATATATATATATATATATCTTTCACACACATTGCTCACTGATTTTAGCCTTTTAGGTTATCAAATAAATTAAAAATTTAAGATTTTTTTCTAGAAGTAATGTTGTGAATCCTTTTCTTTTAACTTACATTTCAGATTAGCAATAATAAACTGAAAAGTTTATAATAAACAAGTTATAATAATCTTAGTGCACAAATCTCTATTATCATTCATTTGACTACTAAAAGATCTATATTATATTTTTTATTTTGTTGGAAAGACAATTCATTAGAGTCTATTTCATTAATTAACCACTTTATGCTCATATCACATAATTAAACATATTACATATGTTTTTTAATTATAGAAATTAGAGGTCTTCGGATTTTATAAAATCCAAGCTCTTGCAAAATAAATTATAGACAAAATTACATACTTGAACCTTTATGTTTGTAGTAAATAACAAATATGAACTTTTAACTATATTAATTACGCTAAACAACCTTTAAGTATTTAAGTTGTTTCAACTTTCAACCTTTACATTAACCCCGGTTAGATTACTAGTTAAATCTAGTCATGTGATGGGTATTCTAGGTATTTTGATCTTTTGTTATTTTTAAACATAAAACCCACTATTCACGTATTATCGTATCTTATTCAATAATTTACTCCAAATGGGGGTGTTCGAAAATTAGGGCTAAAACCCACCCAGAAGTTCACGTGGTTCCTCCCTCTTCGGTTAGTGTTCACCCAGAAGTTCACGTGGTTCCTCCATCTTCAGTTAGTGTTCGAAATCTAAGGTTGTAGTTGGATAGGATTTATCATTGTTACTACTGCCATTGTTACATAATGATAAAAAGAAAAATGATAAATCCTATCCAACTACAACCTTAGGTTTCGAACACTAACTGAAGATGGAGGAACCACATGAACTTCTGGGTGAACATTAACCGAAGAGGGAGGAACCACGTGAACTTCTGGGTGGGTTTTAGCCCTAATTTTCGAACACCCCCATTTGGAGTAAATTATTGAATAAGATACGATAATACGTGAATAGTGGGTTTTATGTTTAAAAATAACAAAAGATCAAAATACCTAGAATACCCATCACATGACTAGATTTAACTAGTAATCTAACCGGGGTTAATGTAAAGGTTGAAAGTTGAAACAACTTAAATACTTAAAGGTTGTTTAGCGTAATTAATATAGTTAAATGTTCATATTTGTTATTTACTACAAACATAAAGGTTCAAGTATGTAATTTTGTCTAAATTATATGATTTGGTTATTATAATATTAAACTACCCAGCCAGTCACCGGATCATAGGTGTAAAATTAATTAGGTTACCGTAACCGAGGAAAATGCAACTAATGGATCTTTGATGAAGTTTATGAGGTTGGTTGGCTAATCGAAAAATCAACCCAAAGACGCGTAAATAATAGGATGACGTTGGTAACGGGAATAAGTGGGTGAGAACCAAGTCGTTAGATGGAAATGGAAGAACACTATGAAAAATCAACCCAAAGACGGTTATTATATCAGTTTCTGTTTTAGAGTTTGAAAAGTTGGTTATTGGTAAAACCGGTTGCCAGACTTTGACCGGTTAACCAGTATTTGATCGGTTAAATAGTTAGTGCATGTCTAGAGCTAGGTTTATAAACCTCTTAAGTTTCCTACTAACTTCTTGATTTGAAGTGTTGAGGTGAAATCATATCAAGAGTTAGTTATGCTAGTTTTTAATATATTTTAACGAACATAATCAATTTAAAAACGGTTAAAAACGATGTATTTGATATATAATATAATGAGATATTTATAGAATGATACCTTAAACCCACCTTCACACTTACTTTATTTCCTTTATCTTTACATTACATAAATAACTTTTAGGCAATGCATATACCATGCAAACGTACATATATATGAGTTTGTTTCGATTACACACATAATCTCCCTTCGATCTGTCCCTGTTTTTATCTCAAAAATCAATAACAGTACGTTCACTACATATTTAGCATTCTAGCATCGACCATTCATCTCACATATATCGCGCTAAACATCTGGTCATGTGTCCATCCCTTTCGATCTTCCGCAACAACTGTCAAACCTCAAGAGTTTTTGGAATCGGATCACCGAACCCTTTTCAATCGGTTACGTTTAGATACTTTGAAGCCCGGATCCTATATCGGTGTTGGTTTCCATGCAAACCCTTGTCAAATAACCAGTCTTTTTGCTAGTTACTACCTCGCATTCATCGTCTGTCCAACCTTGATATGTATGTGTATATATACATATACAAAAGTGCTTTTTGTTTGTGTGTAAAAAAGAAGCAAATACTTGTAATATCTACTAATTTATGTGGTACAATAAATTACCAAAAAATAAATTAAAAAACAAAAGGGTGCCTATATCATAAGTGTATTGAATGATGTCAATCCTTGACAATAAAGCTGAATGTTAAAATCCCATGGTTCACAAACAGTTTAAATTTGAAAGTAAGTTAATATATACATATATATATACGTACACTATACTACTTTTATTTCTAAATTACCTATAAGTATATTAACTTTCAATCTTAGTTGATAAAAAGTTATATAGTAATGTTTGTCGATCATTTATAAAAAAAAAATATAAAATTAAAATAGAGTAGCAATTGGATAACTGTGTTATTTACAAAAACATAAAAAAGCTGAATTTATTGTCACTAAAAGTGGGTGGCACCGATGGTGATGATCAAGCCACATAAGGCATTAAAAAAAGTTATGGGTAATCATGGTTACACTTACCAACTTTTAGTTATTATTGATACATAAAGAAATTTATTTTTGTTTTCATTTTGTTTTTTAATGTAAACAATGACTCAGCAGCATGCCTATTATGCCTATTCATTACTCAAATGAATTCTCGGACCCAACAACTCACATGTTGCTATCACAGTCCGCTTACAACTAATTGTATCCAATGACCAGTTGTTGACGCACGTTGAACTGAACTAATCCACTTGCTTTTCAGGATGAAACCCGTTATATGTAACCGATTAAAAAGATTTGAATCCATGATCTAATAACGTTAAACTTCTTTTTGTGGTGGTAGGTGCAAAATATTTGTAGATCCAAGTAAACGACGGTTTAAACTCAAGATCCAAGACTTGTGGGCCCAAATTTCGTCATATATATACACCAACTTTTCATAATTATGTTTTGTCTTTTTTAATAACTATTTCAGCCCTTTTTTAATAACTATTTCAGCCCTGTTGTGATATACTTCGGATTATTGTTCGAGAACCAATACTATTTATAATCTTAAAATAATTATTTGTAATATCTTTGGAATATTGTGGGATTTAGTTTTACAAGAAAGGAGTTAAGAGTTTAAAATAAGAAAATAAGCGTAATCAAATCAAGTTCGTTTAAATCGGTTTATAATTTGCTAAAAATTATTTGTACTCTTTTACCATAAGAAAACCTTACATAATTAATGTATGTATGTATGAATGGTTTGTATAATTTGAAAACTCAATCTTACATAAAAAAACCTTTAAATCTTATTTGAACCGTCCATTTGGTTTAAGGGTTTGTCTATATGATCGAATTTTCATATGATAAAATCCATATATATATATACAAACACACATATATATATATATATAATATAATAAAGCTCTTATACATACTATATTTTTATGAAAAAAAAATTGAGAAACCAATTAAGCGATGAAATATTTACATGAGTATTTAACTGCTAGAAGGTAACAGAGGAAATTTACACCGTCAATTGGCTTTTTTGATTAAATACTAGTTTATTAAATATATATATTTACATTTAAATAATTTTTATGTGCTATATTATTTCTTAAAAGATATAAACTAAATTTTTTATCCTTTTATTATGAATTTAATATTACTATATATAGTTTTTGAAAGATAACGTTTTTAAAAAGTTAAAGGATAAAAAATGTTATATCATCTACAATGTGTTGATATTTTATTTTACAATCTACCTAGTCTAATAAAGGGGTATTTTTAGGGGACATGTGTCGTGTTCTGGTTAAATCTGAAAATGTTTTCCCGCTTCTCTCTCCTAATAAATATTATTAATTTTAGTAATTATATTATATAATTAAATATTAAAAAAATAATTTTCATATTCAAACAATGTACTAATATATTAAAATTTAATAAACAATAAGAATAATTCAATTATATCTTATCCTAAATATAATTTATAATTTTTAAATATTTATTATTATTTAATGATAATAAATTATATTTTCTATTATTCAACCCATGTAATACACAGGGTTTTAGGCTAGTGTGCTAATATATTTTTTCAGGTAGATTCAACAAAATAGGCTCATTATACTAAAAAGTATAAGAAATATTATTAACCATTAGTTCTATAAGATCAAATATGAGAGTGAAAATTAAAAATTAGAGAAAAAGTTGTTAGAGGATAATTCAGTCATTACCTCTTTCCCCCAACATTTTTTAAAAGTTCATAAATTTTACATACTATATTATTTTTAAAAAATATATTTCATAAAAACAAGAATTTTTTAATAATTAAAATGAGTATGGTGTTGTTATAAAAAATAAAAAAAAATCAATTCATTGTGTCTAATTATCGTAATTGTGTCGCTTTTATGGTATATTTTTTTTTCAGAAAATAATGTTGTGTGTACAAGTTATGAATAATTAAAAAATGTGAGAAAATTAATAAAAAATCAACAAAAGTGTTCATTACTAAAATATCATTTAATAACCTGATCTAATCACAGTGTTGATTAATAATCTAGGATTAGAATCAACTAAATAGTCTCTTTATCCTAAAAAGCCTAACAAGGATTATTGATCATTAGATTATGAGATTAAACTTAAAAGGAAAAATTTAAAATTTTAGAGGGAAAAGTTGTTAAAGGGTAATTTAGTCATAACCACTTTCCCCCACATTTTTTAAACATTCATAAGTTTTACATACGATATTATTTTTTCAAAAAAATTATATCATAAAAACAAACATTTTTTTATCTTTAAAATGAGTATAATATTTGTACAAAAAAATAAATTTTTTCAGCTCATTGTGTCTAATTATTATCATTTTGTCTTTTTAAACGTTTGTGTATAATTATTTTTTTGTGTTTTTCTTAATATATAATTGTGTCTTTTTTACTAGGTAATTATGTCTTTTTTAAAAATCAATGTGTTATCTATACTCGTCGTTGTGTCATCCTTGCTTAACATTATGTATTATGCAACATCATTGTGTCTTAAATTGTTTATGAAAACACAAGATTGAGCAGAAACACAAAAGACACAATGTCTAAACAAAATACACAATGACCTGTACAAAACACACAATGTATATATACAAAAGACAATATTCAGGAGAAACACAAAAGACACAATGTTTATTCAAAAGACACAATGTCTATTCAAAAGACACAATGCATATACAAAAGACACAATGACTCGTCATTGTGTCATTTTTTACAGGTAATTGTGTCTTTTTTCAATATTATTGTGCTATTTATACTTGTCATTGTGTCATGTTTGCTTGACATTATGTATTATGGAACATCATTATGTTTTAAATTGTTCATGAAAACACAGCATTGAGCAGAAACATAAAAGACATAATTACCTACACAAAAGACACAATGACATGTACAAAAGACACAATGACCTGTACAAAAGACACAATGAACTAAAAAAACAAAAATTTTCTATAGCAAAAATTATATTAATTTGAAGATAAAAAAATGCTTGTTTTTATGGTATTTTTTTTTCAAAAAATAATTCCGCATGTAAAAGTTATGAACGTTTAAAGAATATGGGGGAATTTGATAAAAAGTCAGCAAAAGTATGCATGACTAAAATACCCTCCAACAACTTGATTTAATCATAGCCATTGATTAATGATCTAATGGCTCAAGATTCTTCTTAGGCTTTTTAGGTTAAAGGCCTTATTTAGTTGAACTTAACCCTAATAATCTAAGGCTTCATGATCATTATTACACTTTTTTAGGATAATGAACTTATTTAATTAAACCTAACCATCTAACCATATATTTATTTATGTTATTATATCATTCAAAATGCATGTGCTAATATATAAGTTAGAAAATTATGTTAGTTTACATTGTCATGATACATTAAAGTTGTAATAATACTTAGTTTTAATATTAGTATATGAAAAAATGTGATAAAAACACATAACAAAATTATATCACTATGGTACATAAATAAAATGCTAGCTTAGTGTAGCAATTTCTTATCTTACATTTTTACCCTTAATTTTTAATGTTAGCACTTTCAATCAGTTCCAAAATTAAGAGAGCTTTCTTTATCCAAAAAAAATAAATTAATTAAGAGAGCTTTAATTTTAATCATTAGAATTAATTGATTACTTATTGTACAATACATTTTTTTTCTAATTTATATTCTGTATTAGTGATATCAATATATGTCAGATAATTGATAACGTAAAGCATGTACATCAGTACATGCATTAAATAAAATATAAGCCAAAGAAACCTGTCTATCGTTACATAAATAAATACAAGCGTGGGTCAGTATAAAAAAAAACTTTTTCTTAGTTTGTGTGCACGGATAAGGTAACATGTAACATAAATCCTTTTATATATTAAAATGCAGAGAAAATAGAATATAAGCAAAAAAGATATATAGAATAAGGCATCAAGAAAAACCAAGGCAAAAAAAATATGGAATAATATTGAACCTTTATAAAAGATAAGTATTTAAATATCAAACAATTAAAATTTAAAATTTAAAATTTAAAATTTAAAAATCCAAAATACAATATTCACAAACCATTTAAGTTTTATAAAAATGAGAGGACTACACAAGAAATTAGAGGCAAATTTATCAAAAGAAATTATCGTTCCAAATTGGTTTTCTGAATCTAGGTTTATTGTGTGTGTATATATAAATTATACTATATAATAAATAAAAAATATTAAATAAAGCTATGTAAAGTAAGAACTTATGTATAGGCAACTCATGAAATTTCATATGTACCTCATACAATATACATATATGTTGCATACATACATAAATACATACATACATACATATATGTGTGTAATAACGTAATTAAGCTACTTATTTTTTTCTATATCTTACACTATAATAGAAACATAAAAAAACGAAAAAATTGTTAGGTAAAGACGGTGATTGGTTTTAAGTTTTCTTTAATTGTAAATATATGCTTTCTCATAAACAACCTTCGTCTACGTACACACACACATATTGTTATCCAATCTCTCTTATTGAATTGCTCAATATTCTTGTTGTGCCAAAAAATGGAGTCTTTATTCGTTTGATTTATGTTGGTTATGTGACGCAATCTTGCTACTGAGGATTGCGTCTTTTGTATTGCCACAGACTATTCTAAATGTGTGTTTGCGTATGTATGTGTGTGTCTGAGCGTGTATGTACGTACGTACGTACGTACGTACGTATGTATGTATGTATGTTTGTATAGGATTGAGGTTGGTGGCTTGGTTGTAAACACTTAGTGAGCAACAAACATGTATATCAAATTTAGATATAAAGAGAGAAAAGGACCAAAAAGTTGTGTTAGGTAAAAGAAAACATAGTAAAAAACTAGGATTGCAAGTAAATGTGTAAGTAACAAAAAAAAAAATTGGTATATCATGTAAGTAATCAAGGTCGAACAGACAACGAAAGAGAGATGAATTGCAAAAGACTGCTCACTTGACACGAATCGCATGGAAACCCCTCACCCTAGTTAAGCTTCTTGCATCTTGCAAATCATCTGAATCATTTCATCTGCAATAGAAAAGAATTTACAGAAATAATCATAAATAAATATTCTAAAAGATGTACCGGTAATGGGGGGTAGGTGTAAACTAGGAAGGTACCATAAGTTGAGTTTTAAGGTGCAGGAAAATTGATCTCCTTTTATAGATGAAGAAATCTATGTATCAAGCGTGTGAGCATGCAAGTTGCAACCATCTCTCTTGCTATCTGATGTACCTACTACAGGCTTACACGTGATAAGGAAATAAGTTCTAACGGGTAAGGATTAAATAAAAAGTCTATTTTGCCAATAAAAGGGTAAAAAAGATTTTCAAAATCTCTAAAACCGCCCCGAACGAACTCCGATTGAACTTATTTTTATGGCATTGGAACCGTCTAATCGAACCGTACAATATTTTTTTTTTGGTTTTAGCTTTAACAACTAGTTTTAAAGTTTGAATTTTAGGGCATGTTTTTTTTAGTGTTTAGGTTTTAGCTTTAGGCTTATGGTTTGTTTTTTTACTTTTGGTTTTATTATTATGGTTTATTGTTTATGATTTAAGGTTTTGGTTTTAGGGAATTACAAGCCGATTCCAATAGTGTAAAAATAAATTCAATCGGAGTTTGTTTGGGTCAGTTTTCGAGTTTTTTAAAATTCTTCTTAGCTTTCTTAGGCAAAAAAGACTTTTTAGGGGAACCATCCCCAAGTTCTAACTTGCCTAATATGTTTTTAATCCTAGAATTGAATACCAACATCATATACCTTGCATCTTTTCATTGATCTAAAATTAAAAGAAATTTCCTAAATTAAAATGTCCACGTTTGATTTTCTTTTTTTACCTTATTTTGTTCATTTTACTTTCAAATGCCAAGAAATGTTTATACGTGTATAGGTGTCCGCCCTATTCTAAGTGCATATAGACTTTCATCTGTTGATTGAGAGGCGTATGTGATCCCTAAAAATATGCATTTATAAGTGTATACCTACAAAACACATGTTTTTCCCGTCAAGATTATTAAGTTGAATTTAAGTTGTACCCGCGTTTGTCAGAGGGTATGCGCGGAGTGGCATAAAGGACAATGACATTTTCTAATTTGTGGGTTTTACAGGCAGGCCTACTATATACTGGTGCTGGTGCCTATACATGTGTGGATATTTCTTCTTATTTGAAAGTTAAAAGCTCAAAATGAGAGAAAAAAAAAATCAAATGTTAACGTTTTGGGAATTTTTCCTTTTATTAATCCCTTCTTTCACGCATTGCTAACAGAGAGTCGGTCCTTTAGCACAATCCTTCTTATGTTGGGAATTACGAGTAGTCTATAAGCACTTTCGTCTTTTAATCTCACGTGAGTCGGCCATTCAATCAAGAACCAAAAAATGAATAACAAGAATAATAACAACTCATTTAATTTGATTAAGAAAGCATGCGTAGTGTACATCCTTATTTTTTTATGAACAGCTAATTTTTAGATTACTGACGGATCACTGAGTGGCCTGTGATTATTAGTCCGTGAGTGGTCCTTCATTATGTGTGTTAAATGACGATTCGTGATTTTATACAGATTATTATACCCTCTTACCCAAAATAAACAAAATTTTAATATATGGGACCATATTCCCACACATTTTAAAATAACTTTATAAAAGTAGGGTGTTAGCAATTTGAAAATACACCGCCGCCGCCGTATTGCGCAGGTTTTCTACTAGTGTGTGTATGTATGTATGTATGTGTGTGTGTATGGCTTGGAAAATGATAGTACCCGTCCTTGTGATATATCGTCACTTCAAACTCATAATATTTTCCCAACTATAAAATTAAAATCCTATGACATAAAAGAGTTAATGGATTCATATTTTAATATTTAAAGACATTAAACGTGTGTAACTGTGTATAGCTCTACCTTGAAACATAACGATCGCAAACACCTAAAATGTGCATGTAGCGGTGGGTCTTGTTAGAAAAAATTTAAGCCCTTGTCTAAGGCCCATAAAATATAAATGCTTTAATTCTATTAAAATTGTTATTGTCCACCTTAAAATTCAATTTGAGTAAAACTTGTTTACTAGTTAGTAGATATGGGCAAACCGGTTCCGGTTCCAAACGGTTCCGGTTCGGTCAACAAAGTCAACAACCGGTTCCGGTTTCGGTTCCGGTTTTTGGCCGGTTCCAACCAGTTTTTGTCCGGTTCCGGTTCGGGTTTAGCAGGGTAAAGATGGAACCGGTTCCGCTTTTTTCGGTTCCGGTTCCGATTTCTCTGAGAACCCGGAACCAACCGGAACCGCCCATACCCACCGGTTCGACTACAAACCGGTTCCGGTTCGGTTCCCGGTTCCGGTTCCGAAACCGGCTTTTTTGCCCACCTCTCCTAGTTAGATGTTAATTTAATAACTTGTTAGGTTCTAATTTAAATAATACTTGTTTAGTTATTATATATTATCAATGGCGGACTTAGAAATTTTATTTATGGATGTTGGAATTTTTTGTGAATACTTATTTGTTATTAAATATTTTTTTGATCAATTCAAATTGGGTCGAGTGAGATCACCCAAAAAATAATGAAACAAAATTAAATTACAAATAAATAATAAAACCACGTCAAATAATCATCTCATTGTTCTAATGTAAAGGACAATAGTGTATATAAGTAAGTTATTGCTTATTTGCTTTAGTCATTTTTTTAGTAGGGATCCGAACATTGTTTCTAAACATCAAATTCAATAACTCGATATATAAATTTGGATCTTATTACTTTTTTTAAGTATGCTATTACTAATTATGTATTGAGTTAAATTATTAATTACCAACTGATTTTAATCACAAGTAATACATATTACGTTATTTGAGTATTATTTTATTATTTTTGGTTTTAAAATGATTTAAATTGGCTTCATCTGGTTCGTCAAATTTTTTTAGACTTCATCTTTACGGAGTTATTTGAGTTGATGCTTTAAGAGTATGTAATTATTAGAACATTACCACACACACACGTGTGTGTGTGTAAGGTTTGTAACATGCGAAAACTTAATCTTAAAGAAAATACACTTAAACCCTATGTACAATGTGAATTTAAAATCTTGAAATAAACATATATTTCATATTAAAACATATTAAAATTAATTTTTTATTTAAACCTCAATTTTTTATTTAACTTAAATATGAATCATATGTTAGTTTTTAAATTTCAAATGTGCGGTACATATAAAGCTTAAAAGTTTTATTTATATGATCGAGTTTATTATGATAGAAACTCTTTCTATATGATAGATGTGTGTGTGTATAGGAATTGTATCATACGAAACCTGATCTTAAATGTATACATACTAGTGGAATTCTCGCAAGTTGCGGCGGGAATTTCGCTGTGATTGTAAATATAGAAATATGATATGATCTCATATATCAAAATGCATATATTAAAAACCCAACACAACAGTTGTCACTTTGACATAAAATCATGAAGTGTAATTAGTCGTCACACAAAAAAGAAAAGAATCTATCATCAAGAAATAAAAACTTATAATACAAAACGCAAATCGGGAAAAATCATTATTTATTTAAATAATATTATTGTTCATTTGTGATCAGCCAATAATATTAAAAAATAAAAACGATATAAAACGCCTCGCACAGAATGCCACCTAATTAAAAGAGTATGAGCAATACTGTCTTAAAATAATAAACCAAACCATCACAAAAAGATGTGACACTCCCAACGGTTAGGGACGCAAACATAAGCATGCGACGATACAAAATCGTAGAACAAAAATAATAAAATAAGTTTTTGTATCTGCAAAACTAACGTAAAAAATACGAACATAGCACTGATAAATAAAACCGTAAAAACATCGTTAATATAACAACGCGTTAAAAGCATATGAACATTAATAATATATGAGTAAAGTGAGAGGATGATTTAAAAATAAGACTTAAAGTGTAGGGTCTAAAACGAAAATTTGAAATTAATTAAACCTTCTAGAAATGCTTGAAATTTGAAAGTCTCGATTAAAGCTAAAAACAATTTATTATTTAATAAAAAAAACAATATTACTATTCAGTGCTCATGATTAGAGTTCAAAACTATATATATAGTAATTTTAATTTGGTTTCTTTCTTGCAGCAATTTTATAATGTATATGAAGATGTATCAAGGTTTATCTATATTTTAACACAGAGTAAAATTTTGGTTTTAGCCGTGTGGTTTAAGTGTTTTCACTATTTCGATACAAAATACAATCTTCTATCAATTCAGTCTCATGATTTAGATAACTATCGATTTTGACCCCTCAAACTTAACTATTATAACGATTTTGGCTTGAAGTCTAACTATGGTTAGAGGCCAAAAACGTTAGCTGTCTAAACCACAAGGAATACAAATTTTTATTTTGGATCGAAATAGTTAAAACAGTTAAACGATATGAGCCAAAATTGTTATTTACTCTTTAATATATTTTATTTTATAAAACTAGGATCGGTAAATATTGTATGGATAACATTTTCCAAACTGGTTTTTAAAGGTATTCGAATGCGTTTATAGATGTCCACATTTTAATAATTAAATTATAAAAATATCAAGGATTTGATAATTTTGTGCGAGATAAAATTTTTCAGTTTTGTATAAAACGAAAAACATTATCACGATACCTATAAATATAAATCCATTGCGGAAAAGTGTTTAAATTTACGTGCATGTTAGATTATAAATAAAAAGTTTTAGTGAAAATCAAATTATCTAATAGAAAACGCATAAAAAATACATAAATGTTTGATGTGTTGCATTATTTTATAATTTTATGCTCGTTAAAATAGTAGCATTTATGTTCGAATGGCTATTATTAATTACTTAGAAATAACTTTACATATATATATAACCAACTTTTATAATTACGTCAAATTAAATCACTTGACCTTTTTTTTTTTATCTAGATTAGGTTATTAAACTTATTAATAGTATTTAATCCTATTTAAATACTTGAATAACATGTTAATATGATATTTCTATATATTAATATAGGTTAGTAATCCGTATATTACATGGACTAAATAAATAAATAGAACGAATAATTATCAGTGAAAATTTTGAAAAATATAAAATAATTTTTAATATAAAATACGTATTATGTTAATTTTTGGGTTTTGCGATGGAGTGATTGTAACTTTTACAATAGAATACAACTTGTTTTTTTTTTTTTTTTTGATGGAATACACCTTCTGGTTTTAAGGTGGATTGATTGACACCCATTTTTATAATGTATTTAATTGTTTTTCGACATTGCAACATGTTTTTTAATTTGCATTTAGTGGCCTGGGTTTGAGGCTGTCTAACCCAAATTATTGTGCTGCCACGTTGTTTTGGGTTATTTTAGGTGGGTATATTGTTATGATTTAAGCTTGCAATAAGGTTTTCTTAATATGTTCATGTTTTACACTAGAATAATAGTCTCTCGTTGTAACGAGAGAGTTTATAGTAATGCCAGATATGTATCTAATTTTAACTAAAAAATAAATCTTTTTATACCGATAATTGATTTAAAAAATGTCACATTACATCCTCATATTATTTCAAAAATAAGTATTTATTATTTTTAATATAAAAACTGAAAATTAATGTTATTAAAAATACATATTGTTTACATAAGGCTATGTGTTATGCATCAATCCTCATCACTCCACGTAGGTGTCACGTAATCAATCAACATCACCACCCTCTTATCACTCCACTTCATCTTTACATATGTTATACATCACTCCCCCATCACTTCCTTATCATTCCACGTCATCACAACCTTTATTCAATATTTTAATATTTGAATTATATTTTTTTAATTATAAATTAAATTAAAAAAAGACATAATATTATTAAAAAAATTAATATTACAAAATAAATAAAAAAATACATGATAAAAAGAATTAAACTACATAATAAAATAAAAAAAATTTAAATAAATTTAAATACTTTTTAAAAAAACTACATATTTTTTCTTCGATTTTTCCACACATATTCAACCAAATCGCCTTTAAGCATGTTATGTATCTCCCTGCTTCGGATCTCGACTCGTATTTCAACTCTTTCTTCCGGTGTATCCTCTTTAACCAGAGGGTCGACCTCTTCGTAACTTTGACAAATTGGTTTTCCCTTGTCCTCCAAAATCATGTTATGCAAAATAATGCAAATATACATAACGTCTCGATTTTACTTTTATTCCAAATCCTATATGGATTATCTATAATATGTCATTTCTTTTTAAGTACACCGAACGCTCGTTCGACATCCTTTCTCGTCGCCTCTTAAGCCTTTTTTAAAATATTTTCGTTTGTCATCGTCTTCACGAGGACATATAAATGATTTGACAAACGTAACATATATTCAGTGGAGATACCATTGGCAAGATAATACTCATACTTGTAGCAGATTTCGTTAGCATAAAATGAAGACCCTGGCGCGACTCTGTCTAATATGTAGTCAAATATCGGGGATTGATCTAAAACATTTATATCATTATTTGAACCAGAAACACCAAAATACGCATGTCATATCCAGAGATCATTAGAGACCATCGCTTCAAGTATTATTGTAGGATGGTGGTGATCGCCTCGTTGATGAAATTCTTGCCAAGCGGTTGGGCAATTTTGCCGCTCCCAGTGTGTGCAATCGATGCTTCCAAGCATGCCAGGAAACCCGTGGACATCATTATGCACTGCATAGATTTGTTGAATGTCGCTCTATGTTGGTTTTCTCAAATATCGCGAGCCGTATAACGCTATAACACTTTTACAAAAGTTGTAAAGACTATCTCGTGAAATTTTATCCAACATCCGTAAATATTCATCCCAAAAATCGCTGCATGTGCCGCAGGCCAACTGTCGAATAACACTTGTACACTTTTGTAAATGTGTGAAACCTGCTACACCCAATTCACCTGATTTTTGTTGAAATAACGAAAAATTTTCATCCATATCGTTAACGATTTGAAAAAATAAATTGCAGCTCATTCGAAAACGGCGATTGAAATGCTTTTTGTCGTAAGTTGGGTTTTGACTAAAATAATCTTGAACAAGACGTTTGTTACCACCTTTACGATCACGGTTTTTTTCTCGTTGTAACACGTGTGTAGAGTTTTCTTTAATATCAACTACGACGAATGTTACTGTTGTAAATTGGGTTATTTTAGAGAGAGTTGTAGGAGTTGAATGTTGGTTTAAGAGGAGTGGTTTATTTATAGTGGTTTAATTTTTTTTCTTTTCCAACGGTCATATATATATATATATATATATATATATATACATATATTCTTTTTTCTTTCCAACGGTCACAAACCATTTATTAATTATTTTTTTTCTTTTACTTCAATCTTTCACAGGTTGACCACCTTCACGCCTGCCCTCCCCCCCCCCCCCTCACGCCCCTTCATGCCCCTGTGTAATGGGGGGAGAGCGCCACCGGGGCGTGGCCAAGCCCTTCACACCTGGGTAACGCTCAACAACACATGGCCTAAATCCACTAGATTAATAATAATAGTTATTAATAATATGATTTAAATATCATTTATGTTTAATGTTATATATATATACACACACACACACACACACGTGTGTGTACACATTAAGAACATTTTTTTTATAAATTAAAAAAAATATTTTAATATAAAAAGGTATAACTAATTAGGAGTGTTCTAAATATCCGAAACTTTAAAAAATCCAAAATTCCGAGTCGTATCCGAAACCCGAAAAAACTTCATCCGAAATCTAATTCGGGTGTTTCGAGTTGGATAATATGATTTTAGATTCGGGTCGGGTTTCTGATAGTCAAAAAACTAGATTTTTGGGTCGGATATCCAAATAAACCCAGTTTATTCGGGTTAGTCGGATGTAAAAAACACGGTTTTTTGGATTATTCAGGTCGAATAATATATTTTATTTTCGAATCGGGTTTCGGATAGACAAAAAAAATTCAAATCCGAATAATTTGTTATTCGACCCAATAAACACCCCTATAACTAATATTATTAGTTTTAATATAATTATTTAATATGATAAAAAATTATACAATCCCATAATTTTTATTTACAAATTCGATCATGTAATATACGAATTCATAACATACTATTTAAATAAAATAAAATGATATAAGGGTTTGGTAGTTAGATCGTGTGATGGTTAGAACTTAGAAGGTTGGTTTGCATCCATAGAAAGTAGTTAGTAGTTAGTAGGGGCGTGCCCACCTTGTACGGATGAGGGTCGGTCGACCCCCATAAACTTTCTATTTTTAACTTTATATATAGGATCCGATCTCGACCGACTCTCAAGAAAATTTTCTCCCGACCCCCATAAAAATTTGACAGCCCCAGTAAAGCTTATTCTAAAACTATTTTAAAAACAAAACTTGTAAAATGGTACCCACATAACGCAATATGGAACAATTTTTCAAAATAAAGTTTAGTTGAATTTTGAATTTGTTGATTTGAATAGTATTCATTCGAATTCTGCCGAAGGAAAACCAATTTTATCATATCATCAGTCATCCTAATTAACCGAATGATTTGGCGTACTTTTATTATGTATTTGTAATTTAATTTAGTTTCATCATTTTTTGGGTGATCCGACCCGACCTCGTTCAAAATGGTCCATAAGAAAAGTTTAACGACAAACAATTATCTTGACAAAATTTCCGACCCCATAAAAAAAAAATTCTTAGGTCCGCCACTGATAGTTAGTAGTTAGTACCCACCTACAACCAATGATCCTTAGCTCAACTGGTTGAGGGAAGGTACCTTGTGACTTCAATATTGGGAAGGTCATGGGTTCAAGTCCTGACATTGACAAAATTGGGGTTCCATGCAAGGCTAGGGGTTTTCTCTCACCTATAGTGGGTTTCCTCCTATTGGGTGTGGATATGATCGGGTGGGTATATGATTCGTCAGTTATCCAAATTGTTGTTCAAAAAAAAAAAGTACCCACCTACACTCCCATGCCGATTTGACCACTGCTTAACCTTTTAATTCCATTACACCATTCACGTGCCCCCTAACATTAAAATTTTTGTAATTTCGAAGCGGGTTAAATCCTTGACTTCTTCCACAAATATTTTCAATAATATGACCACATCTCACTCTTTTTTTATGTGAAAAACGGAAACCGCCTTTAAAAAAAAAAAGAGTTAGGATTTAACCGTTTGCTGACAATAATCCGGCTCTCAAATCAAGTAACATGATGTAAGTATGAATATGAAATCAAATTTCATTTATGTCGTTAATTACTGATTTTTATCTCTTTATTAAGAATTGCACAATAAAACATAAACGAAACTTGTGTTGTTTTTAGTGTTTCAAAAAATTTTATACCAAACACTAATAAAACTTAATTATTATTTTATTATAGGAACATCCTTCTATTCATATGACTAGTTTTTACCAGCCGCGTGTTGCTGTGGTAACCCGCGTATTGTTGCAAATATCAAATTACATGTGAGAAAACAAGTCGCAACAACTAACACTTTACCGTAAAATCTTAATGTATATCATGTCATAAAAGCGATTGTTACAGTATAACTCAAAAGTACTCCATAGTAAAAATTTTCGTCAAAAACCTGAATTAAAACATAGGCAAAACGATAAGCATAAAGAATCTAAAATAAAAATATTAAAAAAAAACTCGCAATGAAAAAACTCATAAATTTAGAGTTCAAACATCAGTATACCCCGTCGTAAAAGCGTAATCCATTGTAAAATAGGTGTCCGAAACCGGAATGAAAATACATATAAAACGGTAATAATTCCCAATATCAAAATACTTAGAATAAAAAGCACAATGAGAAAATTCATAAATTTATTGTGCAAACTTTTGAGGTTAAAATAAAACACATAAAAGTTTAGTAGTTAAAAATAAAACAAATATAAGCTCCTATTCATAAGTTTCCTTTATATGTAATAAAAATAAAAAGCACAATAAAAAATCATAAATTTATTGTATAAACTTTTGATATTAAAATAAAATAATAAAAGTTACAATAAAGCTAATATAAGTTACTATTCGTAAGATTCTTTTTTTAATATATATATATATAATATGTAATGTCATAAACTCAAAGAGGACATGTTAAATCAGTTTCAAAAAGAATCATGCTATCCAAACCGTTCATTTTCATTTCCTTGCAAAGTATCTCTTATTATTATTTTTTTTAATCCTAGAAAATAAGAAAAAGACAGCTTTTGAAATTTTATAATAGAAGGTGATGTCTAATCCAAGTAAAAAGCTATGGCAGCCAGATGCGAACTGAACGTATGGAATCTCCAAATGACATATTCAGAAAGAATAATAATAATAATTATTATTAATCTTTTATGAGAACCATGGTTGTAGAAATCGCTACGTGCTAGTTGGCGGATAGGTACCGCCTAAGAATTAATCGAGATTAATCGGCGTTAGGCGGATTGGAATTTTTATATGTAATTTTGCAAATATTTATTACACACACACATTAATATCAATAATTTAAACATACTAAGTTAAGTACTTCAAAGTACAAACTTAAACACAAAATTCAAAGTTTATAGATGGATTTCGATGTTTAGCGACAAGATTCAATATTTCAGATGTTGGATTCGATGCTTTAGAGACATATTAAGTATTTTGAGTTGAGAAATGTTTCGAATAATCACTAATCTTGGTCCTTTTTACTTGAAAAAGCCAAAAAAAAAAAAAAATAGGCCGCCTAGGCCGCCTAGACACCGCCTAGCGCCTAGGCACCACCCAGGGGCGGCCCTGAGAAATTGGGTGCCCAGGACGAGTCGGGGAAAAAAGGCCCCTAACGCATTCAAAGCTCCTGACCAAGCGGGGGTCAAGGGGGCCGCGCCCCCTTGCGGGGTCCTAGGGGCAGCGCCCCTGGCGGGGTCCAAGGGGCAGAGCCCCTGGTGGCGGTCCCGCTGGCCAGTCAGCGGGCGGGGGTCAAGGGGGCAGCGCCCCCTTGTGGGGTTCAGGGCAACGCCCCGAAACCTAAACGAAATGTCATAAGTTAATATATTCGGGATTAACTTCCCTATTTTACCTAAATCAGTCATTCAATAATCAGTAAACTGTAAATCCATGGGCCCAATTTCTTGGGATTTTGAATTTCAATTTCTTCTTAAACATGAGCGTCCATGGAGCCGGTTAGGATAAAGGGCTTTTGAGAAATGAAATAGGCCCATAAATATATTTAACTGAGTTGTTTGTTACTCAAACCCGTGTAATACTCGAGTTTATAACCTAATATATATATAAATACATATATAAAAATGTGCCCCTCGAAAAATTGGGCCCGGGACGGAGGTCGGGTTTGCCCCTCCCCCGGGCCGCCCCTGGCACCACCTAGGGCAAAATCGAGAAGGTTTTCGGGCGTCTAGCGCCTAAGCCGATTTTTACAACACCGATGAGAACACAAAACAAATACAGGCATGGTTATTTTGCAAATTTAACTTTTTTTTTATTTCAACACGCCACTAACACTATACATTATGTAACGTGTATAGTTAATAGTCTTTTTTGGCATCCACTGATTCAGAAATTACTGGTCTTGTTTACGCTTTGTATAGGACCTATTGCGAGTCCAATAATATATTAATACAAATGGATTTTGACAAATAATGACTATCACTTATACACTTTGTATATATTTATATGAGAGGTATAAAAAGTGTGAGAGATATGAGCTAGATGAGTGTGAAGATAACGTGGCCCAAAATAAAACTGAAGTATTTTAGCATGAAGGTACGACAACACAACGTTAGTCAAACATAAAATTCATATGTTTGGGTTTAGTATATGATGTGTGTTAGTTTTTGATCGAAATGCATTTAAATATGTGTAGCTAAATGGATCATGTTCATATTGACCTTATAATTTGTAAGCTGGCATGTTTAAGTCATATTTTTTTAACTATGTTTTATGACTTAACCTTTTCAGGTAATTTGTGTGTAAAAAGTGTTTAGATGATTAACTTTAAACGGTAACTTGAGCCGGGAACTTATTCGAAGCAACATCTCTATCCCAATCGGTATAGGGTAAGGTTTGACTCTGTCTTTTTACACCCTGCTTAACCTTAACAGGTCATAGAGTCTATGTTCTTATGCTTCTATTCTAAGGCAATTATCCAAAAAGGACGTACACAATTATATTGATCGTTGAATGCACTCTTCTCTTTTCTCTCTAAGTGTGGAAAACTCTTTTTCGGCGCTTAAAAAAAATGGAAACCACCACAAAAAAGTCAATCTTTTAAACCAGTTTATATAAACAGCGTCTTTTATTCATAGTTCAAAAGTTATTGAAAGAAGCATTATGATGGTTTGTGAGTAGAGGTGCACAAACATGGTTTTTTTAAAAACGGGTCCATGTCAAATTCGGTTCTGGTTTTGGTCAACAAAGTCAAAAATCGGTTTTGGTTGGAGTTTGGTTTTAGAATCATACAAATAACAATACTTTCATGTGCATGTCTAATGTGAATTAACATTATTTTTATGATAGTGTGTATCCACTCACGTGATAAACTCTCGGGCCCCCTCAACACCCGACTAATCGAAAGGGTCTGGTAAAATGGCATCGTAAACTATTAGGTTGGTGGCCTCGTAGAAAAATTACATTGTATGATAGATACTTGGCGTTTAGGATTTTAGTTTACTTAGGTTTCAGCCGTATTTTAAATTATGTATATTTCTCTCTTTTTTTATTTTTTTTTTCATTTGTGCAACATTTCAACACAAATTTCAAATTTGAGGATTTGAAATACTAAAATTCATTTTAGCATTTGGTTAGAAATATTTTATGATGTGTGATATGCAATATTAAAGCTCTAATTTGAAAGTAACGCGCGGATATGGAAGGCATCTAATGTATGACTCTCTACCACTTGTGTGTACAAAGGATTGTTATACCTTTAAATAAATATAAAATAAGACATAACTCTTGATTATTCTTACGCAATACATTCTTGCATCTTACTTTTTAAATGTATCTTACATAAATTAATAATATTAAATATTAGTTTTATATATCTTCAAATTAAAAAAAATATTTTCTAAGGCTCTATTTGGGATTGATTAATTTAAATTCTTGTCAAAAGTACTTATTAAAGTATGGTTTTTGAAATGAATTTTTAAAAATGTGTTTGGATTAACTTTTATTATATGAAAAGTCAATAAAGTTAATAAGTTAAAAAAATTATTATTATTTTAACTCATATCAAAAAAATTAAAAAGTTATTTCTTATAGTTAGAAATTTTAGCGTTTTGAATTTTTTTTTATTATTATTCAAAATGTTGAAATAAATAGTCCTATTTGATATTACCAAACTATATTTTAACTTGTTGACATTTGTATAAAGTCAATAAGCTAGTTAATAACTTAATTTTAAATGTACACGGGTCACGCAATTGCCTCTCTCATGTTGGTCGTGGAACCGGTCAGTGAGGGGCGCCTAATGGTGTGACGTTCACCTTTTTTTTAAATTTTAAATGGAATATTAAACATGACCTAATACATTAAAAAACATATTAATATTAAAAATCACATTTTAAAAAAAAATTATAAAATTAATGTTCAAAAAAATACTATCATTATTTTATTAATGACGATATTAAATTATACGAGATTTTAATTATATTTTATATTAAAAAATCGTTTTATATTATCTAAATTTTCATTATATCCATTATTTTTTTATGCATATATAACCGTATAATACATGAGATATGACATGCATGCATAATTTTATTTTCAATCATGTAATCATGGTTGGCATATCTTGAAGAACACCATATTCACTTGTGTTTATCATTTCCTTTGTGACAAACTTATAAAAAAGTTATTCATAGAATACAGTTGTGACTTGGTTAATCCTATAAACAAAAAAAAATGTTGAACATCATCATTAGGCTCCCCCTCACCGATCAGTCCCACGGCTAACATGTGAAAGGTAAATCCAGTGACCCAAGGATAGACTAAGGTTCACTTATAAGTTGTAAGGGATATTTAGAGGCATGGTCAGAAACATGAATTTAAAGCCGACTTATCGTTCATCAGTATTTGAGCCGGGGGTCTCTTACGAAGCAGCTTCTTTACCTTATTGAGGTAGGGTAAGGTTTGTTTTCATCCCTCCCCTCAAACCCTTCAAAAAATGGGATTACACTGTGTACGTGTTGTTGTTGTTGCTATCGTTAATCAGTACCCTCATCGGCTCAGCGAAGTGGGAGGGGGTCTGGCTCGACAAAAGTGGATGACTCTGCCCAAATAGTATTTGCAATGAATTTCATTAATAAAGATAATATTAATGACCTAATTCATTAAAAAATATATTAATATTAAAAATCACATTTTAAAAAAAAATATAAAATATGAAACTTTGTAAAAGGTTTTTTAAACTAAATACTAAAAAAAAACAATTTTTGAAAAATTAATGTTGAAAAAAATATTATTATTATTTTATTAATTAAGATATTAAATTATACGAAATTTTAATTATATTTTATATTAAAAAATCGTTTTATATTGTCTAAATTTTCATTGTATTCATTATTTTTTATACATATATAACCGTATAATACATGAGATACTAACATTACATACATACATGCATGCATGCATGCATACATACATACATACATCATATAGAATAAATAATTTTATTTTCAATCATGTAATCATGGTTGGCATATCTTGAAGAACACCATATTCACTTGTGTTTATCATTTCCTTTAATTTGTAACAAAATTATTAAAAAGTTATTAATACAGTTTTGAGTTGGTTAATCCTATAAACTAAAAAAGTGTTGAACGCCACCATTAGGCGCCCCCTCATCGATCGGTCTCACGGCTAACATGAGAAAGGTAAATTAAGTGACCCAAGGATAGACTAAGGTTCACTTTTAAGTTGTAAGGGATAGACAGAGGCATGATCAGAAACGTGGATTTAAAGCTGAGTTATTGTTTATCATTACCCTCCCAGGAACACCGCCTTATAGGCTTAGCGAAGGGGGAGGGGGTCGGGCTCGACAAAAGTGGATGACTTTGCCCAAATAGTATTTGCAATGAATTTCATTAATAAAGATAACTAGGTTTAATCCCACCTGCGCGTTGCGGCGGGTTATCACAGTACACTTCTGATAACGGGTATTATATAACAACAACAACAACCTTACCCAGTATATTCCCACTTTTCAGTAGAGTCTGGGGGGAAGGATAGATACAAACCTTACCCCTATCCCAATTGGGATAGAGAGGCTGCTCCGAAAGAGTCCCCGGCTCAAAGTTATCGTTTGAAGTTGATCATCCCAATGATTTTAACGTTATTTTCACAAAATAATTGAAATAACGTTAAAATTAGTGCGCTTTTACTTTTGCCCCTTAAGGGCCCACACATATATATACATTATATGCGTGTACCACAAATGGGGCGTTGATAACGGGTATTATATATCATTTGCAAAATCATAAGTTACATAGCAAAATCAAATCTTTCATCACAAACTTTATACTATTATATATATATAAAAACATAAAATTATACAAAATCGAAAAAAACAAAATTTAAAAGTTTTAGTGACCAAAATTAAATAAACAAAACTTTATATTATATAAAAGTTTCAGTGACCAAAATCGAAAAAACAAACTTCACTATTCAGTTTTAGGGCCATAATCGAAAAAACAAAACTTTATATTATATAAAGTTTTAGTGGCCAAAATAAAAAAAAAAACTTTAAAAAGTTTTAGTGGCCAAAATCGAAAAAACAAAACTTTATATTATATAAAAGTTTTAGTGACCAAAATCGAAAAAACAAAACTTTACTATTAAGTTTTAGAGGCCAAAATCGAAAAAACAAAACTTTATATTTTATAAAAGTTTTAGTGGCCAAAATCGTAAAAACAAAACTTTAAAAAGTTTTAGTGGGCAAAATAGAAAAAACAAAACTTTATATTATATT
This sequence comes from Mikania micrantha, assembly GCA_009363875.1. Lineage (NCBI taxonomy): Eukaryota > Viridiplantae > Streptophyta > Magnoliopsida > Asterales > Asteraceae > Mikania > Mikania micrantha. Next base: position 265,990 of record SZYD01000730.1, on the reverse strand, counting down.
AAAGTTTTAGTGGCAAAAATCGAAAAAACAAAACTTTAAAAGTTTTTGTGGCCAAAATCGAAAAAAAAATCTTTATACTATATAAAACTTTTAGTGACCAAAATTAAAAAAACAAAACTTTGCATTTAGTGGCCAAAATCGAAAAAACAAAACTTTATATAAAAGTTTTAATAGTCAAAATCGAAAAAACAAAACTTTAAAAAGTTTTAGTAAATCGAAAAAACAAAACTTTAAAAAGTTTTAGTAAATCGAAAAAACAAAACTTTATAATATATAAAAGTTTTAGTGACCAAAATCGAAAAAACAAAACTTTACTTTTAGTGGCTAAAATCGAAAAAAGAAAACTTTATATTATATAAAAGTTTTAGTGGCCAAAATCGAAAAAACAAAACTTTAAAAAGTTTTAGTGGGAAAGTTTTAGTGGCCAAAATCGAAAAAACAAAACTTTAAAAAGTTTTAGTAAATCGAAAAACAAAATTTTATATTATATAAAAGTTTTATTGACCAAAATCGAAAAAACAAAACTTTACTTTTAGTGACAAAAATCGAAAAAACAAAACGTTATATTATATAAAAGTTTTAGTGGCCAAAATCGAAAAAACAAAACTTTAAAAAGTTTTAGTGGGCAAAATCGAAAAAACAAAACCGTATAAGATATAAAAGTTTTAGTGACCAAAATCGAAAAAACAAAACTTTATATTATATAAAAGCTTTGGTGACCAAAATCGAAAAAACAAAACTTTACTACTCCTTTCAGTTGGTTTTTAATATATATAATAATAATATTAATAATATTAATGTGACTGATCACTGAAACACCGAACAATTATTGCTCATTAACGTGTGTTGTGTGTTTGACTAACCATGGGTGTAAATTAGTGGCTCAGTTTTTATAGGACGGTGACACAACATATGCCATTGGGGTACCCCTTCTTTGGTGTGGTACCCTTCTCTAGCCACCTCAAGATAATAACGTAAAGTAGGAAAGGCAGCCAGCGATAAACACTTATACAAAACAAACAAACTTACCCAGTATGTTCTTACTTTTCAGTAGGGTCTGAGGGGAAAGATGGACACAAACCTTACCCTCATCCCAGTTGGGATATAAAAACTGCTCCGAAAGAGTCCTCGGCTTAGATGGAATTTAGCCTGGTTAAGTTTAACATATCTAGTTTAGAAGCAAATGCATTTTTCATTTTATATAAAGCGTATGTTACAGGTTTTCGGTTGAGGATTTTTTTTTTTTTACTTTTTTTTATTTTAACCTTAACCCTAGAAATAAAATTATGCAAGCCTTTGTTTTCACAGTGTGGCGTCCCAGAATCAATCTTGGATTTGTTTATGTTTCTCATGGTGTAAACAACGAATGAGAGGATCGAATACCTTCAAATATCTAAACATATATACAAATATATAAAAGTACCTGTTCATTACAGGACATGACTATACATACTAAACAAGTGTGTTTAACGACTGAATCAGTTATATAACCGCTGATCAACACACTCGGTAAAAACCTGCATCGCATCATCGATTTACAAATGTAGGTCGATGATATGTAGTAACCAAATACATTTGGGCTATTACTAAAGTCTTAGGCCCACTATTACAAATAACCATGGTTGTAAAAATCTCTGACTAGGCCGAGTAATCGTTAGTCCCCTAAGGCCGACTAGGCCCAACCATCCGATTAGGCCAATTAGTTGGCCGATTAATCCCGAATAATCCCTAGTCCCCACCCCACCGACCGACTAACGATTTCTACAACATTGCAAATAACTAATAACAAGTCTTTAACTAAGCACATATGCTAATAAACAGTCCAACACTTTTATCTCAATAAAAAGAAAATTGAACATAAACTTACTTAAAGAAGTCCATAATCCATCAACCCAATAGTCAATATTTATAAGGACAATTCCATGTATATTGTATCACCTCTAAACTTTCATAACTACATATTTCCTCACATCATGCTTTAAAAGTATTGTATATATGCATTAAAAACTTGTAACTTGAGGGAAATATGTGAATTTTTGAGGTATATGTAATTATTCCTTAAAATTAAACCTAAATCATGAATATTATGGAATTAGAATTGGTTTGAAGTCACATAACAATAAAACGTATCACATGCCCATCGGTTGAGTTCTGGCCATTAACCAGAGCCACCATCACCACCACCGCCCACCACCTTACCATCGACCGGAGCAACAAACATCCAGGTTACTTATTTTCATTTTCTTGTTAACCTCGTCATCAAATTAAATGTCCTTCATTGTTTACATTGTTTATAAAAGATATAAAAGTTTCCAACTTGAATTATGTGAATCTTGATATTGACTGTTATTTTTTATACGATAAAACGGTCTAGGGATTATTAAAGCGAAAGTGTGAAATCCAACTAATTTCTAAAGATGTATTTATTGTCGTATTTTTATTATGTAAAATACTCAAATCAAACTGAACAAACCCTGATATTTTGATGCCGGCTCGTTAAAAATCAGATTATGAAAAATACTAATCTCACTGGAAAAAAATTCCTGGCTCCGTCAGTGACGATAAACAAGTGTACACAGTTAATCTGCATAAGCGCCTTCATGGACGAGAATCATTGAATTCATTTTGACAAATTTATCTGCTAAATACTTGATTATTCTACAAAATTACTAGGCCCGTATTCTATTAAGGCAGTTAACAAACACTTGGTTCAAAAACAGTTTAATTCCTATTGTATGATTATATGGTATACGTAGGGCACTCTCTTTGTCCCATTTATATCATTTATTTTAAAGTAAATTATAAATGTCGTCCATATGCTTAAACCACATCATATCCTTTTGTCCTTTTCTTAATTTTAATTCATGACATTAGCATCTCTACTTTGAATTTATGAGATCTGAAATTTTAATGTTTATTTTATGTAAGATGTGGAAATGTAATATATTTAGCAAAAACGTAATGTATTTTAGTTGCAAGATTTGAAAAGGTAATATCTTTTGTTTGTAAGATGCGTAAATTTAATGTGTTATCACACACATGGACATTAATGCGGATTGGACTGGCGAAAACAACCACCATGTTATTATTCAAAGAACTTTATTACATATTTTTTTAAACCTACTTTTGAGTAGAGGTAAACTAATTCAGTTCAGAACCGGTTTTTTGTTATCAGGTTTAGCAGAACTGGCTTAGAGGGAGAAACCGGTTCCAATTCCACTTTTGAATATTATACCCGGTAGAAACGGTTAGGTTTTGTTTGGGTCTAGAACAGGTTTGGGGAACCGGTTCCAAGAAATTGAAAAATAGGTAAAACTGGTTTGGAACCAATTTTTTGGGTTCAGATTGAAACCGTTTTAAAATTTCAAATCTGGAACCGAGTCGGACAACGGTTTCGAGTCGGTTGGGACCAACTCTTGTCAGATCTGGGTAGGAACTGGTCCAGTTTTAGGTCAAACTTTCGGTTTCAGCCGGTTACCACCAGGCACCAACAAATGGTATGGCCCATCAATGCTAATATAATAGAGTGATCACACATGGATTAGTAGGCCCAAACTATCTTGTATTGACCCAATGTGGCTTTATGCTACTAAATAACTAAAACAAACCATCAACAAATGGCCTGGCCCGTATAGAGATGACAGCCCAAAGTATTTACAAACAAATACTGAAATACATGTACTCTCAAATTAATTTGTTTTGACCTAATTTGTTTTGTCTTGTTGTAACCAAGGTTGCAAAAGTCGCTAGGCGCTCACAGGTCGGAATAGTTCCTTGGAGCGAGTAATCGGGCAGTACTCGGCCCTAGGCGGGAGTTCTCGGGCAAAACTCAGGAACTACTCGGCCTCGGAACAACTCATTGGAGCGAGTACCCGGCCTTGGAGGCCGACTTTTGCAACTATAGTTGTAACCTAAAGTAACGTAGTAAGGTTGATTAATGCTTCAAAAATAATCAACAGTCAGAACACGAGATTCCAACAGTCAAAACACATGAGATTCGAACAGTCAAAACACGAAATTGATGATAAATAATCAAGAAAGTTATCATCTAACATGAATTGTGGCATTAGTGTTTGTGTGTGTCTCAAATTTTCAATATGTTTGGGTTAGTGACTATATGTTTCTATAGTCCCTGCGATGGTGGCTTAGTGGTATAAGAGGGTGAGAATCTATAATGCAGGTCTAAGGCACCTAAATTTCTCTGGGTTACGCGATTTAGCTCCCTAATGTTGGTCATAGGACCGGTCGGTGAGGGCTGCCTAATGGTGACATTCACCATTTCTTTTATATGTTTATCTAAACAAAAATGGATAAAAAAATGAAAAATCGTATGAAAAAAATCATTTTTAAGTCAGAACATGCTATATAAAAAACAGTCAATTTGGTTCAGGTTAAAGTACACTTTAAAAAACAATAGTTTCGAGTCAATATAGGTTTTTTTATTAACATCAAATTCTATTTAGAAAGATAAACCAATGAACTTAACAATAGACATATTACAAGTCTCCAATCACCAAACATTACTCAAAAAGAAACATAAAAGTAATTACATTGACTTCTTGGTATTTAACACACAATTGTATCATTTATGTGACAAATTCCAACATTTAAACGTTTTCCAATTCATAAAGCCGTGAGAAAACCTACAAAAGGATAGGATAGTTTCAAAATATGTTTTAAAGAAGCCATTATGCAGTTGAGATTTGAAAGAAACACCAATAGTAAAACAAAAATCATCTATACATTTTAATGGTCAACACTATCCATTAGAAATCAAACATATTCGGTTAATTATTTTTCGCCAAATTAAAACTGCAACTTTTGGATCAAAACTTAGGGACTGTTTGTTTCGGTCTGTATCTGAATGGCTCTGATTCAGACTGTTTGTTTCACGAAAAAAAACACATATGAATGGAACCAAATGTCCGAATGAAGGTCTGAACCATTTGAACTTTGGCATAAGTATGAACCATTCAGACGTGAAGCGAAGAGGTGCTGGGGCTAAGGCAGGGGCAGGGCTTGACCGACTCTGGAAATTGACGGAATCATGACGACATCTCCACCCTCTTCATGGCGGCTGGGAACCTCGACGGGCTACCATTTTTAGGGGTTTTGAGGGTATTTTTTTAATTTTATTCAGGCATGGAACCAAATACTCTTAACTGGTTCAGACTTTTTTAAACATTCAGACATCTTAGTCATTCAGCGCTTAATGGTTCTGACATTATTAAACGGTCCCTTGGCCAATTTTGATCAACAAATCAGTAGTTGATGTCACATAGAAGAAAATGCTATTATAAGCTGGAATCAATTCTTCAATTATAAGGTCATGAGTTAAAGGCAAATAGTACTTTGTTCAAAGAACTAATTCCTAAAGCACTGATAGATACAATCAGAATGCTCAGTAGAAGTTGTTAACGAGACAAATTAATATTTTTTTGAACGGCAATTTGGATCACTGACGGGTCATAGACCCACCCGATCATACCCACACCCAAACGAAGGAAACCCACCATAGGTGAGAGAAAAACCCCTAGCTCAGCATGGAATCCCGATTTTGTCCATGCAATGACTTGAACCCGTAAACTCTCCAATATTGAAGCCACATGGTACATGCCCTCAATCACTTGAACTGAGTATTTTATAAACTTATGGATCCACAGTAATGATAAGAAAAATCATTTATAAATGAAAGAGCGTGGTAGGTTTGGGTTGGGTGTGTGGGTTTAATTGGGTGCTCGCCAACCAATAAGGCATTGCCTCAATGGTACCTCAGGATTCTTCCAAATAAAATGTCTTGGGTTCAAAACCCCCCGCAGCGAAATATGGGTTTGAGGGGTCAGGGGGCTTTTACAGTGATGTTTCCTCATGGGTGGTTGTGATGGCTCATGGGAGGTCCAGGTAACTAGACCTTGGTGACATGGCCTGGAAACAGTGGGCTCACATAATTAAAACCTTCGCCGTTAAAAAAAAAATTGGGTGCTCGCCAGCCGCCAACACTAATGCAACATGGCGTGGGTTGCTCTAGGGAGTAGGATGGTCGGGTAAATTGATGGGTGGTTTAATCGCAAATGACAATAAATTGATGCATAAAGCAATAGATTAAGTGAAAAACTTATTAATCTTGGAGGATGAAATGGTCTCCGTCACTTACAACCTCTGTCTCCTTCGTCTATGGTGGATGATGTATCAGTCTCACATATATATTATCTAGGACTGGTTTATCAGTCCCAGATTGTTTAGTCCTTATTTTTTAAGGACTGATTTATTTTTGGTAAATTTTAGTCAATAATAGTGAGTCTCTAATAACTTGATAATTATTTGGGACTGTAATTTAGTCGCTAACTTGGTTGCGCCAAAGATGTTTTGGAAGCAAAATTATTAACTACTTAATTTTAATCTCAAATATGTACCTTTTGTAATGATGGATTATGCAAATGTGTTGGAGACCAAACTTTTGTCTAGAATATAGTAAAAAAAATTTAGGTGCTGAATTTTATTCCTAAAATTCTCAAAAATTATAGAATAAGAGACTGGTATTATGTTATAAATATAAAATTGTTATAGCAAATGGGGACTAATTTTCAGTTACTTAGGCCACTATCTAAAAAAATTGTGAAAGCCACAATTAGTCTCCTCTCAAGGACCAGCCCCATAACCAATATTATGGAGGTAAATCGCTTGGGCCACTATCTAGGACTAGACATCCGAAAAACCCTACTATTCTATAGTGAATATAGTTGAAAAATGCTAAAAAAAATTTTAAATCTCGTCAAAAGTACTTGGAAACCACCAAAACTAATATGGGTGCACTATATAGTCTATATGTCGGACAGGTCACACAATATGTGCCTAATTGTATTGTAGTTTCCCTTAGGTGTGCCCAAGCTGATTTGCCTCCATTTGTTCATCATCTTGTCCGATTCTTGTGTTTTTGTATCCGATCTTTAATCTCCTTTAAGAAGTTTTTTAGACTTATTCATACGAAACCAAAACATACAAAGTAACCGGTTCTACTAACAAAAAACAATGCTAAGATCATGTAATTACAACGATTTAGATAGATTCATTTTACACAGATCAAACCAAAACTTCTGAAGTTAGTTATTTTTCGGTCCGAAAAGTCATCATGTGATTGGACTAGGGTATCACTCAACGAAACATTTTTTCTAATGTCTCCCATTTTTTTTTAACACCATCACAAAGTTTAAACACATACATCAAATCAACACCCACTTTGTGTTTAGTTATGGTCAAAAATCATACTTGACACCTAAGACTTGCAACAGTTAATAGAATTACATGCTAATAAATAAAATGATAATCTTCTAGAAAATGTACATTTTTTAAATAAACCTAGCAGGCTTCAAGTTTCTTATATTAAACAAATATTGTTCCTTTTTGTTTAGAACTAGTAAAGTTACCCGCGCCATGCAGCGGGCTAGTACGATTAAAACATGAGCGCTACGAAGTGATGATAATGTTTAAAAAACATAATAGAATGTCGTGAATTGATTATGGAGACAAAAACGAAAATAAAACACATTATTATGTCGATGTATGCTCTTGTATCACAATTTTTAAAATGTAATTTAAAATGAGATATATAGAAAATGCCAAAAGAAAAATAGGAAATATAAAAGGAAAGATTAGAGACTAATAGAAAATGTTAAAAGGAAAAAAAAAGAAAAATGAATAAAGAACCATTAGAAACTAAAAGAAAAGCTAAGGGCCGTTTGGTTGGGTCTGAACTATTAATTGCTGAATCAAATAAGACTGTTTGGTTTGCACATGTGAATGAAAATAAAAAATATAAAAAAAACTTTTTCCCCTTCGCCCAATCCGAGATAATAAATGGGTCAAGGAACTCCCGGAGGATTCAACCGGCAAGGCAATTCTAGCGGTCGGAAGAATGACAGAGACAAAAAGTATAAGAAGCTCGAAGTGTCTGCACTGTCAACTCGAGTTGGCCGGAAACAACGCAAACAAAAAGGTGCATGATGTCCCTGAAAGTGGTCTAAGAAATCACTACAAACACTAACCTAGACTTAACTTAATTACAACGAGTTAAAACCGAAAATCCTAAACTAAACCACTACGACAGGCAAGTGTACCTATCAATTGTAGAATAGCTAACGAAAGTCCGGATATCGAACCCACGAGACACTGACTTAACGAAACAAGATTAGAAAATGATTTAAAACAAATGGGGGGTTTTGAATTAAAAATGACAATTCAATTAAACTAATTATCCTAATTAAATTAGAAAAAGCAAGTTCAACTAATATTAAACCCTAAAACAGATTAATGATTTATATTGAAAGAAATGGTTTACAATTTTAGAAAAACCTAAACGAATGAGAAAAACTCTACTTAGGTAGAATTCATGTTTGTGATTATTGACACTATTGACTTTGTTTGATATGATGGAACTAGGATCTTAAACAGCAAAATGTGGGTAACCTAATGGATTCTGGATCAATTACCAGATATAACCAACTAAGAAAACCTAATTTTGTAATAAACACACTAGTTAATTGAATCACCTCCCGGATTTTTCCAATAACACTTATGTACTCAAATGAACAAGTCACATTCATGATTTTCTTGTTCCAATACACCAAAGATACAAGGAGTAATCTTAGAATGTCTAATTTGACACGAAATGACAATAACACTAAATCTTTCAATTAACCAACCCTCCCGGGTAATTATTATGAAAACCCTAATGCTAAAGATCACTCGACAAGTCTATCACCTTCCGGATTTCTAAACTTAGATACACAAAGAACCCTAAGAACATCAATTATATCTTTTCCTATGGCTAATGATATCAAACAAGCCACAAATTAGTCATAACACCAAGTCGATGACCTAATACGTGTCTAACACCGAAAGACATTCAATAAACACGTATGGAACATGATATAAACTGATATAATCAAGATTAGATATGCAAAACTCATCAAAATGACAGAATAAGATATGTTACAAAAGTGTTTTCCATCACAAATCAAAACAATAGTCAATAGTCATCAATAATCATTCAAACATTCATTCTAACCTAAGTAGAATCAAACAACTAGCCTAATAACATCATCATCAGTCAAGAATATCTCAGAAACAATAGTATGAAATGAAATAAAATACTGAAAATTAAGAACAAGTGAAAACAAAGAATGACCAAGATGAAATCACATGTAAATCAAGTCTTCTAGCCCTCCAATGCTTCCCAAATGCTTCCTAAAGCTCCTGGAATGCTCTCCTGCTTCGAAAATGGTCGAGAATGATGAATAAAACGGCTAGGGAGCGTCTCCTATTTAATCTCGCTTTGAATTTGACTTTTTTCAAATTTCAAAAGCTGTCGCGTATCGCGATGCTTAATTCAAACCGATATCGCGTACCGCGACGGACAAAACAAGCGGGGAACCCCCGAAATCCTTCGCGTACCGCGAAGGTGATAATCTTACTCATCGCGTACCGCGATGCTCTCCAGATCATTAAAACTTGTCTTTTTATCTTGATTTCAACCGGGGCTCGATTCCTTCGGGTTTCGAACTCGATTTCCGCTCATTTCATTCGACAAGCCTGTAAAAACAATAAAATGTAAAAAGAATCTAAAAAGAACTCTAAACGACATATTTACAACTTAAAATCGACTCAAAATCATTTAAAAACTGGATGTGTTTTACAACCCATCAGTGCAGAAGCAAGCGCTCGGTTACCAATAGTGACACCGCATTCAAAGTGTAGGTTATGCCTCTTAAAGCTTGAACGAATCAAAGATTACCTGTTAATGGAAGAAGAATTTGTGGCGAATCAGGAGAGATTGAAGCCTCAGGGGAGAAGATTGAAGAGGATAGGTCTAAGGTTGATGATCTGCGTGGATCTCCGATGAGCTTTGGGAATTTGGAAGAGTTGATTGATGAGAATCGAGCGGCGGGTGCGATGCAGTGGGGGATGCGGTCGGCAGTGGGGAGTGAGGGAGGCGACGGGATCCCTCTTTTTCTTCCATTCAGACCCATTCAGATGTTGATTAAGATGTTTTTCCCCATTCAGATGCGTTTTTTTCTCCAAACAAACGGTCAGATTCAGACTCATTCAGACCCAACCAAACAACCCCTAAATTAGTCATAGGTACTTCGGTCCAAGCAATCAAGAAAGAAAAATAAAATAAGAAAGATGACGTAGTTAAATGAAATAAAAAAAAGCTAAAAAAATAAAGAAACCAAAGATAGAAACTAAAAGGAAGTTGAATTAATTGTAATAAAATGAGTGTAATTTGTAGAAGTAAAAACCAAAATTACACCAATCGTCTCAAAAGATTATATTAAGAAAATTGTGTTTCATACTAATCAGTTAAAATTTGAGAGAAATACACCATCCGTCTATGTGGTGACATGAGTTTGAAAGCACATCTTAATTTTGGATAGTGATAATTCAATGTTTCCTATTCTTTTATTGGTTTATTAATATATTTGTCTATCACAAACCACGAAAAAGAAGAAAAGAAAAAAAATGAAAAAAACTTGCAAACGAAGAATCGAGCTTGCGTATACCATCTCACCTAGGCAGCTTCTGTAACTTTCTCCCAAAATTAATATATATAACCTAAATAAGTTATGTGAGAAAAAAAAAGGCAAAAAACCACGAACTACATGTAGCCACGGAGTTGTCGGCACCGTCATTGCAAAATGAGTATATAGGAATGTATAAGAATGCATTATTTATTTTTAAAGAGAATTACATATTTCTCCTTCCTAACTTAAAAAATTACATATTTCCTCAAGGTACAAATTTTCAATGCATAATGTACAATGCTCTTAAAGCACGATTTGGAGAAATATACAATTTCACAAGTTAGGAGGGAGAAATATGTAAAAGCCTCTTATTTTTATTATAACAAAAAACTATCTGGTTACCGGATGAATATAAAACTACTTTTAATAGTTGGAAAGCATAGGTTGACTCATTATGTGGGTATGGTGATCGGCCGACGCCCATGGGCGGATCTAGGTTGAAGTTAGTGGGTTCACGGGAACCTACCGCGCTTCGACTCGTTAGTAGGAAATTTTTTTGTCGAAAGAGTTAAACAATAGGGTGAACCCATTAATATTTTAGGGGTGAATCATGAGTACGATTTTGTCCCAAAGGTAAGGTTGTCGCACCCCGAGAAATCCCGTCCCTTCCGGGGCGCGAGCGGCGCAGATTGTCAGGATCGCAGTCTCCGGTCACACAACATGCGAGACCTATATGTCTGATTTCGTACGTACATCCAATAATTTGGATAAAACAGTTTAGTAATATCAGAGTTGCAGAAGTAAAATATAAGTTAACAAAACAGTTTAATATTCATAGATAGCGGAAGCGTTAATTTAAAACGGTTTTCAAATTGTTAAGTAACAATAGTTGCGGAAGCGATTAAAGTTGTTTAACATTACACAACACATCAAATGATAATCAATGTTTAGTAAACTACGACACTTAAATAGATGCATTCGACTCCAGCCTAACATCCTATTCCTTGTGCGCGTGCCTTAGTTACCTGAGAAAACATGCGAGTAAAGGTCAACACAAAGGTTGGTGAGAGCACAGGTTTGTAATCAGCAGTAAACATCAAAATGTTTAAAGTAAGAGTTTTGCAGGTCTACTTTCAATACAATGCAATATCAATTGATAGCTAGTCAATATGTTTTATATCATATGCGGGTTCGCAACCGAAGCTAACATGCTGCCTCCCACCATATCCATCCAAGATATGGCAAATGTTGTTTGGTCAATTATGCACTGTTCCGACCTCCAGTCGGGTGGCCATACGGCTCGCAACAGTGGGGCTTGTCAGGCCCAAATAGTACTATTCAGAATTACCACGCTGAGCGCAACGCGTTATTAACGGTTCGAGGTGTGTTTAACGAGGACTTATCAGTTTGTGGATGAATGCCACACATATGCATATACGATATTAGCATGTACAAAAATAACCAAAAGTGTGTAAGTTGTTCAAAAACAGTTGTATGCAATGTTTTCTCCCCCAAAGGTAGAAAATATAAAAAGGGGCCGTGAACTCACCTGTTACAGCAGTCCCGGTGTGTATGTGTTCGCGTCTGCGAATGCTAGCACCTGCTAGTATGCACCTATAACCATATAGGTGTAAGTATGTGTTTTGTGGTGTATTGTATCCCATACAACTCCAAGTGTCGGTGTGCTCAACCGAGTGTGTGTGTTGACTTGTGTTGTCTCGACGAATCGTTGGTGACACGATTGTTGTGTTTACGTGCCTCAATGCACATAAGACATCAAAATGCATCCTATGACTCTAATCACATAAGTTACCATTTTTAGAAAGTTTCCAATTTAGGAAAGTGTGGTTATGAAATCCCATTTCATAAAACTAATAAATTCCAATATGTTTATAAAATCAATTTTAAACATATTTCAACAATCAAAGTTCATCAAAGGCCTTTAAAACATCAAAAGCCCTCTTTTGATTTTATAAAGTTTCCATTTTTAGTAAGTTTCTATAAAACCATGATTTTGACAAAATCAATTATTCCAATGTGTTTCTAAACACTCCAATACACATTTAACAACATCTAGACATGTCTAACATGTCTAGATCATCATAAATCCAAGACTTGCAACATAAAAGTTTCCTTTTATGGCAAGTGCACCAAATCATTACCCAATCGACCAATAACTCAATCAAACTCAAATCTAACATCCCTAAACACTAAAATCAGTAAACCTATGACAATAACACATCAAATCACCAACAAATTCGAGCACAATAGCCGTAAGGAGTTGCAAGTGGGTTTTTAACCCTTGCATGTACAATCTAACACTAGGAAAGTGTTTAGAACTACCTTAGATGACAAGATTCGAGGTGTACAGCTTCTGGTGATGAAGATTCAGTGGTTCATTGCTTGTTCCAAGCTTCTTTGGTTCCTTCCTCAAGCTCCACGCCTTTCAAGAGCTCCAATAGGGAAAGAGATGGCCTCAAGAGAGTTTCCAGGGGGTTGAGGCTTAGTTCCAGTGGGTTTTGCTCGCAAATGGGTGTGAGTGTTCGAGTGAATTGCAAAGGAAACGAGTAGAAATGAGATGGGGCTGATTATAAAGAAAATTTGATCTGCATGGCCTTCGCGTACCGCGGAGGCCGATCAAAAGTTTTCATCGCGTACCGCGATAGGATTCGGGAGTCTCGACTCCCGGTTTGCTTCGCGTACCGCGAAGCCTTTCGTCGAGGGACCATCGCGTACCGCGATGAGTCCACTTCCTTGTTTTGCGATTTCGATGATTCGATTTCGCTCGTATTCGATTTCTAACGCTTATTCTAAACATCTAATACATGTTTAACATATAATCACAAAGTAGCACATAAGTTTGATTGATCACCAACGTTCGTGAGACTCGTGTGTGTTTCGATAATTCCTCGAATTATCTTTGATAGTTTGTGTTGTTGTGTAACGAAGTGTTTGCACGCTTGATTAATCCTAATCAACGTGTGATGCACAATTCAATAATTCCCCGAATTATTGTTTCGTGTTAGTGTTGTGGTTGCCACACTTGGTTTTCAAAACCAATGTGCAATGTACGATTCGATAGTTCCTCGAACTACCGTTTCGTAGTTGTTTGTGTTCAACATCGTTAAATGAAATGCAACAAGTATGAATGTGAAATGTAAAGAATATAAGAGTTGCAATTTACCTGAAATTGTCGGGTGTCACAAAGGTGAACCTATAAAGATTTTTAAGAGTGAATCGTTAATGTAATTTTCACAGCAGTTTGTCAACTTAATTGAGAGAAGTGTTATTTGTTAAAGAAATCTCTATAATCAATGCTTAGATTTCTATTCGATCGTGTTAAAATCATTTTCTGGTCATATAAACTTAGCAAGTAAAATGGTAGTTATTGGTGGTTAAACCCTCGGGTCAAGTTAATTTGGTCATATAAACTTAGCAAAAATCGTTTAGGTTTCGGGGCTTTGCCCCGAACACTACAAGGGTGTTGCCTCTTGACCCATGCCTGCTGACTAGCCAGCAGGATCGCCACCTTGGACCCCGAGCTCAGAAATCTTAAACGAAAGTGCACTATGTTTTCTAATTTTTATAACGATGTTTTCTAAATTTAATCATTGGCTTAATATATCGCACTGTTTTTATGTGATGAGCATTACAAGACTCAAACCATCAACCGACCCGATTTTTTTTGTCCGGCTTTATTCAATTGAAACGTCTGAAAATAGTGAACCCACTGAAAAAAATTCCTGGATCCGCCACTGCCGATGCCAATGAATTTTCTATTTTTAATGTTATATATAGAATCCGAATTCAGCCGATCCTCAAGAAATTTTGTCCCCGATCCCCATGAAAATTTGACGAACCCGATGAAGCCCATTTAAAACCATTATAAAGCCAAAAATAATAAAATAATACCTAACGTAATATGCATTATCTGTGATGAAATCCAATTAGTAATTTATAATTTAACTGAATATCTAATCACTCATAATTCGCTTAAAAAATTGTAAGACCCAATTTGTATATTGAGTGATTAAATTTGACAAACATAATTCATGTCGGTTCTCTTTTAAAAATAAATTGTAGCAATAGCTTACTAATATCATCGTTGTTGTTCACCTCACGACAACCTCATTTATACATTGAGTGATTATTGTATAATTTCAAAAGTTAAATCTTATTAGCTTGATGAAAATTTAGTTGATTTGTGTATATAAATTTGTGTATTTTGTTAATATGAAACAATTTTCTAAAAGAAAATGTAAATCTTTATCTTCTCTTAATCTTCAATTTATTGATTTAATTAGTAATCTTTCGAACCATGTCGAAAGAAAACCAAATTTATCATATCATCTTAATCAACGAGATGATAATATATACGGCATACTTATATTATATATTTGTTTTAATTTAATTTATCAATTTTTTGGTGATTCGACTTGGCTCTATTCAAATTGGTCAAAAAAATTTATCAATAAATAATTATCCAAAAAATTCAAGATCTTCATAAAAAAGTTTATAAATCCACCACTGCTAGAAAAGTTGTCTTCTCCATTCTAATTATCAGGCTGCAAGATTATTAAATTCATTGACCTCTTTTGCAAAACGCTATCTATTAATTAATGATTAAAAAAAAGTTGATTCATACGATAATTATTATGACTTGGTGTATATGGAGGGTGAGAAACAAAGTAGCGTTCAATGAGAAGATCCAATCAACCCACATTCTCTTTGAAGAAGTCACAGCGATTGAGATTCTTTGGGATTTAAGAACCGATCAAAATCCGATAAAAACTGGAATGTTAGGCCGGCTTGACCATTTTTTTTTAATGTTTTTATAGGCTTAGGCTGCATCTTGAATCCTTGGTCTGTTCTCAGTTAGCTGTTTTTCTCTAATAAAATTTTTATCACTGTTCAAAAAAATATATAAAATAAAAAATTGAAAAAACTAGCGTTGTATTTAAGACGAGGATTTTAGGAGTGACCCACATTTTTTTTAACAGCTAACGCCAAGTACTACTGTTTAAATGAGCACATTGGCATCACCATTCAGAAGGAAACCTACACTGGGAAAAACTTCTAGCTCAACCTAGAATATTTTTTGCTTCAAGTGAGGCTCGAACGCAAGACCTCTCATTCAGAAAGTCAAGAGGATATCATTAGATTATAAGTGATTTGATAGGAGTGACCCACACAAGTACTATAGAGTGAAGCGGTCAAGGATGATAGATGGATCAACACATTAAAGTGCTTTTAAAGCGTCCATTGTTGTTTTTGGACCATCTTAGCAAATAATTTTATTTTGGTTAAACCCAATAGTAAAACAACTTAATGATGTAATTAAGCAAAGTTGTTGGTCATTTCAGATTCACGTTTGTTTTCCTAGTTTAATAAAAATAAGGAGTAAATTATCGAGATGCTCTCTGTTGTTTATTAGTGTTTCGCTATTGGTTTATAAGTTTCATAAGTTATACATATTGTCTCAAACTTTAAATATTTGCGACACATATACATTTTTTATGTGAGAATAATTTGGTCCAATATGTGAGAGTAATTTGATAGCCTAAGGACTGTCAAGGCCGGCTTTTGTATGTAAAGAAAAAAACCCTAACTTAGTGCCGCCAAAATTTAGGGGACCTCAAATTTTTTCGGATTTTTTTAAAAATAATTAAAACAAAAAATAATCTTTCCTCTCATGGACATCTATTTAACCTTCGCCGCTGGTTGTGGGCATGTTTAGATCTAGAGTATTTGGAGCGAATTCACAAGAACCCAACGCGTTTTGAAGGTTTAACATGAATTTCTTATATCAAAAGGCTTATAAGGTAAGGTGAATCCATTAGTGTTTTTAAGGTGAATCCTTGATGTAATTTTCATAGCATTTTGCCAACATAAATTGAACAAGTGATCTTTGTTAAATAATTATCAATAATCAATGCTTGGATTTGTGTAGGATAATGTTAAAACCATTTTTTGAAATAAATATTTCTACCCATGTGAGTATCAAGAAATTTAAATTGGGATTTATGTGATCAACGGTCAAATTTATTGTAAAATTTTATTTGGGATAATCTAAATAATTTATGTGATCAGCTGTTAAACTCATGGGACCCGCAAGGGCGTTGTCCCTAGGACCCTGCATGATTACGCAACCCCCTTGACCTCCGCTTGGTCAAGATCTCAGAAATCTTAAACGAATGTCCAATTCGCACCTAGAACTCTTTAATGACAATGTTTTGTTGATTATTGGCTTAATATATCGCCAGGGCCGTCTCTGAGAGATTAGATGCCTTTGCGAATGTTAAAAATAGGCTCCTATGTGTGCGCGTGTGATAATTAATTTGTAACTAAATATGAAGTGAGATAATTTGTTTTTTGACCTAAATTTTAAATTGTAACGAGTTATTGGGTCAAATGTTTAAGGAAAAATTTTTTCTTTTAGCTTTTATAAAATTCGTAGCTGAGTTAAATATATTTAAAAAATTGGAATGTTAATTATATGTGTTTGTTGTAAAATAAAATAATATATATTTAATATATACAATTTTTTAAAAAAACTAGGCCCCCTAAAAAAATGGGTCATATGCGGTCGCATCTCCCGCACTTGCTCTAAGACACTATTGTATATTACATTGTTGTTACGTGATATACCTTACAAGACTTAATTTGTCAAACTAATCCGGGAATTTTTTCGTTAGGTTCTATCTAATTGAAGCATATAAAAATAATAAACCCTCTTCCTGAATCCATTAGTGGGTCTGATCACAAGAGAGATCTCGTGACTATTGTGAAGGTGCATAAGTGCTTGAGTTTGAAAAAAATAACCATGAAAAAAAATGAAGATTTAACAAGAGAAGAATAAAAAAAATTAAATTTACACAACTATGACACGTGACATAAATTTTTATTTCTTAATTATGTAAAGATTTTGAATCTTAGATTCATTTACACTCTTATTATCTTTTTATAAACTTTCCTTTTGAATGATCGAGGTTAATATATAATTTTTATAACTTTTAAATAGCTAACGATGGATGGTGTGATAAAAGTTCTTGTAGACCCCGTTCAGGTCCAATCTTCTTATCTTTCAACACAATAACACTTGCAGCTAAGTGTGACAACAACTTAAATAAATTAAAATGGTATCTTATATCAATACATACAATATTTAAAACGCGTTTGGTATACTACTTCTTCAATGTTACATACATCAAAAAACATTGCAAAACAACTTGTGTTTAGTCTAGTTGAACCAAACATACTTCACATGCATGTTTATGTGTATCTTTTGTCACTGGCTGGTTGTTGATGGCAATAGGCATATATGGCGTTTTGTGATAGTAATTGGGCCAAAACAAGTGTGGGATTAGGGAAGTTGAACTATCCTTTATTTGTCTTTTTGTTAGAAATATTTTGCTTTCAACAAATGTACTTTTAACTCATTCTTTGAAAAACATATATATTGCTCAGGGAAGGGATCATATAATAACCCTCATTAATTGCGGTAACCCATTAACCCTGGCAAAAAACGCTCAAATCGCAAATTTTTTTTTTTCATGGTTTTTTTTATGCAAAAATAGGGGGGGCTCCTTTTTTAATCGTTCGCTAATTCACAAGCGTTAAAAAGTTATACGAAATGTAAGTTTGCGTTACACTGCGAACATTTATTTAAGTGTCGCAGTGTAACGCAAACTTACATTTCGTATAACTTTTTAACGCTTGTGAATTAGCGAACGATTAAAAAAGGAGCCCCCCCTATTTTTGCATAAAAAAAACCATGAAAAAAAAAATTTGCGATTTGAGCGTTTTTTGCCAGGGTTAATGGGTTACCGCAATTAATGAGGGTTATTATTCACTCCTTACCCATATTGCTCATATTATAAATGATTAATTACATCAATATTTAATTGATCAAACAAAAACATGATGGTCCTCCTTGTTTATGTGAAAGTTTACCGATGGATTATAAGTTACAACAACTTCAAAATATGATGTATGATTCTTATTATTCAATTGTCACTTTTTGTTCCTTAAGCTTATTTCAATAAAAATAAAAATAATAATAATAATAATAAGTCTTTAACGGGTTAAGTTATTGGTATACCGTTGTTTATGAAATATGTCAACCATGCCCACAATTCAACTTCATGAAAATTATGTCAACTCCATTACCCTTTACTTTTAACGCCTTCACTTTAACGAGCTAGCTGAACGTCTTTTCAATAATACATCTTATCCTAGTGAGTTTTATGGACCGACTAGACCAAAAGTTTCTCAAGCTCAAGCATTTACTTTTCTAGTTAGACACCATTAACGTCTTGGAGCTAAGTATTTTGTTTTTTTTTTTCAACTTGAGGACAAATATTTGGTCAGTTGAAACATACATGCATTCGCCTTCAAAATTTGAGCTTGTCAAAGCAAGCATGCCAAGTTTGAATAGCTTAACATTTTAAAATCGTATCAAATATGTAAACATCTTTCAAATCACACCTACCATCACGTACATACTAATGTTTAGAATTAATTAAATAATCCTTGCATTGTTTTAGCATTTTTTTTTTGTCAATTGAAAAACAAAAACATGTTCATGTAGATGTAGATGTAGATGAAAGAAAATATTATAATATGTTTTTTAGCATAAGAAATCAGAACCCAAAAATCACTAAATCTTATCAATATCCTGCTAATCTAACCGATAAGATCAGTACATGCATTGAACATGTGACCTTTTCAAGAAAATATAATCAACTTCTGTATATCTATATATATAATTCCTAACTAGATTACACAAAAGGAACTCATAATTGATGAGTTCCTTGCATAAATTAACTTACATTTTAGCAAGAATAAAAGAAAAAGGAAAAAAAAAACAGTTATTATGGACAAATAACTGTTTGATCTTGAGGATAAACGAATCGGCTTTCTTTAACAGGCTTTAGCATATTATGGCATAGAGATGGACCCGAAGGCGGCACAGGCCCTCTTGGTAGCCGACTGTTCCACAATCCGTCGTTGCCAAAAACCGTTCGGTGTACCTTTGGAACTCTTGTTGAATTCATTCCGGTCACTAATAACACGATTGTAGTCATTGAAACAAGGAAGAATATATGATGCCTTAATCCCATTGCCAACACTTTGCTTCTTTGATCTCCAACCGGTGATGGGTGTGGAATGATATGGTTTCGTGTTTGATTGTGTAGGTGTTAAGTGTATATATAGAGACAGTGGTGCGGTTGTTAGATTTGGACCCCGTTAGTATTCATCTATTGAAAAGATAATTATTTGACTTTATGTGTTTAATTAAGTGCTCATTTTACTTGACTTTGAAATTATAGGTAAAAGTGGTAAGTTGAATTTGTGTGAATAGACAACAAGCACTTATAAATTAGCTTGACGCTCTACGTATTCACAAACCGTTTGTACCTTGTAATTATTAAGGCAAGAATAACAAGAATAAAAAAAGGCAAGATACGTCATATCAAGAGTTTAAGTAAAACTAAAATAAAAAATATATATATATCAAAATTGTCATATATACTGTAAACGAGAACAATTAATCCTCGTATTAGTAAAAAACTATGTGCATGAAATGATAAGATATACAGAGAGGAATGTGTAACGGTGGCATGATAGTGTCGCATGGGGAGGTCACATGGGGCTCACGCCCCATTACAACTAAAGGTCTTTAAGGTTTACGATTTCAAATTGGTCATCGATTTGGTTTTGCAGTCGGTTTTTTTCCAAAACATTTAGTCGGTAGGTTTCAAAAGTTTATAACCATAGTGAACGGTTTGTTTATGATTTTCACTAAAAAACGGTCATTAAAACCAGACCAGACCGTGTAACGCACACATACATACATACACACACAAACAACATAGTATATATATATATATAGATAATTTAATGATTTAGGCGTTATTTCACAACAAAAATAAATTTTGGCTCACAATATAAGCAGTCCCCCTCAAATCGTAAAATGGTTTTTTTTTTAATTTTTAACAGGTCAAAAAGCTCAAATCTAAAATGTCCAAACCGTAAACACAAATCGTTGTCAACGGTTCGGTTTGTTTCGGTTAATATCTATTTTTAACGGTTCGGTTTTGGTTTTATTATTCAAAAACTATTATTAATAGTTTGGTTTATGCTTCCACTCAAAAATCATAAAAATCGGGTTGTGAACATCTCTAATATAATTACAGCCCGTTTGTTAAAAGTGTAAGCCGACCATGCTAATTATTACCATCTGTAGTAGGTTATCCTGAGAAAACTCTAATTCTTTTGTAATTATCATAACATACTAGGATAACTTGGAAAACTTTAGTTCTTTTGACAATTATCATAAATAAGAGTTAATTACGATTGTAGTCTCTATGGTTTGATTAAATTTTAGGTTTGGTCTTTGTAATTAAAAAAACATTAGATATAGTCTTAACATTTGTGACTTGTGAGAAGGTTATATGCATGGTCCTTTTGATTTTATCAGTTTGATCTTCAATATTAAATAAGTGCAAATTTAGTCAAAACATTTATAAGACTAATCTTTAAATGGTTCTTATGATTTGAAAAATTGCATATTTAGTTCACAAGTCACATTATTATTAAAATTTAAATATTAGAGCCTAGCTATTAAAATACTTTAAACTCTATTACAATAATTTATGTTATTCCATAAAGTTCTTTATTGTATTTGAATTACTCATTAAGAAATAAAAAATAGCAAAAATGTTTAAATAATTGGTATGGATTCATATATTATTTATATAAATCGATCTTTAAGTACTATACTTTATTAAAAATGAATTGCTTTAATAGCATTTAAATTATTTTATAATATTTAAATAATTTATATGAATTTCATGGATTTTTATTTTTTATTAATCGATCTTAATTAACGTGTTCTTGTATTTAATTTTATAATGTTTCACGCCACTGCACTAACCAGAGTGAGCATTCACATTTCATCTCCTATTACATATTTGTATTTTAATTAAAATTGTATATTTTTTTATAATTTGTTTATCTTCAAAAACCTCATATAACTAGTTCTTCAAATCTTTTTATATTCAATTAAATAATACTTGTTTAAATTTAATACTATTTTTTCCTTTTTTTCAAACAGAATATATAAATAATACATGTGCGGATGACTAATGAGCCTTGAAATATGAGGTTGCTTTTGTTTATAATTCGGAGATTATGAGATGAGAATTAATGAACGAGTAAAAAAAGGTTATAATGACTTTTTCTCATAAAGCAATGAACATATGAATAGATCGAAGCATTGGCGGAGGATTTGAAGGGCCCGGGGGTGCCCCGGCCCCCCCTGTTTTTTCGCTCAGAAGTGTCGATATAATAGTATTTCGTTCGAAAATCCTTCGGTTCCCTTCGTTTTCTTCCTAAAAATCCTTCGGTTCCATCCATTTTCATGCTAAAAATCCTTCGGCCCCCTCCGAACTTTCTTCCAAGCTCCGCCACTGGATCGAAGATGAATTAGGAATATTCTAAGCTAGCAATCTTTTTAATTATAATTCTAAAACAACTAATAGTATATAAATAGAGAAAGTGTTAAGAAAAAAATACAAAATAAATAAATAATAATGAGATTTATATTATATTTTTAACAGCAATATTAATATTAATAATAAAAATAATAATAATAATTACATTCAAAGATTATAATATCTTATAAATCAATGGTTGCAGCAAGTGTATATTTTTTTTACTCTCGCTCCAAAATTTACCAAATATTTGTATATTAATTATAAAAAGGTTAGGTTGTACCAATAACAATATTTTTTTTGTATTTTTTTATTATTAAAAATATTTAGAAAATATATATAAGTAAAAATAGTATGTGTGTGATGTAATATTTGATTTAAGCTAAGTATAATGTATAAATGATATAATATCAATATTAACACCTATTATATATGTAAAATGGTCATTGTTAAGTATTTTGTGACTCTAGTTTCTGTCCGGTGACCCCGTGACCGACGCATTATCGATAATCATTACTGAAATTATATAATATAATCAGAAGATTAATTTGGATTAAAGTATTATTCATTAAGAAAATTAATAATTAAAAATAAATAAATTAAAGTAAAAACCAAATTACTAGAAATATTATAAGGATTATGTTTCACTTTGGACCATTTCTTCGCTCGACCCTTTTTTCAAATGTTCATGGGTCCACATAGGATTTGATCGTAATTAAAACAATAGGACATATTTTTAGCATTTAAAAATATGGATTAATTTTTTGTTGATTATTTCTTGAATTTGTGGCAGCATCGATGGCTATTCACGGTCCATTCCTGATGTTGGTCAATACAAGGAACGTGGGATTAGGCACGTAAACGAATCAAGCCAGCTTTTGAGCTACTTGAGATAGGTAAAAATCTTGGACGAACCGGCATGAACGAGCTCAAACCCAAGCTCGAGGCTAGAAATATAGCTTGTTTAGTTATCATGCCCGAACTCAAGCTTTATATATCAACTCGAGCCGGCTCACGAACCTAAATGAGTTTTTTATTTATAAAATTTTTATTTATTTTTTTAAGTGTATATTTTTATAATTATTATTTTTTATATAAAATTATTATAAATATATTTAAATCATATATTTCATGTTATATTTGAAAATTATAATTATTAGTATATTTAAATAAATAATTACTATTAATAAATTGAATAATTAATAAATAAACGAGATGAATCGAGCCAAGTTTAAGCTTGAAAATTTTCTAATGTGCTGAGCTTGAGGTTTTAAAAATAAATCTCATTTAACACCCCTAGATGCGATGAAACATAATTCGATCATAGGCAGAAGAATATATCATACATTTGCATGCTGTATATATAGCATTCGCCATAATTTTGACATGTTCAAAACGTTAGATAGAAATAAATTCTTGATCAAAATCGATGGATTAATTACGTACCTGTGGATATGATTTTAGAATGTTTTTCTTATATATTATTATTTTTATTTTTGTGGACATGCCCTAGCAGTACCCCTTGGCTTTCCAAATGATATGTCACATGTTCAAATCTCTATCAAGGCGAAATAGGGGTACTTGGAAGGTCAGGGGTTTTCCGGTGTGGCTTCCTCCTGGGGTGGTGGTGGGGTCTCAACGGAGGTCATGATAACTAGACCTTGGTGACATGGTCTGAAAATCAGTGGTTCACACGTTGAGATCCAATGTCGTTCAAAAAAAAAAGTAACACATCTTACATTAAGAAGTCCCCATCTTGAGGACTAGTTTTAGAATGTTTACATCTAAGTAAATAGCATATGAATTTTGGTTCACGTTATCTTTGTGTCTATATCACCATCCAAAATCATTTTCCTATGTTTAATTAGTAAAATATAGCATTTTTTTGTTGAATCAAGATTAAACTAAAATTTCAGAACTTGTTGTTGTTGTTATTATTATTATTATTATTATTATTATTTTTTTTTTTTTTTTGAATGTATGTAATTATGAATAAATTATCGTGACATATTAGATTTAGATATTTCGTTTTTGTAGCTAAACGAATGACTGTTTAACGGTTGAATCTTATAACTTCTATCAAACTATATGTATATATGTATCTATCAACAACTTTTTAATGTATCAAGTTAATCGATAATACTATAATCATTTAATCAAAATGTGATGTGTTATGTTAGAATATTCGTACAATTATTAGCAAAGCAAGATTTCACTATGCACTTGTTGTTATATGTTAGAACATTCGTTGCATGAATACAACCGTCAAAATCATTAGCAAAGCTAATAAAATAATATAAATTTTTATTCAATATAATTATTATATAATAAATGTAACGTGAGGCTTTGCTCTTTGAAGTCTTCTATATATAAGTTACAATAGTCTGTCATCAAAACTAAAAACAAGAAATAAAAAAAAAATTCATTAAGATTGTAATTTTATCAGTATCATCAAAAATTTCATTCCTACATGTATGTTTTTATAAATTAATTACATTACATGACTAAATTGATCAAACGACGATTCTTTAGTACAATTGGTCTATGATATGA
The DNA here is from genome assembly GCA_009363875.1 of Mikania micrantha. NCBI lineage: Eukaryota > Viridiplantae > Streptophyta > Magnoliopsida > Asterales > Asteraceae > Mikania > Mikania micrantha. The sequence goes on along the minus strand of SZYD01000730.1, from coordinate 241,419 downwards.
GACGTGTGATATTAGATAGGTGTTGTTTACATCAATTTTATCCTAAAGTTGTTTTCTTTATTTTTGCAATTCCAAATCATTGCATTTTAAGTGTGTTTTTCGGTTTTACAAAATCAATGAATGAAGGTTTATGCGGTCATCAGAATTATTTCTGCAAAATCAATTACTATTTTGATGAATTTATTTTTCTTAAAAGAATGAATATTACTAACAAAGCTAATGATTCTCATCACTACAATGTAATTTAATTATATGTTTTCATCAATTTTCAAACAATCACGTGGATTAATTAGATGAATGTTAGATACATAAATTTACATATACCATTTATGCATTCAATTTATGTAATTCAATGTAATCATTTATTAGAATTACTTTCATCCCTAATGATATGTCTTTATAAATTAATTGCATCACATAATTAAATTTATCCGCTTCTAATACTCATCTAGCACATGATATATTAATATATTATACTTGATCATTAAGCCGTTAAGGAATTAACCAGGCCCAGAATTTATATTTACAAAAATCAGTTTACACTTTACACCGGTTCTGGACTTCTGGTCCGTTTGTTTTATGGATTGGATCGAGATCCATAATTTTGTTGGCTTAGGTCATAGGTGGGCGGAAAACATGGATCATGAATGTGGTACTCTTGTTTGAGATGTACAAATGTTGATAAGTTCCTAATAGTAGAGCTGGGAAAATACCTGGAACCGTAATCGGTGTGTGCAGGCGGTTTCAGGTTCTCAGAAAAATCGTAACCAGAACTGATTCCATCTTTACCTGGTCAAAACCTGAACCGAAACAGGCCAAAAACCGGTCAGAACCGGTTCTTAACTTGTTGACCAGAACCCGTTCCAAAAGAAAACCGGTTTTCCCACCTCTACCTAACAGTCTTATGCAAATCCGGTTGTTCAAATTCGGATATTTGGTGTTTTGGACACTTGAATTTTTTTATAAAGGCTATAAGAAACCAAAAATTAGGATATTTGTAACTTATATATGCGATTTTTCGGATATTTTGGATTAAAGATTTAGAATAATTAGGGTCTAGTTCTAGATTTGATTTTTAGATACGTTTACCTGAAATCACATAGTGATAGACTGGCATTGGAGTCTCTACTACTGTTGTAAAATAAAATAGAAAAATAGGAAAAAAAAAAAAAACTTTCACTTAAGGACATATTATTTAGGAGCTCAATAACAGGACATAAATTAAGGCTTTTTTGAGAAAAGGGCATTGCCTGGAAAAATGTATACCAACCGAACAAACAATTACAGCTTTAAGCGGGCATACCCCTTGTTACAAAGAACGTTCTCAAAGAGGCCTTTATAAACACAAAAAATAGAGGGAACAAATTTCCACATAACATCCCATCTACACAAAAATGGGTGGTTACATCTAGTGTTTACAAAAATAATACAAGCAGTAATAAACGACCATTAACAAGATAATAAAAAATAAAATAAAAATAAATAAAAAAAAAATTCCTACAATACACTAAAGATCGTGATGTCCAATATTCATGAGTATGGTGAGACCAACAACTAGGAAATGCAGTGCCATTAAGCATCACTTGTAAAGTTTAACAAAAGAAACTGGTCTTCAAGTAGATAGGACGTATCCAACTTCTGTGGCCCAAAGTCATCAAAACCCACCTATCCAAGAACTGAGGGGAAATAAAATGCATAGCCATATAGCTAAAATCTATAGCCCAATCAATCCAGATTAGCATCCCAAAGAGGTGGGCAAAAAACCCAGAAACGAAGCCGGAACCGGAACCGATTGTACCGAACTAGTGGGTACATACGGTTCCGGATTCTCAGAGAAATTGGAACCGGAACTGAAAAAACGGAACCAGTTCCACCTTTACCCGGCAAAACTCGAAGCGGAATTGTCCAAAAACTGGAACCAATGATTGACTTTGTTAACCGGGACCGAAATCAATTCCAAAAAAACCTGGTTTGCCCACCTCGTCCCAAAGTAAGCCAAATCCAAACCTTTAGATTCCATCATTTGGAACAGTTAACATGGATGGATAATACCCACGAGCCAGGCCGCATAGGCCACCGGCCATGCCAAAGGGGCACCTGCAGGCAATAGATAAGAGAGCCCAAAGGCCAGGATTAAGACGAACCCAAAGCAGAAACCACACAACCATGGACATTGGCCCAGATAACACCAGATAGCAAGTAAAGGAGGCGATAAAGGGGCCGAACAGCCGCCGCTTGGTCGTGTTGTCGTGGGTGATTGAAGTTTTGCCTTCAATTTTTGAATATATGTATTTTTTACGACATCCATTCATTGGTTTACAAGTTGCATTTGCATTCAAGATTTTATACAATAATCGAGGTTAGCATGATTAAAAATGACGATTTTAAACACGGTTCATGTTAAATTGTTGCGATATTTATCATGCTAACCTTAAAAGGAGAGATCAAATTTTAGAATAAATTCAAAGATTGTTACTTGATGTAGCTTGGGGTAGAATTTAAATTTGACATTATAATTAAATTTTGTATATTAAGTCTAAAAAGGTTCTAGCATAGTCATTACCTCTTTAACTTATCTATGAAAGGTCTTGATTCGAATTTGAGTTAAGACATATTTGTTGAAGCAAGTTCAGTGGGTTTACCTAGTTGTGTGGTTCTTCTTAGAGCGTGCTTGGGCGTATGACAGAACATCAAACCTGAGAAAACGGCTGAAACCTCGTCTTAGTTTAAAAAAAAAAAAAAGAAAACTAGAAGAAATTATTGACCTTTTTTTTTCAAGAGTCAAAGAACTTGTGCAGAAATGCAAAATTGGTGGCTATATTTCCTTTATTGCACATGCAAAAACCCTCATTTGTCAATGATTTTCTTTTTATAACTTAATTACATAAATGAACCCTTTAATATTAGGCAGGCGCGCATTTGTGCTCCAAATTTCTATTTTCATATTATGACTTTTTAAACATAAATATTAATTTTTTTAATCAACTACAAGAAGTAGCATGATCCTACCAATTGAAAAAGAAGGCAAAACATTGACATTCAAAGCTTGATTAATAACATGTTATACTTTGCATGTTCGCATCAATAATGATAAGGGAACCTTTTTCTTTCACATTTGAGTGGTCATCATTGGTGGATGTTAAACTAGTCACCGTGTGATTTCAAAAAGTATGTTGGGAGTGTTGCAACTATTACAAAAAGTCTTCATGATCAACATTGTCACAACTATGTCTAAGTCACAATGATTTTAAATAATTTTTATATTACTCCGACTATGATGAGCATTACCTCTCTCACGTGTCATTGATGGTGATGGCGTTAGGAGTGTTTATCTGGTTGGATAACGGTTTATTCGGTTATTCGGGTCATATTATTTGGATTTGAAAATTTTATAACCCTATCTAGAACCCAATCATATCCGAATTCAATATGCTAATATGATCTAAATCTATCTGGATAACCAAAAAAAAAACGAATAAACTTATTTTTACATCCGAATAATCGGAATACCTGAACAACTTGAATAAATAGGTTTTAGTCGGGTTATTTGGTTTGAATTCAGATATCCGAATAAACAAGGTTTTGTATATCCGTTCCGATTTGAATCAAAAAAGAAAAACGGATATCCGATTCGAATATCGAAATCTCTAATTCGGATTCGTTTTTTCGAGTTTCGGATACAATTCGAATTTCGAATTTTTTGAACCCTTAAAATGGAGTTATAGCACAGTGAAAATGGTTCTTGCATGGGTCCTTAATTTCTTGAAAGGTTTTTTTTCAAGGTTTTAGGGCATGTTTAAAAAGGTAATCTTGTTATAATCACACCTTCCTCTTCAAAATTACATTTATAAGATGACATCACTAGCATTTTATGTCGAAAATATTGTTAAAATACACCGCCTTATGCTACGTTAATATAGTATATAAATTTTATTTTTATTTCATTCATTATAGCAAATTAGCAATCGGTTCTAACAAAATAAGCAAAAAAACAGCATTTGTAACATTTGTGACCAAAAGTAATTATCAAAGGTTTTTATTTCAATTTACGGATGCTTGAATAGTATGTTTTAAATTCCTCCTAAGGTGATTATTGTTAATATTTATACACTCCTCCTGTGTATATAAATTACGTACATCTCTGCCTAAGGAAAAAAAAAATGAATAGCAAACCAGCGTTACAGGCTACCAATATTATATTGTTAATTAAGGCCACAAGGAGTGGTACCACATTTCCCCACTTTTCCCCGTTGCCACGTCAGCGCCACATCAGCTTTCCCCACTTTTCCCCATTTTGCACGGTGTCGTCCCACTTTTTCCCGTTTTTCCCCACATCACTTTTCCCCACTTTTTCCCCACTTTTTCCCCTTTCCCCTCATCAGTTTTCCCCTCCAACGGTCATTTTTTCCTCCCCACGCTCGGTGTCATTCGGTGAGCACACCCCATTTTTCCCCACCCCATTTCCGGGGGACCGGTATTCCCGGCCGGCCCCGGATCGGTGGGTTCCTCCCCGATTGAATCCCGTGTCCCACTCCGTCCGGCCTAATTGGTCACTAAAAACAAATTATTGAGCGCAATAGCCTTACAAAATAAAAGAAGCTATGTAGTTTATTAATTATTTAATATAAAAGTTGTTAAAATATGCTTAATTAAAGTAGTTGGATGATGCGTTTTCACTTTGCATTTATGAATTATGATGATAAATTCAATATATAGCAACACTATGTATACCAAAGGCGTTAGAGTATCTTAATGTTGTCATAAGACTTAAGAATTAAATTGTCCTATATTCGAATCCTGCAAAAGGTTTTCTAAAAGTATCGAGTTTTCTACAAAACTGGTTACCTAGTGGTGAATATGATCCGGTGGTACTCCAGTAATTCGTTAGTGGTTCAAAAATTAGCTGTTAAAATATAAATAAATATATATACACACAGCACCTCTTGTCATAATCTTTTAATTTAATTTCTATCTACATAAGGTGCGTTTTCAAAGGCATTAAATGGGCATCTTTACTTAGTATTATTATAATTATTTTTTTTACCAGCATTCGATCTCAACGTGTGAACCACTAATTTACAGTTCATGTCATCAAAGTCTAGTTATCAAGACCTCCGTTGAGACCCCACCACCACCCCAGGAGGAAACCGCACCGGAAAACCCCCTAACCTCTCAAGGACATCTATTTCGCCGTAAACCAAACCGCTAGGGCAAACCCCTTTGGTAATTAACCCACTATAGCCATCCTCCCTTTAATTTTGTGCAACACCTGCATGTAGGGGTGTTCACGTACGGTCCGGTTCCAAAACTTGAAACCGTCCAAACCATTTATCAGTTAAGTTCACGATTGGTTTTTTTTCAAACATTCGGTCGGACGGTTTCAAAATTTTAAAACCGTAATAAACGGTTTGGTTTACGGTTTTCACAAAAAACCGATCGTAAAAAACCAAACCAGCTCGTATATGTGTGTGCACGCGTATATATAAATATATATATATATATGTATATATATACCATGGTTGTAGAATTCACTAGACGCTAGTCAAGGGGTGAGGTACCGCTTAGAGATTAATCGGGATTAATCATCATTAGGCGGATTGAAATTTTTATATGTAATTTTACAAATATATATTATATACATACATACATCAATATCAATAATTTAACATAATACTTCAAATATTTTAAAAAATTAACTTAAATATACCAAGTCAAGTACTTCAAAGTTCAAACTTAAACACCGAGTTCAAAGTTTATATATGGATTTCGATGTTAAATGTCTGGTTCGATGTTTCAGAGACATATTAAGGATTTTGGGTTGAGAAATGTCTAAATAATAATGAAATTAATCATTTTTTACCATAAAAAAGTCAAAAAGTAAAAAAATAAATAAAAATATGACTAGGTCGTCTAGACCCCACCTAGGCCAAAATTGATCAGTAGATGGGCGCTTAGCACTTAGAAGGCCGCTTGGGCCGATTTTTACAACATTGATATATACGTATATAGACATGGATATATCGATATAATGTACATATATATATATATATATATATATATATATATATATATATATATATATGTGTGTGTGTGTGTGTGTGTATAGATGTTTATATATGTGGGTCAACCCGAATTTACGAGAAAAAAATGACAGTTATGCATGTATATACGTAATAAATAAAAAATTCTCATTTTCATGTCATATGTTTTATTTTTGTTATGAGCAAAATGTTTTATTTCGTTATTAATATAATTAGGTTTATAGGATTTTATATCTTCCTTCCGATTTATATGATTATCTAAATATCTAATATGGTTTGGTTTTGTGTTAATTCTATTTGATATTATTTTAATTAATTTATCTCTTTACAGCATAGATTTAAACAAAATATTATATTAAAAGTGTTTTTATTTGACATTTTCTACATGTTATTTAATGAATATTATGTTAAGTTAAATTATAAAGGATAACTTGCAACTTTTGCTTAGAACAAAACGGGTAGGATTTTTAAAACAAAAACCTAAATAACTCGATTTGAATAATACGAACCTGATTAAAGAGCACAAAGAACGCTTCTACAACTTGCATTGGTGTCATTTGGTTTAGAACAAATATATTGGAGCTGAAGTTCTTGGTTTGGTAATTTAGTTATTATTCATGATTGTTAAGTCAGTAGTATGTATTTTAATTTAAAAAAGGTCATGTTGACCAAGTAGTACTAGTGGAGTTAGTCTTTCTTTTATTTAGCCGTAATTTGCTCATTACGTTGGTTAGTGGTTAGTTAGTCGAGTCTTTGTTATATGTTCTTTTCTGATTGTTGAATGAAGTTGATCAGTTTTTGGTGAGTTTAGATACCAGTTTGTATTCTACAGATGGTATAAGAGCGAATCACTACAAATTGAGAGGATAAGTGAAGTAGAAAAGAAGAAGGAGATCGCACAAATGGCAGAAGAAACAGTACAGTTTCAAAAGAACAGTGTTCCCAAGTTCGATGGCGATTATGACCACTGGAGCATGGTCATGGAGACGCTTTTGCGATCCAAAGAATATTGGAGAGTAGTGGATGAAGGGTATGCAGTTATTCGCCCCGGAGAGCAAGGCCACGGCGACGCATCAGAAGAATTTTGACGAGAACAAGCTTAAGGACCTAAAAGCTTGTAACTATTTGTTTCAATCGATTGATAAATCGATTCTCAGGACGTTCACGGAGAAAGCAACGGCTAAGCAAATATGGGATGCCATGAAGATGAGATATCATGGAAACACAAGGGTAAAAAGGGCTCAACTACAGAGGTTGAGAAGAGAATTTGAGTTACTGGAAATGAAGCCAGGAGAGGCAGTCATTGACTATTTCAATAGAGTCATGACTACGGCCAATGACATGAGGAATGTAGGAGAAAACCTAAAGGATGTAACAATTGTTGAGAAGATACTCCGGACCATGACCGAGTCCTTCAACTTTGTTGTATGCGCCCTTGAGGAGACGAGAGATTTAGATACAATGACAATAGATGAGTTGCAAAGCTCACTATTGATTCATGAACAGAAGATCAAGCGAAAGCCAAATGAAGAACATGTGTTGAAGGTTGAAACAGATCACGGGTATGGCCGAGGTCGGGGTAGAGGAGGAAGATGGACCAACACTCGTGACAGAGGACGTGGCAGAGGCAGGCATCAAGGTGAAAGCAGTAATAGTAGACCAACATTTGATAAATCCACTGTGGAGTGCTATAAATGTCATCAGATGGGTCATTTTCAATATGAATGCCCATCTGATGCACGTACAGTAAACTTCACTGAGTATGAGGAGAATGATGAGTTAGTTCTCATGGCTATGATTGAGGACCAAGTTGAACAGAAGTCAAATTGGTCATGGCAACACAGGATGAGGGGATATGTGACAACCAGGGCGTTTGGTTCTTAGATTCAGCATGCTCAAATCTCATGACTGGATCTAAGAAGTGGTTCATCACACTTGATGAGAGTTACAATCACAAGGTTAAACTGGGAAATGAACATAGGCTTGAAGTAAAAGGAAGAGGAGATATACGGTTCACAGTGGGAGGAATTACCCAAGTAGTAACAAATGTTTACTACGTGCCTATGTTAACTTCAAATCTCATAAGTATTGGGCAAATGCAAGAGAAGGGTTTGAGTTTCAAGATAGAAGGAGGTGTGTGCAAAGTCTACCATCCGGTGAAGGGTCTGATTATTTCATCACACATGTCTAAGAACAAAATGTTTCCAGTTCTAGCCTCTTCAAAATCTATGCAGGAGAAGTGTTTGCAAGTAAGCCAAGACACTACAATAAAAATTTGGCACAGAAGGTACGGCCATGTGAATTACAAAGCTATTAGATCCACGGTTTACAAGAAAATGGTGAAGGGGTTACCTACTTTGGCAGATAAACATGAAGTATGTGAAGTGTGTGCTATAGACAAGCAAAACAGAGAAATTATTCCTAAGAAGAGCAATTGGCAAGCTGCTGAGAAACTTGAGCTGGTACACACAGACCTGTGTGGTCCGATTACACCTGCATCAATGTCTGGTAAGAGATACATCCTAGTGTTTATTGAGGATTTTACTAGGAAGACTTAGGTCTACTTTGTAACACATAAAAGTGAAACTTTTGAAATGTTCAAAGTATTTAAAAGGGCTGTTGAAAGTGAAACTGGACTTAAGATAAAATGTCTTAGAAGTGATAGAGGGGGAGAATTCACATCATCCAGTTTCACTGAATTCTGTGAACTTCAAGGAATAAAAAGGCAATTGACAGCTGCTTATACACCCCAACAAAATGGGGTGGCTGAAAGAAGGAAACGAACTTTGATGAATATGGTTAGATGCCTACTTAATGATAGAAAGATGCCGAAACACTTCTGGGCTGATGCTGCAAATTGGGCATGTCACATCTTGAATAGATGTGCAAGTAGAAGTCTAGACAATGGGGTACCTGAAGAACTGTGGTCTGGGCAGAAACCAAGTGTGAATTACTTCAGAGTTTTTGGAAGTGTGTGTTATGCTCATGTCCCATCTCAACTTAGAACTAAGCTTGATGACAGGAGCCAGAAGTATGTACTATTGGGAATAAGCCAGGAGTCAAAGGCTTATAAGTTGTATGAGCCAAAAGGAAAAAAGGTGATAATCAGCAGAGATGTGGTATTTGATGAAGATGATTGCTAGAACTGGGCTGATAAAGGGCTGAGTATTGAAGATCTAGAAATAGAAGGTGAAGCTCCTCTAGAAAATACTGAAATACAAGAAGAAACTCAACTGGGTAACCCACAACCTCAACCTCAGGCCCATGAAGATATGACAGACCAAGGAGCACAGGAGACAGAAGAACCCAATGCACCAGCAGAGGAAATTCAGTCAAGTCCAAGGAGCTCAGCTTCTAAGCATGGTGAAGCAGAGTCTTCTAATAGGAGAAGGGGGCCTCCAATCTGGATGAGTGATTATTACACTAGTGCAGATCTTGAAGAAGAAGTTGGATTTGTGATGTTTAGTAGTTGTGAGGATCCAGTAACATATGAAGAGGCATGCAAAGAAAGTAAGTGGGAAAAGGCCATGCAGTCTGAAATTGATTCAATAGAGAAAAACAAAACATGGGAATTGGTGGAGTTGCCTAAACATCACAAATCCAACTTCTTCTTCAAGATCTGCACAAAACCAATATGAGTAAAATGGCTGTATAAGAGTAAACTGAATGAAAAAGGAGAGGTTGAAAAGTTTAAGGCAAGGCTAGTTGTAAAAGGATATGCTCAAAAGGAAGGTGTGGATTATGGTGAGGTGTTTGCTCCAGTTGCTAAATGGGATACTATCCGAATTGTAGTATCCCTAGCTGTTCAAAGGAAGTGGGAAATAAAGCAACTTGATGTGAAGAGTGCTTTCTTACATGGTGAATTGAAAGAGGTAGTGTATGTAGATCAGCCAAAGGGTTTCATAAAGAAAGGATCTGAAGATAAAGTGTATAGACTGAAGAAGGCCTTGTACGAATTAAAACAGGCTCCTAGGGCCTGGTATCAAAGAATTGAAAGCTATTTTGTCAGTGAAGGGTTCACAAAGAGCAAGTATGATCATTCTTTGTTCTTGAAGGAAGAAAGAGGTGATAGCATGATAGTATGTCTGTATGTTGATGATTTAATTTATGCTGGAAGCAACAAAAGGATGTGTGAAAAGTTTAAAACATCCATGCAAACTGAGTTTGACATGACTGATTTGGGAAGAATGAAATACTTCCTTGGTGTTGAAGTAATGCAGAGTCCTGTTGGCATTAAATTGTGTCAAGCTCAATATGCAAGAGAAATTTTGAAGAATTTTCAAATGTGGGAAGCAAATGGAGTTAGAAATCCCATTGTACCAGGTACTGTTTTAATCAAACTTGGAGCAGGGAAGGAAGTAAATAGTACTATGTTTATGAGTTTAGTAGGGAGTCTCATGTATCTTACAGTGACTTGGCCTGACTTAACTTTTGTAGTTAGTTTGCTATCAAGGTTTATGGGAAATCTAAGAAAAGAACACTGGGAAGCTGCAAAGAGGGTACTGCGGTATGTGAAAGCAACTGTAAAGTATGGTTTACATTACAAGTGGCTGGATAAAATGAACCTAAAGGTGTACACAGATAGCAACTATGCCAGAGATTTAGATGACAGGAAGAGTACTTCTGGGTATGTGTGTTTAATGAGTGGAGCTGCAGTTTGTTGGTGTTCAAGAAAGCAAGAAATCGTGACATTATCATCCACTGAAGCTGAGTACGTTGCAGCTACTATATGTGCATGCCACTGTGTGTGGTTAAGGGGATTGTTGCAAGAATTGGGTGAAGAAATGGATGATGCAATTGAAATATGGTGTGATAACAGCTCTACTGTAAAGTTATCAAAAAATCCGGTCATGCATCGAAGAACAAAGCACATCGATGTAAGATTTCATTATTTAAGGGAACTGGTTAATGAAGGAGTAATCAAACTGGAGTTTTGTAAGTCTGAAAGTCAAGTGGCAGATGTCTTGACAAAGCCTGTGAAGCTGGATGTGTTTGAAGAGATGAGAGATCAACTGGGGGTTAAAGAATGTAAACAAGCAGCTTGATGCTGTCTTGTTTAGGGAAGGATTTATTGGAGCTGAAGTTCTTGGTTTGGTAATTTAGTTATTATTCATGATTGTTAAGTCAGTAGTATGTTTTTTAATTTAAAAAAGGTCATGTTGACCAAGTAGTACTAGTGGAGTTGGTCTTTCTTTTATTTAGCCGTAATTTGCTCATCACGTTGGTTAGTGGTTGGTTAGTCGAGTCTTTGTTATATGTTCTTTTCTGATTGTTGAATGAAGTTGATCAGTTTTTGGTGAGTTTAGATACCAGTTTGTATTCTACAAAATAAATAATTGAATACATTAATAACAGGCATGGAGAATAAAACCTGAAAATATATTGATAGAAATGAAATTTCAAAAACTCTTAAAGAGGAAAAAAGAAAAACGAAGCAGTACTCTATTTGTAATTTCATTCCCAACTAACATTTAAAGCGTGGTTTTCACATCTAAATTTCTATATATCTCATATTTTATATGTATTATAAGATCGTGCAAAAATATAATATAATATATAAGCTATTTATATATATATATATATATATATATATATATATTATATTTGTCGTACAATCCTATATCACTAATAAAATAAAGATACATATGATAATTAATGTAGGATGAAACCACAATACGACGCTAAATACTAATATATATATATATACATACACACATACACACAAATGTATATATGTATATATATGTATATATGGTGTATATTCTAATATATAATGTGAATACTATACAAAGGGGGGGAATGAGACAAAAAAAATCGCTTTGTTTGGCTATTGTATTGTGCTGACTATTTTCATGTCCATGTGTTCTCTCGAATCGTCAGTTCCTCGCTAAATCCCACTCTTTTCTGCGAAACAAAACAATTATATATTAATTTAATATATTTCGATAAAAGAATATATATATATATTATTAATCTGCAAACAATTAATGTACGTGTTCCCTATACAACGACGTATGTTGAAAATTTCTCCTGGTATTAAATAGATATCAATGCTATTATATATTTTAAATCAATTTTATAGTTCTTGACCTTTTTTTTTTTGACCAAGTATATGGGTACTTTATTTAATTACAACTTTTCAAATCTTCGGTTAAACGAGTAAGAAAGTTTTGACCACTAAAATTTAAATATCTAACGTTATTTAAACTTTCATATATAATATCATTTATATAACACAAATCATACAAGTTTTTGTAACCTTTTTTTTACACAAAGATGCATCATATCATAGGAAGGAAAAAAAAACGTTTTTTTAATTTTTTTTATTTTTATAATGTAAAGTCATATTCCTATTAATCTTATTTACTTGAAGGACCGAAGCGAAATGATTATATATTTAGAACCTCTGCTCTTACATGGATTATTGTTTATATTTAGAATACTAAAAGTGGAATTAATGAGTAAAACGCTAGTGTTATAAAAAGAAATAAACCAAAAATATTTTATGTACGAAATATATTTTTTTAGGTATAAATTCAGACCGAACTAAATTATATGACGTATAAAGTCAAAAAAAGTGGATTAAAAAAATCATGAAGAAATCATGTGTTGTTATGTTATTTTGACAATCTAAGTTTGAAAAAAATAGAAGAAATGCTAACGAAATATTGCTCGTTTGACTGAGCGCTAATTATGGTCATGTTACTAAAAGATTTGGTATTCCGTACTTCAATCATATACAATATTATTATATAACAAAATAATTAGTTTTTATTAATTAATTTCTTGTTAATATTACGTTTTTACGTGATATTATGGTGATGGAAACCAAAACTCGTAACTATAGTTTACAATAAATGGTTTTACATACAATATATTTAAGTTAAAAATATATTACCTTGAAGGTTTAGATATATAATCAATGTAGCTATACCATACAAAACTTTGAATATATATTTTACTTTTACTGGTAATCATTTACTAATGTTTAAAAAATTAAGAAAAGAAGTTTAAAAGAAAAGTAGAAAACCATGATAAAATAAAACAACAACTAAATGTGTGATCAGTTTACCATAAACAAAATTAATAATGTGACTACTACTAGTAAAAATAATGTGATCCGTAGATCGAATCTCAAAATAAAAAATAAAAAATAAAAAATTGATTATATTTATGTTAGTAATATATATTACTGTTAATATTTTATGGTATAATAAAATAAATGAATATGGGATATGAACAGAATACTTTTGAGCAGACAAACTCAAAATGGATACAAATTGTTACGCTTACGAAATCGAGTCATTCATGCATCTCAAAAATCAAAATTTAATACTTCTCGAATCCAAATTTATTACTATTAAATTAAAAAATAAAAAGCGTCCCGTTTAAATAAATAATAATAAAATAAAAAGTATATTCCTAAGATGGTTTTGGTCCTTTTGGAGATTGATAATATTTTACTTTTTAATTAATAATTAATATGTTGTCAAACTTTAAATATTTGTGATATAAACACTTCTTAGTGATTGTAATTTGATAACTTATGATCTGTATGTATGACAAATATTTAAAATTTGAGACATAAAAATAATTTATAAAAGCTAAAATTAAAAGTAAGTAATTAAGTATTAACAAAACTCTGAGACAATCTCGACAATTTAATTTATAATAAATTATTGAAAATTAAAAAATGTAGTTTCATGAACAACAAAAATAAAAGAGAAACGTACCCTACGGCCTTTAACCACCGGCGCATCACCGTCTCCGCCACCGCCACCACCACCTCCGCCACTCTTCTCCATGCACAGTTTCATAATCTTCTCCGCCACCTCCGCCTCATCTTTGCTCTCCCTCATTAGCGCCTCCACCTCCGCCTTCCGCAACCGCATCTTAACCCGCACCGGGTCAACACCACTACCGCCGTTCTCCCCCATAATCCCCGGAGATTTCATGAACGTCAAGTCCGACGCCGCCCTCCGAGCCAGCTTCAAGCTCTCAAGCCGCTCCCTCGCGCTCATGTTTATGCCGGATCGGATCCTCCTTGTTGGTTGTTTATCTTCAGGTAACTTAGGCAGCTCAACCAAGAAGTAAAGCCGCTTAGCCTTGAGATCTTCTTGTGGCTCCAACGGCTTGGCTCGGATCCCGTAGTTCTTAACCATATCCGAGTCCAACAATACGAGACCCGGGTAGTCTTTGACCACTTCACCGGCGTTCACCGGAGTTTTAAATCGAATCGTTTCGCCGTTCATTTTCATTATCTTTGCCGTGTTTCTTTTGGCTCCGAAAGTATTCCCCATTTTTTTTAAATCAACTTTTTTATGATTTTTTTTAGAAATGAGATTTTTGATTGTGGGATAATGTCTTGTATTTAAACCCCTTAAAAGAACAAAAAGTGGAATGGTGGGTGTGCGAGGAAATGAGTGAGTGTATATATATATATACATATTATATATGTGTGTGTATACATATAAAGATGATTAAAATTTTTTTTTTATTTAGTTAACCAACTAACTATATGTTATTATTTTGGGGCACATATTAAATTAAATTTAAATGTGTATATTTTTTCTTTTATAATTAATATAATTTATGTAGGATCCACTTACATTAATAAAAAAAGAAAAACCTATATCTTTAAATTTACTTTAATGTGGGCCCTAAAGTAATAAGATATAGTTATTCGGTTAATGCAATAAACATGAGTTAACAAAGGAACCACACCCTATATATGTGTGTGTGTATATATAGGGGATGGAAGTATACATAACTACTAAATGATCAATAATCCGAAATAACCCGTCAAAATCAAGCGAAATTTTTAATTTTTTTAACATCATTGTAAGCACATTTAGAAAACTTTTATAAGTTTGTGTAAATTTATCAGTTTCAGAGTTAACATCGTTGTAAGTTTTTTAACTTACAACGATGATAACTCTCAAACGGTAATGAATTTACGCAAACTTATAAAATAAGAAAGCGTTTTAAATGTGTTTACAATGATGTTAAAAAATATAAAGATTTTGCTTGATCATGACGGGTTATTTTGGGTTACTGGATATTTAGTAGGTTATTTTTTGTATCTTTTCCCTATATATATAGAGGATTGGGATCAAATAATAGCTCATTCTTAAAGCAATCACCCAGATAACTTTGCCAAAATAAAGCCAAATCTTGGAATTTTTTTTTGAAGATCATTGTAACACATTTAGAACACTATGTTCTTTTATGAGTTTGCGAAAATTAATCACCGTTTGAGAGTTTACATCGTTGTAAGTTTTGGGCCTAAAACAGTTACAGTGTTGTAAATCAAAAACTTACAACGATGGCATTTTTTAAACGGTGATGAATTTTCACAAACTCATAAAGAACATAGTATTTTAAATGTGTTACAATAATTTTAAAAAAAATTCAAGATTTGGCTTCATCTTGGCAAAGTTATATGGGTTATTGCTTTAAGAGTTGGTTATTATTTGAACACTTTCATATATATATATATATATATAGAGAGAGAGAGAGAGACGTATATGTACGATTTGTATCATATAAAAACTCGATATTACAGAGAAAAATGTTAAAGCCTATATGCATTGTCTGTTTGGTATCAGAAAAAATAAACATGTGGTCTACATTAAAACACGTTAAAATTCATTTATTTATTCAAACCTCAATTTTAATTCAAATTTAATGAAACTTTAACGTGCACTATATATTTATTTTCAAAATTCAAAATTTATGATATAGGTTTTAAGATTTTCTTTTTAAAATCGGGTTATCACATAACACAACCCTTGTGTGTGGACTGTTGCTTATATCTTTGTTCGGGTCAAATAAAGAGTGCAAAGCTTAAATTATGAATTTATGATTTACGTAAAAAGTCCAATAGTTATAAGGTATTAAAAGTTGACTCATATCCCATTCACATTACAAATATAAACTTTTGTTAGGTACGTGTTATGTGCTATGCATATTATGTGTAAATAATTAATCAAATCTTATAAAAATGACAAATGCAAAATCCCGTTAATTAAGTTGTAAACCACTTCAGTTGTTTGTGAGCTACTTCAAATTAATTTCCTAATCAAACCAAACACGTAATATTTCGTCCTTATTGTTCTTAAAACTCTAATTTATTAAAACAAATTGTCTCGATTCTTTCCCTCTCGCATAAATCTTTTTTCTGAAACATTTTTGGCTTATTCAATCATTGTTTTAATTCATATCGTCTCACTCTATTAATAAATGTTTCTATCTTTTATAAAATAAAATTATTAAATACGAAGATATTATATATATACTTTTTTAGAATAAAAAATATGTTATTAATATATTATCAAGAGTATATTCATTGATAAACTCATTAAAAAAATTATTAAATTCACAATATTTTAAAACTAGTTTTTTAAAAAATAAAAGCTTTATAGAAAACAACTTTATAAAAACAAAAATAATCAAATCCGAACTTTTTTAAATAGCAAGGTTTGCAAAAGAAATTAAAAAGCAATTATATATACATGTATAAATAAATACAAGTAAAAGTAATAAAGAAAATAATATATGATTGAAAATAGTTAAATATTGTATAATAAACGATGAAAATAAATAGCTTTAGTTTATAATCACTCACCAGCCAATTTCATCATGTCGATATATAAAGAAACGATCTGAGCTTAATTACTTCATATATACATATATATAGATAATCGAACTTTATTATCGGAATAACATGCATGGGTGACAAAGGCATAAGCCTCTTACATAGAAAATCATGAGTTTTATTTCTTACAAAATATGTATTAGTGGTTTAAAAGTAAAATTAGTGTGTATTCGACATTAAAAAAAGAGTAAATTACGGATATGGCCCCTGTGGTTTGTTAGTATTTCACTTTTGGTTTCTAAGTTTCATAAATTACCCATATGGCCCCTAATATTTGACATTTGTAACCCATATAGTCTTTATGTGAGGGTAATTTGGTCAATTATATGAGGGTAATTTGGTAACCTAAAGACTATAAGTGCTACTAATGTCAAAAGTTAGGGACTGTATGGGTATTTTATAAAACTTAAGAACAATAGTGAAATACTAACAAACCACAAGGACCATATCGGTAATTTACTCTTAAAAAAACATGTTTGTATATATACATATCAATGCTACCATTATGGTGTACAATGTCTATACTATAACTTTTGTCGGTACAAACCAACAACATTCTTCTAGTCATGTTTTATTTTATAATAATTTTGCCCAAAACACGACAATAGCTATTATTATTAACAATTATTTTCTTAAACAATATGCCATTATGTGCGTTGTGGCTAGATTAACTTATAGTTATTAACAGAAAACTAATATTAAATTTTAAATGGTTTATTAAGCGGATTTTAACGGATAATACTAATTATAAACAAGCAGGTTGTGCCCACACTTGATGCAGGGCAATGGATTGTTTTTATAAAATCTAAACGGAAACAACATTCACATAAACATGGATAAACATAACAAAAAAAAGTGTAAAATTATGGTGGCTAGGTTTTTCATGCCTCATATGTTGCGATGTTAACATGACATAACAATGAAACTACAAATTTGTGAAAAGCTTTAGTATAGCAAATCTAAACGAAGTAAGCGTTGCATAAACGTTTTTAAAAAATAAAAAGCAAACGTATAAAATTGAAGTGGCTCAATCATCTTATGTTCACTTGTCAAAACACAAAGAGCACCTAATATTGATAACAAATAAGATAATATAAAAAAAACAAATGAAAGAATATAAAAAACTAAGAAAAAAGGCAAAAGAATCATAATAGTCCATGCGAGGTACAAAATCGGATGAAATGACCGTAGAACGGAGTGTGTTAATAACCTAAGTGTAAACATATTTAAAATATAATAAAATACGGCATATGTTGTATCAAAAAAACTAATAAAATTTAATATAATATATAAGAAAATTCAATGGAGAAAGAAAATGGAAAAATATAAAAGAAAAAATCAGCTCAAAATTAGATGGAAGGATTAGAGAATGGGAAGGACTAATAACTCAAATTTAAATATATATATATATATATACACACACTTAAACATATTTTCCCTTCCTAATAGCATTTATCACATATAACCAAGTAAAATAGTAAATTACATATTTCTTCTTTTTAAAAGATATTTTCCCTTCAAAATAAATAATCAATTACATATTTATCCTTCTTAAGAAGAAATATGCAATTAATTTTAAGAGTTGAGTAACTATTTAATAAATGTTCTAACTAGAATGATATATGTAAATAATCCTATATCTATTAAAAGAATTTAGTTGGCGGTTTTAAGACATCATCAAGATTAAATGGTTGGCCAATTAATTGTTCATGTTGGCCAATCAAATGTTTGCAACAAAAGCTTATTTTGTTTGTAAATGTGAACAAAGATATATTCCAGTTGAAGATTGGGGAAATAAAAAGTTCATCTTTCGGTGGTAAATCGGTTATGGAAGCATGATTTTGGGTAAAAATTTCAACTTCCAATCATAAATCCCACTTCAAATAAATTTTAAAGTCAAAATCTTGAGTGTTAATGGTAGCATCTTTTTGCATACGGAAGTTGTACTTTTAGGTAATCATGGCCATGCATGTAAAAGTTTTTTAAAATTCATTAGTGGACATAGACCTGTAGACATATTTTTTACACGATAAATATCCTAAGGAAACTTCCTTGAGGGATATCCAAGTAAAGTGAGGATTTATTTTTCGTTTTATCGGTTCAAAAAATTAACATTTATTTTGGGTCTCGTAAATCCCCCTCCACTTTTTTAATACGCTCGAGCTCCGTTACTGAAAGCCAATATATGCACCTTTTATGGAGCATGGTGTGAGCGTGAAACACCACTACGTGAGTGGATTCAGCAGCTTTTTATTGTTAGACAAACATGTGAGTTGGGTATACATGATAACTTGATTGAGTGTGAGAGATGTGAAAAAGTGGTTTCCTCATTATTATTTTTTCACGCAGTATTACTTTCTTTCTTTTCTTTTTTTACCCTGAAACTCTTATTACCTTTAGCTTGATGATCTAATTTTTAGATCGTGTCAAGGTCAACGGGTAAAATCGTGTCAAATAAAATAAAATACTAATATGCATAGAGATATATCGTACTAACATTTTGCTTCAAGATTATCACCGTCTGTCGTCTAATGTTTGGGTTGTTGCTAAATCATGTATGTTGCAATGTATATATAGAGTATTATATCAGGGTTTGTAATTTGAGGGTAAAACATGATTGTTTTCATTTAATTGTTATCAAGGTTGGAATTTCAAGGTAATTTCATGCTTAAACATGGTTATAGTTTCTAATTAAAATTATAAAAAAACCCAACCCTCTACTCAATTTTATATTTGTGGATCTCTCCGGAAAATTCTATAAAGTTAAATGAAATTTTACAATATATGTTTTATTAATTTGTTGATATTCAATGAGTTTGTGACCCACGACCTACTATTAATATGTTTGCCCATGGATGTAAAACACCACCCTCTTTTCATGGGCGGTGTTAGGGGTGTTGAAAATGCACGGACATTCGACTAACCCCACCTGCATATGAACTCGAATAAGCTTATTAGGATCATGTTATTCGGGTTAAACTATCTGCACTCAAACTCGAATAGGCTTAATAGCTAGGGTCACGTTATTCGAGTTGGGTCTACCCGATTAACTCAAACTATTGATAGGGTTGCGCTTTGGATATATTTTTAAAAATTAGTCGGGCTTCAGGTTAACTTGAATAGCCAAAATAAGGATGATTAATATATATATATATATATATATATATATATATATATATATATATATATATATATAGGGGAAGGTCAAAAAAAATAACACACTCTTAAAGCGATAACTTTAAATAACCTGTCAATATCAAGCCAAATTTTCGAACTTTTTTTAACATCATTGTAAACACAATTAGAACACTTTCTTATTTTATGAGTTTGCGTAAATTAATCACTGTTTGAGAGTTAACGTCGTTGTAAGTTTTTAAAATTTTACACTTACAGTACAATAAGAAAGTGTTATAAATGTGTTTACAATAATGTTAAAAAAATCGAAAATTTGGCTTGATCTTGATGGGTTATTTAAAGTTATCGCTTTAAGAGTGAGTTATATAAAATTTCATGTCATATATATATATATAGGAAATGGTTCTGATGCTAACCTTAGGATAGAGCAATAACCCATTAACCTTACCATATTTAATGATCAAATTACAAGATGCTAATCTAATGGTTGATATTAAACTATAATATAATAATGTAATTGATTTGAAAGAAAATGGAATAAGGGTATTAATGTAATTTGTTATATTAAATACTTTACCCCATCTTTTTTTATACATTCATAACTTTTTTATACTATAATATTTTTTTATAAAAATTGCACCATTTTACTCGTCTTTTTTTCTCTTTAATTACGTTATAGTCTTGACTAGGTTTTTTTATTTTTTTTTCGGATGTTCGTATTTACACCAATGTAACAAGTATAAAACTAACAAATTATTTATAACGAGGTGTAACGAATTTGGGTTTACATTGTTGTATAATAAATAGGGTTAAGTTTAAGAGTGTAAACGAGGCAAGCCGATCATGAGCTCGTTAATTACGTTATATTCTTGACTAGGTTTTTTATTTTTTCCGGATGCTCGTTAATTACGTTATATTCTTGATTTTGTAACGAATTTTGGTTTTTAAAGTACTAAAATGTATTTACAATCTTGTAAATATAACGAATTTTGGTTTTTATCAACAAAAATGTTATAGTATTTTTTAAAAGTATTAAAACGTATTACAATCTAGTAGATATAATGAATTTTGTTTTTTGTCAACAAAATGTTATAGTATTTTTTTAAAGTATTAAAATGTATTTACAATCTTGTAGATATAACGAATTTTCGTTTTTATCAACAAAATGTTATATTATTTTTTTAAAGTATTAAAATATATTTACAATCTTGTAGATATAATTTTTAAAGTATTATAACGTATTTACAATCTTGTATATATAACGAAATTTTTGTTTTTATCAACAAAATGTTATATTATTTTTTTAAAGTATTAAAATGTCTTTATAATCTTGTAGATATAATTTTTTTTAAAGTATTAAAACGTATTTACAATCTAGTAGATATAACGAATTTTGTTTTTTATCAACAAAATGTTATACTATTTTTTTAAAGTATTAAAATGTATTTACAATCTTTTATATATAATTTTTTATACTATTAAAATATATTTACAATATTGTAGATATAACGAATTTTGGATTATCCGGAAAAAATAAAAAAACTTATTCAAGAATATAACGTAATTAACTAGCTCCGGATTGGCTTGGCCCGTTTACACTCTTAAACGTAAACCCTATTTATTCTACAACAATATAAACCCCAAATTCGTTACAACTCGTTCCAAATAATTTGTTATTTTTATACATGTTACATTGGTGTAAATACGAACATCTGAAAAAAAATAAAAAAACCTAGTCAAGACTATAACGGAATTAAAGAGAAATAAGACGAGTAAAATGGTGGAATTTTTATAAAAAAATATTATAGTATAAAAAAGTTATGGATGTATAAAAAAAGAGAGGGTAAGTAGTATATAAAGCAAATTACTAATTTACTCTTATCAAATAATAAAAGAAAAATCCATTTGTTTAATTATGATTGGTAAAGAGAGTTAATGAGTTAGTGCTCTAAGTGTGAGTTACTATTTGATCTCAATCCTATATATATATATATGTATGTATATATATATGTATGTATATATATATGTATGTATATATATATGTATATATATATATGTATGTATGTATGTATAGGGAGAGGTTCAAATGTTAACCCTCCCTTATATCGTTAACCCGTGTTAACCCGACATTTTTTGCCCGAATCTTTGTTTTTTTTCATGGTTTTTATTATACATAAATAGAAGGGTTTCTTTTTTGTATTTTTGCTAATTCATCACCGTTTAGAAATTATTTACAAATGTAAGTAAATGTAATTTACTAACATTTACTAAATGTAAGTAAATTACATTTACTTACATTTGTAAATAATTTCTAAACGGTGATGAATTAGCAAAAACACAAAAAAGAAACCCCCCCTATTTATGTATAATAAAAACCATGAAAAAAAACACAAAGATTCGGGCAAAAAATGCCGGGTTAACACGGGTTAACGATATAAGGGAGGGTTAACAATGGAACCATCCCCTATATACATATATATATCTTAATTATAAAACATAAAACATATTTAACTTTTTATCTAAGTATTTAGTTAAGTTAGGTACTCAATTATAAATACGGCTTTTAATCAAAATTAAATATAATTGAACATATTTTTTATTTTGTTATATGTCTTGAACATATAACAGTTGTAACAATTTTAAATTAGATCAAGCCTCAATGTGATATATGATATATGTCTAGATATTAGACCATACGTGATGTTCTTAGATCAACCTTTAATATATATCACCAAAACGTGTCATCTTTTATTAACCTTTACTAAGAATCCATTTTGACTCACAATGCTACAAAACATATGGTTTTGGCGTTTTGCCTTTTCAAGTGACATGATCGATATTCTAGATATGATTATCTATGTGAGCCTGTTACTTTTTAATTTTGTAACACGAAGTTTTCTAAAAAAAACATATGGGTAATTAAACGAATCGTTTTATCAGTTCGCTAATCAGACCGGTCTAAAAAGATATCATCATAAATAATTAGTAACTGAAAAAGTATATATATTTAAAAAACATTTTAGCCTAGAAAAATTAGTGATCGTTTCATAAAAAGTATATGAATACAAATTGTTAGGACTAGCCAACTAATCTTACATAGCCAACTAATATACGATTATTCTCTAATGTAAATACTTGCAATTATTTAATGTCGCTCAAAGAATAACTTTCATTCATTTTCTCCTTTATAATTATGAGTTGTATGATTTCTCAAATTTAGTTTTCCCCACAGTTTATCGATTCAATCGAAAAATTTTTTTAAAAAAAGTCGTCGATTTGCTGTTCAAAACAATTGGATAGAAGTACAGAACCGGTGAGGTGTCTGGTTGCGGTCTAGTCCGGATTAAATCATGTTGCCAATTCAACCACTTAGACTACCCGCAATGCATTTGCTACATGCATCCTAATCACCACTACCACACAGTGGCGGACCTAGAAATTTTTTTTATGGGGGTCGGAAATTTTTTTGGATAATTATTTATCCTTAAATATTTTATTTTCTTAGCCGATTCGAATGGGTTCGGGTCGGATCACCCAAGAAAATATCAAACTAAATTAAAGCACATATACATATAATAAACTACACCAAATTATCATCTCATTGATTAGGTTAATATAATAAAATTAGTTTTCTTTCGACATGATTTAAAAGAATATTATTTTAATAAAAAAATTCAAGATTAAAAGAAGGTGAAGATGTAAATTTTCTTTTGAAAATTTGTTTCATATAACCTAGATATACTAATAATATACAAATCAACTAAGTTTCTCGATATGCTTATACTTTTGAAATTATACAATAATCACCCAATCTATAAATTATGGTTGTAATATGGAGAGCAATGATGTATATTAGTAAGTTATTGCTCTATTTTTTAAGAGAGATCCAAACATAAATTCTGAACTTCAAATTCAATCACTCAATATATAAATTACATCTTATTACTTTTTTTAAGTGGGCTATAACTGATTAGGTATTTAGTTAAATTATTAATTACCAATTGTAGTTCATCATATGTAATGTATATTGAGCTATTTGAATATTATTTTATTATTTTTGACTTTAAAATGATTTTAAATTGAACTTTATCTAATTCGTCAAATTTACATGGGGGTCGGGAACAAAATTTCTTGATGGTCGGTCGAGATCGGATCATATATATAACATTAAAAACCAAAAGTTCATGGGGGTCGGCCGAACCCCATACCCATGCATTGGGTACGCCTCTGCTACCACATCAGTTTTTTACCCATTTTTTTTACATCAATTCTTTCTCATATTTTTAACTCCAACACATCTTTCATACATGTATCATCTCTCTTCCACATTACCATTTTATTTTATATATAATTTTGGAAAGAGGGCCCACATGAACTTGAAATGCACCGCACTTGGCCAAGTCCAATCTTCTAAGTGCAATCGCCTAGTCATCACACCACAGTGCATCCTTCCGAAGTGTAAACTCTACATGGGCTAAATGCACCCTCCGAACATGCCCATTGAAGGGAGCCTTATATACATTATATTTCTTTGTTAAAATGAACTTATGTTACATGATTAAAGTCATGTGTAGATGGTTGATTAAACCGGCAAGAATGAAAATCATAAATTATTTGTTATATTTTTGTTATGATATGAACATTTAACTACTCGTTAAAATTAAAGTGGGATGTTGAAAATAGTTCAAAAAATTTCATTAGAGTTACATGTTAATATGATGTTTATTAAGATTAAGTATCATGCCCGGTCAAAAACAAATTAACAAATTAGTATAATTTAATGATAATTTTGTCCGCGTTTCAAAAAATTAACATGT
This sequence comes from Mikania micrantha, assembly GCA_009363875.1. Classification (NCBI taxonomy): domain Eukaryota; kingdom Viridiplantae; phylum Streptophyta; class Magnoliopsida; order Asterales; family Asteraceae; genus Mikania; species Mikania micrantha. Next base: position 216,769 of record SZYD01000730.1, on the reverse strand, counting down.
ATCCTAAATATATTTTAAAAATTTTTGCCCTCTCTCACTTCGACCAAGTTTCACCACTGATGACAAACCAATAAAATGCGGCCTTAACAAATATCAACCATCTATACCCTATAATAAAAGACTAACAATTTTGCCAATTGTCACATTCTTACACCACTATTGCCACATGTCACTTTCTTATACTATTATTGTCATTTGTCAACTTCTTATCATTCTATTTAATTCTCTCTTATAATAAATAATTATACTCTCTCTTTTTAAATAAATTATTTCTCTTATTAAATAATTATAATACTAATAACTAATATATTGTTTATCTTTCTATTATAAAGCGCACATAAAATTTTCCTAGAAAATATGAAATTTTCTAAAATCAAAATTTTTAAAGGGAGAAATATTTTATTTTCAAAGAACAAAATTTATGTGAAAAAAAAAAGTTATCTTAAAAATGAGTTTTTAAAAATAAAATATATTATAAAAGGAGTTTTTAAACAATGAGATTTTTATCATCTAATGACGTTTTTTGATTTATTTAATATCTGAAGTAATAAATATGATAGAGAAAGTTACATTTTTGGTCTGTTATGTTTAACGCTAATTTAAATTGGGTAGTTTAACTTTAATAATTACAAAAATTATAATTTATATTATTGATTTATAAAAGTTAATTTTAATATAATAGAAACTGAAGTTTTTAACGTTAGCTATTTCAAAGATATCAATTATTACACGTTCAAAGGTTATATATCATTTATATAGTGATTAAAGTTTTTTATTATTTTTTTTATTACTTTAAACATTTATTAATATGTAAATTAATCATTTTATATCAAAATATCGTTTTATAATTGCTAAATTTTCATTACTAACTATTTAATATTTTATATTAAATCCGTGTAATACACGGGTAATAACCTAGTTATTTGATAAAGTTCTTGCCTTTTAAATGTGCTATTATGAGATTAAATCTACGAAAATATTAAATTAAGGATTGTTTACCAATACGGTAGAATTGTCGTTTAAAAAAAAAAACAAATAACAACCCAAAAATTACCACATGCTTTTAATATTTAAATAACTAGGCATCAATGACGTCATCCGTGAGAGGTGAGAGGTTCTTAAAGGCTGAAACGGTAATCACGGTGTGAATTTGACAAATATGCCTTGGATTCTTTTCATAACTTTGGTGTTCTTTGACTTTGCCTTATTCTTCATATGGTAAATAACTTTTAAACCAAATCTTAATTTTGACTTCGTAATACATAGATATGTTGAGATGATGACGCGTGTATGTGTGTGAGTTCATGTATTAAAAACGTTTTAACTTTTATAGGTAGCTAGCTTATTAGTTCGTGTATTACACGGATTACATATAAAATATTAAATAGTTTGTAATGAAAATATAAAAATTATAAAACAATATTTTGATTAAAAACTATAGAATTGGTAAATAACCTTCTAGATTTATAACAACTGAGATATTTAAACTAACTAAAGTTAAATACTTTATTTAGTATTACGTAAAAAGTAACTGTTATAAATCAAGAGGACAAGTATCATTTCTGTATGTAACACCCCGACCGATGGCGGAAACGTCGGGATGCCACGAAGGATGTGTAGATTGTTCATAAGCTCATGGGCATCTAATTTAATCATCACATATCAATTAATCAACCAAATTAATTACATCAAAAATCATGTTCATCATGAGCTAGTTACATCAATTACACAAAAGATTTAGCTAAACTAACTAAACTCTAGTCTCTAGAATTTCAGTTATTTTAGCTAAGTCCAAGACCCTACATGATGATGTCCAAAAGATGTAGAGTTATCCTGCTCTACCTACTTCTCTTCATTTCCTGAAACATGTAGAAAATCAAGTGTCAACTACGAAGTAGTTGGTGAGTAATCATAAGTTTTTATGTTTCAAAAATGTTTACAAAAGGTTTAGAAAAGTTTATAGTTTTCCAAGAAAATCCACATGTGCACCTGCAAGATAATCCAACACACAAACACAAACCCAACAATCACCTAATTCAAATAATCACAAATAATCAACCACATATATTCAACCAATCTCAGTCAATCACAATCAAGTCAATAATCAATAGTCACCATAATCATATAAATATAAGTTACCGCGGAGGACATCAGTCAACTCAACCAACGACGGAATCATCACGGAGGACCTCAGTCAACTCAATCAACGATATTCCTATAAGTGTCAATACATGCACTGCGGAGGACCGCAGTCAACTCAACCAACAGTGGAATTACTGAGGAGGACGTTAGTCAACTCACCAACAGTAACTCAATCATTGCGGAAGACCGAAGTCAACTCAACCAACAATGACTCACGGAATATGTAATCAGCCATAACAATCCATAATCAATAATAATTCAATAATATGAATATCATATTGATAATCCAGGTGTCACCCATGTGTTATCAAAATAATATTTTAAATTGGTATACATTTTCCACCTCCGAGTTTAAAACAAAATGGTTCAAAAAGGAGGTTATGAGAACTCACCTGAATTCCTTAGAATCAGTGTTCTTGTACAATGCGCGCTCGCGTACGTGAAATCAAAGCAACTCAATAACCTGTATTTAATGCGTGATCGTGTTTATAAGTATTCGTGTTTCATCTCATTCAAGTGTCCTTAAATATTGACTTTTTATCATTAAATGCCTCTTTAACTTTTTTTTGAACGGCTAAGCTTACTCCACCTAAATTACACCATATTTACACCTTGCATGGGATAGAACCCATGACCTCCCATTCTAAGAGGCAAACCTCTACCAAGTGGGCTAGTCCCACGTTGGCGCCTCTTTAACTTAGTTATTTAATCTAAAGATAAATCATAACATCTAAGATTTTATTATTAATCATCATACAATTATAATTCAAACTTGTTAGTTTTTATTATCAATTGGTGATAAACAAGTCTCGAGATCCCATGTGCACCCTCTTAGATACGTATGATAAGGGTAATGTCCTTAATTACAACATATCTATACATTCATGTATGTTCGATTACCTTGGCCATCTTAAATCTAAGTTATTTAAAATTAGCTTTGTTTTTAAGGATTTACACTTAAGTTATTTATATAAAAACATTTTCAATGTACATAACCCTCAATTCTAACACTTGTATTTTAGAAAGAGGAAAGGTAGTAGCCTTATAGTCTTTATGCATGCAATGGATGGACATGGTTCTCTTGTTCCTTTACTTATTTTCTTTTCTTTTACCGTAGTTTGAAAATGTTTAGGTTTAACATTTGTCCTAGGTTCGCTGCCATGATTATACAGCCTCTTAGGTTCGCTAGCATGGACGAAGGTTTATTAGGACCGGGGGGCGACCGCCCCCCCTTTTTTGTAACGCCCTGAATTTTTATAAACGATTAATTAACGTAAGAAATTTCGGTGCCCGTTTATGTTCAAAATTTATATAAATGTTCGTAAATTAATTACGATCAAAATGATATAAACAATACAAGTATCTGATATTGTATGAGCGCGTTATAAGCTTTATGAATAACGTGCAAAATTTCTGTGACCGTTTGGGTTCGAAATTTTTTATGAACATTCGTGAAGTAATTACGATTGAATTAATATAGTCATGACTATTATACGATAAAGTATGGGCCCGTTAGAAGCTCGTGAATATTAAAAATAGTTGAGACAAGTTAAAGGAGGTTTTAAAAATAGATGTAGAAAGTTGAGGGGCCAAAGTGTAAATATTAAAACTAATTCAATTCTTCATATATGAGAAGAAGTGATGTAATCTTCGGATATGTTCTGGTGATTTCGTATTTTGCATCATGAATGGTAGCAATTTGCTTAATCGGTGGAACTTTAATATTCTCAAACGACAACCCAAAAATCTTATCGAGTTCACATTCTCGTTCCTTCTCTTCTTTTTCAAGTTACCAAGACCAAACACACTTATGTGTGTTGATCAACTAGGAAGAAATAGCAGGGGCAAGGGCCACGGTCGGTTCTTCCAACGAAGCCTCATCGGTGGCTGCAAAGTTCGGCTCCGGCGACCTCCTGCGAGGCTCGACTCTCAAAGATCAGCTCGATGATGACCATGGAAGTTCCCAGCAAAAAAATAAAGCCGACCCTGTGATTGTTTTGGTCTCCGGATTACACCCACACGGTTTTTATGAAACATGGTAAAGTCTTGATGAAATCCCGTTTTTGAGAGAACCAGCCTCCGAGTTCGAACGATCCCCGGAGATTCAACCGTTGGATCGCTCTCAAATTTTAACTGAAGCTTCCTAACACATAAACGAAGACTTTCACCGTTGGGATTTCGATTACGAGGTCTGGAGGTCGACTTTGTATGCTCCAGAACAGAGCTGTTCTGCTAAGCAGATTCCGGCTAACTGTTGCTTTTCCGGAGACAGCAGCAGCGGCGGCCGGTGGCGGCAATTCATGGGGAAGGTAGAGATCGATGAGATGAAACCGTGGATACCTGAATCGCCTCGATCGGAGTTCGTTTGGTCTAGGTTCGAGCTACTAGTATTTGTTGAGTGAAAAACCCAACCATGGGTTTGGTTACAAATCTGGTCAATGAAGTCAACTTGGTCAACAGGTAGATTCGGTGAGGACGGGAAGGTTCAAGATGTGAAACCGAGTCGAAGGAACAGGTCGGTAATCTAAACGGGTGTTAACGAGTGGATTCGTATAGGCGAACCAAACGAACGAAAGGTATAACTTAATTACAAATTATTAGAATGTTAACTAGTAGTAATATGATTTAATATCGTGTTTGAGGACTAATAAGGTTTAAATGGATAAACGATAACCAACGACTTGATCGATATATTTATTTTTATAAAATGTAAATTGTTAGATGTAAAGTTTATATGATTACAAAGACAATCATATAAAGCTAGTTGTTTAAGGATTATTTCAATTGAAGTGGGATTTGGTTATAAAATAGACAACTTGAATTGTCTGGATTTGACTAAAAATAAAGGGAACTCTGCCCGTTTTTCGTAAGATTTAAAAGTAAGTTTTATTAACTTAAACGTCCTCAAATACGGTTTAGACTTGATACGAATTATAAGTAGTAAGATGAATGATTCTTAAATCATTTAATAGTTATAACTACATAGCGAGGCATTGATCAAGCACGCGTAGATTCAACATATTGATACAAAGGCTTACTTGATTAAGATCCTTATTATTAATCAAGTTAGACTCCATGGATAGCTAAGACACCCAGGTGAGTTCTTTATAGCCCTGTTTTAAATGTTTTACCATTTGGGCTGATATGCATGTTATAAAGTTATTTTATGAAGGTGATTGATTTACCTGACTACGGTCAGATAAAAGAATGTGTTAAAGTTATCGTATGAAAATGATTTTAACCTGATTAAGGTCAGGTAAAGAATGTTTTTAGATAAAGAATGTTTTTAGATAAAGAATGTTTTCAAGTAAAGAATGTTTTAAAGTAAAGAATGTTTTAAGTCTCGACTACGGTTGAGAAGTAAATGATTTTAAGAATTTCAGCTGAGATGTAAAGAATATGTTAAGTCTCAACGATGGTTGAGAAGTGAATGATTTTAAGAGTCTCAGCTGAGATATAACGAATGTTTTTTTTAAGTCTCAACTGCAGTTGAGAAAGAAATGATTATTTTTGTATAAGACACTCGACCGATGTCGAGGATGAAATGTAAGACACTCGACTGATGTCGAGGATGAAATGTAAGACACTCGACCGAGGTCGAGGAGGAAATGTGGTTTTACCGGCTGCGGTTGGGCAAAACATGAGCACTGCGGTGAAAGGAGCCGCTTCTGCTTATGATGGTTTAAATGATTTAAACCATGTTATGAATATGAATGACGTATGTAAAGAAGTCTTGTACCGGTATGAGCCGTCAACTTCGGTTGATGGATTAAGAGTCCTGTGGAAACACGGGCCTGCCGACTGTGTGTCGCCAGTTGATGGAATCTTATGCATGTGTAAGTTATCGACTTCGGGTTGATAGTTAAGAGCCTTGTGCTGCACAAGCCTGTTTGACTTCAGAGTCAGCAGTTGATGTTATGATGATATGTATGTTATGTAATTATGTTATGATGCTATGTATGTTATGAAATTATGATATGAGAGCAGGTATGCAACGTATTTGAATTATGTCATGTGATGACATGAATGAATAAAATTTTTTTCTAAGAAATAAACTTAGAACTCACCAGCACAAAGCTGACTTGTTTTACATGCATGTCAGGTTGAGCAGGTTATGATAAGGATATGATGTCTCGTGGCAAGATATGAGGACTACCTACTCAAAAACTGGCATTCCTATTAAGGAAAATGTTATGTAATGATTTCCGCTGCTATAGTATACGACTATTGTACGGTTTAAGAACTATGCTTTTGATGTTTAACCAACCGAGGGACTTCCGGGGAACGGGGCCTCTCATTTTTTTCCGTCCGTAGTGTTAATTTTTCGGCCGAAATGTTATTTTTAGTTAAAAATAGTGGTTTCGCCCCCCCTCGATTCAAAAATTTAACATGTATTTCGGGTTTCAAAAATTTTCGCCCCCCCTCTTACTCCACTCAAGCTCCGTCACTGTTCTCTAGCCTAGGGTTTGTAGCACCTAGGTTCGGCTTTAACATTGCCCAAAGCCCCTAGGTTCGTTAGCCTAGGTTCGTAGGTCATAGGTTCGCCTATGTAGAGTTCTTGGTCATAGATTTTTCTAAATAAGTTCAGCACTTCATAAAGTTCACATGATCCTAGGTTCGTTATCGAAGGTTCGGCCAAGAAAGAAGATGCGGCTATTAGGGTTTGCATGGTTCACAGGCCAAGTTTTCATGGGTTCAATGGTCTTCAGGTTCGCACCTCAAAGGTTCCAGGTTCGCTGCTACCTTGGTTCGTCTCGCTGGGTTAATTCAGTTGCTAGGGTTCGGCCCATGGAGGTTCGTCCATGTACGTTCGGTCGAGTAGGGTTCGTAGTTGAGAGGTTCGCCCAGCTGAGGTTCGTCTGGTTCCCAGGGTTCGGCTATAGAAAATTCAGTGCCATGGATCCAGGTTCGTGGACCTTGGGGTTCGGCTGGATGAGAGTAGGTTCGCTGCACCTGCGAGCTGTGGCAACATGAAGGTTCGTTCGAGCATGTGAGAGTTAGGTTGGGAGAGAGGTTCGGCCGACATAGCCCTCAACCCCATAGGTTCGGCCGATCTGATTTGTGGCAGCCCACCTGTTCATCAACATCATTTTCGAATTTCTCCATGTTACAACCACATCCATGGCTTTCCCACCTCCATACTAGTTCATTTTATAGTTCTCAAAGTGTAGTATTCGTTTCTAGTGTAGATATGCAAACCGGTTATGTATAAGTGCAAAACAAAAGGTAAAACTCGAGATATACCTTCCAAACTTGCTCAAATGCTAGATTTCTTCGTGGGTTCTTGTTCTCCTCGATCGTGCGGTCATGTAGAGCCAAAGATCACTCCAATCGGTCAAGAAACGAGAGAAATATCTTAGAGAGAAGTTTCTAGAGAGAGAGAATGACGAGTTGGTGGTTTAGAGAGAGAAGGATGTGTGAAAAAATGAGGAAGAAGAAAGAAGTTTTCTTTCCTATATCACGTATCATCCTCATGTGCTCGGTCTCGTTTTTATCGCGATAAAAATTATAATATGCTCGGTTTTGCTTGTAAAAGTGTTTTAAAACATAAGCATTTAAATGACTAAGTTTCGTTTTTAATAAAATGATTTCACATAAGGTTGTTTAAATAAAATATCTCCGTTTACTTTCGGTAATTTATTTATTTAATAAAAACGATTTATTCGGATCCGTCTTAGGTTGTGATTCCTAATAAATGTTTTTTTAATTTATTATTCTTTTTTAATATCGTTAAATATTATTTTGTTATCTCGTATAAACTGGTTACTTACGTACGTATTTGTAAAGATCGTCACCTTTCCGAATCCATCGCTCGTATCGTATTTCGATTTGATTTACGATTTATGGAATATCGTTTCAGCATATTATTCCTAATAATTATATTCATGTGAATCGTCACTCACGCGAATACATTTTTAGATTAATATTTCTGAATTAATATTCGCGTTTATGTTATGTCCGTAACCTCACCAACGCGTAATCGTTTCCAATAACGTTTTCATTATTCTATTATCTTTAAAATATATATATTCCCAATCTGAATCCCACTAAACCATATCACTGACACATCCATGATAGACCGAAATATGCTTATGTATAGGGCATATGTAGGAGTAGATCGCAACTTATCCAGCCACCGTCCCACCGCTATTTCGATAAATCATGATCATGTGTCCTTGACTATGTTTAGTAACCAAACAATAACCAACTCCTAATTCATTTCCATTCCAAACCAAAACCTCGGATTCTCCTCACCAAAGCCTCAACATTGATATAATCATGATAAACCGAAGATGGCTTATGTATAGGGCATATGTAGAGGTCAGTCGCAACTGCCTCAGCCACTGTCCCACCACCTCTTCGATAGACCATCATTATATCCTTGTCTATCTTTGGTTATAGAATCTTATACCACTACCATTTCAAATCAACAACCCATAACATATGTTCAATTGCAATAAACTCTTTGGTTCTGTTTAGTAGTATTTCAACTAAACTTCCCATGGTTTATGCGTATAATAATGTGTTCTCAATATGTATACCAATAATAATAGTATCATCAAATAATTCATAATAATTATCAATTATCATATCAGGCTTCAACAATACAAACAGTAATGAAATAGCCTGAAATACAGTGGTGTTACACTGTAGTTTTTTTAAAGTTATAAAATTCAATTTAAATATTATTAAACATAAAGGGGAAAAAGTGTAATTTCCTTATAATTTTAATAAGTTTTTGCTTCTAAAACTTTTTAATATATGTTTTAAAAAATGTCATTTTTTTATAAAATTCAGTTGTTTAAAAATTTCGGTTGATAGTTTATTTCATTAAAAGTTTTGTCTTTACGAAAACTTTGTTTTTATAAAACTTTTATTTTCAAAAAACCGATTTAACATATTTTCTTACTTTTAAAAGTTTGATTTTTATAAATTATTGTATATTATAAACTTTAAAGTGTGTTTTTTTTGATAAAAAGAGTTGATTCATAATTTATTAAATAACTATTTTTAACATGAAAAATATAAATAACATAACAAGTCATTAAATACCATTATTAAATATGAGAGATAGTTAAGTTGTATAAAAAAATGACATGTGTCATTAAATGTATAAAATTGTGACAAATGACATAAAAGATGTTTATTTATTATAATAGTAAAAACATAACCGAACAGTTCAAAACATAAATACACAAGCACTAGTTGTGTTGATTTTGTTCATTTAATTAAACGAACATATACGAACTTCTCGTCAAACAGTTCATGAACTATTTAATTCCTTTACAAGCATGCGCACAAATATATGCTTCCATCATATTGGGAGTTTAGGGGAAATCGTAGATGTGTTTTCATCATTTTCCGAAAGTTGAGGAGTTGGTGAAAAATGCTAGTAATCATTGCAAACCGTCATAAAGATTTGAAGCTATTATGTAATCATCCCAACCGTTTATTTTAAATGATTCAGCTTTCACTTCAAGATAACCCGATAATAGAGATCGATCCTGACATTGGTTACACAAACCAACATCAATATATAACACACACCCACACACGTGCTTAAAACTCATGTATTATACGGATTGAATAATTAAAAGAAATATAATCATTAATATCAAATAATAATAAACATCTAATAATTATAAATTATATTTTAAGAAAAAGATATAATTGAAATATTTTTATAGTTTGTTAAATTTTAATAGATTATTATCTATTAGAATAAGAAAATTTTAACTTTTGTGATAGTTAATAATGTTATTTAATTTATAAACATACTAGTATTTATTAGAAGAAAAGAAAAAAGGAAAAAAAATTCACATCATACCAGGATCTGACATATGTCTCCTAAAAATATTCTTTTATTAGATCACTATGTTAGAAACACGTGTATCATATGGGTTGTATAAAGAAAAAAAATAAAAAAAATTCTTAGAAATAAAAATTTTGAAATTATTAGTTGTTTGATTAATTAAAATGATGAATACAATTATATATTACTAAATTTATATTAAATTTCTAAAAGTATATTCTTTCAATAAAAATGTATTTAAATGGAGAGAAAATTAAAAAAATGGCTAAAAGGATGAATCAAAATCTGACACATGTCTTCTAATTAGTATGACAGGAAAGTATAAAAATAGGTTAAGATTAAACCGTATACTGACACATGTCATCTTAGCTACTTATTTATCAGTATAAGATATTGTGAACATTCAATTTTAAATAAATAACTTAAACCTTATTTGGCCCTTTCATTTGCAATATTGAACATTAATACGTGATTCATATTAAATTATATTAAAATTAATTTGTTTATTCAAAAATCCAGTTTTTTATTCAACTTTAATATATAACACATCCTTATTTTCAAATTATAAACCTAGATAAAGTTTTATAGTCTTCCTCTCTGAGTTATAGTTATCATAGGATACTATCCCTATATATATATATATATATATAGGGGATGATTCCTTTGTTAACCCTTCCTTATTGCGTTAACCGAATAACTACATCTTATTACATTGGGGCCCACACTAAAGTAATCTAAAGGTTGTGGTTTTTTCTTATTTTTTTATTAATGTAAGTGGGCCCTACATTAATTAAAATACATTAATTAAAAAAGAGAAAAAACCACAACTTTTAGATTTACTTTAGTGTGGGCCCCAAAGAAATAAAATGTAGTTATTCGGTTAACGCAATAAAGAAGGGTTAACATTTGATCCTCTCACTATATATATATATATATAAATAGTATCATATGATAACTTAATTTTAAAACAGCTAACCCTGAAATCTTATAATGGCCACTTATTTCAAATCATAAAAATAAATATATGACTCACAGTAAACTATATCATAATTATTTTTTAGTCAAAACTCATATTTTTATTCAACTTTATTGTAGACAATACATAAATAAGTGACCAAAATAGGGTTTAAATGATAACTTTTTAAAATTTGGTTATCACATGATACAATTCACACACTCACATACATATAGGAGAATGTTTAAATAAAAAGAAGTTTTTGCCTAAAAAGAGTCCGATTTTATACGAATTTGACATGTGTTATGTTAGCAAAACGGAAAGAAGGGTAATATGGTTATATCATCTTTCATTTACTTTTTTAAGTTTTAAACATTTTTTAAATGTTTATAACTTTTTTTACGATATTTAAAAAAAATACACCATAAAATTAAATAAATATTCTGTAACAACCGGAAATTTTATAAAGCCCATTAATAAACGGACGAAATTTCGGTGACCGTTTATGTTCAAAATTTATATAAACGTTCGTAAAGTGATTATGATCAAAATGATATAAACGATAAAAATATCGGATAATGTATGGACACGTTATAAAGCCTATTAATAACGTGCAAAAAAAAATTCTGTGACCGTTTGGATTCGAAATTTTTATGAACAATCCTGAAGTAATTGCGATCAAATTAATATAAGCGGGACAGTTATACGATAAAGTATGAACAAGATATAAGCTCGTGAATATTAAAAATATGTGAGCAAAGTAGAAGGAGGTTTTAAAAATGAGACCTCAAAGTTCAAGGCTCCTAAGTGTAAATTCTAAATTAATTCAATCTTATCATCTAAAAAAAAATGTGTGACGTCAGGAAATTGAAACCGACTCAAAATTTAGATATCAATTCGTATACGAAACTTTTACAGATCGCATCAAACAATTAAGAGTTGTAAGTTCTTTCTGATCAACGTCCGAGTTTTACGAGCAGAGAAGGAAATCAAGAAGGTATGTGTTCATGATTCTCATCTCGTGTTAGTTAGTCTTGATTGATTAAAGAGATCAACACCATGTTTAGATAGCGTTTTGGTTTTGTATGATGAACATGAACTTGATCCGGTTGGACCCCAATTTCATTTAGATAATGATCAAGTTTTCTTGAGTTTTATGAGGATATAATATGTATGCGCTTCTGGTTGCCTTAAACTCATGTTATTATACAGTAAGTTTAGCAACGCCCTAAGACGAATTAATTAAATAAGAGAATACGCTTATTTAAGCCAAGCAAATAAATAATCTTTAAGCATAACAAGATTCTAGAGATAAAAATGGTCAAAATGAGTGGAAGCGAAATTTTGAAATAAAGCTCCGAATGAAAGTTATGACATGCCGAAGTTTCGAGCGGTAATCGTAAATCTGAGCATCTTCATAATAAGTATTATAAATTCATCTCAAGTTATTATTAATTGAGATAAATAATATTAAGTTTATAAAACTCTTCGGGTCGTTATAGCAAGCTAAACACTTGTATTTGAGATAACTACAACGTAGTCGTTGTGTTACCGGTTTAGAAACCCTGAAAAGAGGGTTTATATTGTATGATAAGGTTATAATATTGATAAAATATCCATATTAATAGGATATCATTCTGAACGTGAGAAAGTAAGGAAAGGAAGAAAGCTAGCAAATTGTGTTTTACTAAGCTCAGGTGAGTTCTTATAGCCCTGTTTTAAATATTTTATCATTTTGGGCTGATATGCATGCTATAAAGTTATTTTATGCAAATAATTGTATGTATGTATAAAGTTATTGTATGAAAGTGATTTTAACCTAATTATGGTCAGGTAAAGCATGTTTTCAGGAAAAGTATGTTTTCAGATAAAGAATGTTTTAAAGTAAAGAATGTTTTTAAGTCTCAACTGCGGTTGAGAAGGAAAAGATTATTTTGTATAAGACACTCGACCGAGGTCGAGGAAGAAATGTGGTTTTGCCAGCTGCGGTTGGGCAGAACTTGAGCACTGCGGTGAAAGGAGCCGCTTCTGCTTATGATGGTTTAAATGATTTAAACCATGTTATGAATATGAATGATATATGTAAAGAAGTCTTGTACCGGTATGAGCCGTCAACTTCGGTTGATGGTTAAAGAGTCCTGTGGAAACACGGGCCTGCCGACTGTGTGTCGCCAGTTGATGGAATCTTATGCATGTGTAAGTTATCGACTTCGGGTTGATAGTTTAAGAGCCTTGTGTTGCACAAGCCTGTTTGACTTTAGGGTCAGCAGTTGACGGTGAAGTTCCTTCACTGTATGAATGATGTTATGATAATATGTATGTTATGTAATTATGTTACGATGCTATGTATGTTATGAAATTATGATATGAGAACATGTATGTTATGTATTTGGATTATGCTATATGATGACATGAATGAATAAGGATTTTTCTAAGAAATGAACTTAGAACTCACCAGCATAAAGCTGACTTGTTTTACATGCATATCAGGTTGAATAGTTTGAGAAAGGAGATCGGGAAGACTCGTGGCATACGTTGAAGACTGCCCCTGGCATAGACTGGTTGTATTATATGACTGTTAAAAGAGTGGGTTATGTTTTAATGTGTGTTTAATATGTATACTTTATGTATGTAATTACCTTAAATTCCGCTGCTATGATAATGTAAATATGGATTAAGGACTATGGGTATGATGTTTGCCAACCGAGGGGCTCGGGGCCTCTCATATTCTTTATACGAGTATAATATTAGTATACAAGAAATTAAAAATTCTTTTTATTTCTACTTTATATACAAAATATAATGTATTTTTTATAAATTTTATTGTATTTTTATTATAACACAATACATTAATATAAAGAACTAAATATACAACAAAAGTATATATCACAAAAATGTAGTAAATAAAAATATGTAAATAAAAAATACAGTACATAAAATAATGTATAACACGTTAACATATTGATTTTTTTAAAAAAATTATATCAGAACTATATACTCAACTGAAAGTGGAAAAAACACTCAAATTTATGATGTGATTATTTTTTAAAAAAAATTGATGTATAAAAAATTATAAAAGTTAAAAAAAATGAAGTAACTTGAAAAAAGTAAAAAAAAAATGTTTTCTTCCAATTACACCCTTCAAATATTTTTATTAAATAATTTAATATTAACTATTGATTTAAAATTAGAAAACATAAATGTTTTTTTAATGATTCAACCCATATAAATATAATAAGAGGGGAGATAGAGTAAAGAATAATTATTAATAACCGCCAATATCAATTGAGAAGTAAAAATAGTTATTTATTGACACAAGTTTTTTTTAATTTAAATTTATAGTAAAAAAAGTTCCTTTTTATACCCTTTAAGTAATGTATTTATAAATGGTTTTTTATCTTTACAATTTATTAGTTATTTCATTTTTATTTAATTTCAAATAAAAAAGGTGTTTTCACGCATAGTGTACAAAGTCTGCATGTTTGTATCACACATAAATCGTTTGCTAATAATTTTACTTACAAAATAACTTTGTGCCTACGTAATTTATCACATAATAATTTATGCAAAATGGCCTTTGTATTTTATTGCATGTTATGTTATCATCACTTTAATGACTTATATTAAACAAAAACAATATTAATTTAAATAATTAAACTATAATTCCTAACGTAGAAAATATTCATTTTTATTAAAAAAAACATAAAACTAAAAAAATCAGCAACATTCAAATCCAAAAACTGACTTAATCATCAAGAGCAGTTTTTACCTTGTAACCATTGAAAAACAATTGTAATCGTTTCAAACTGTCGTAACCATCAGAAACTTGCACAACTGACTGTTTTAAATGATCAAATCTTATTTTAAGATTATTTGAAAGTAGAGATTGATAGTAACGTCAGTAACAAATACCTAGTTAGTATATGTATGTATATATATACATACACACACAGTGACGGAGCTTTACAGGATTTTTAGGAGGGGCGACAATTTATGTGACAAAATTTTTTTTAATCGATCGATATGTCTCGACTAGTCGGGTTAAATGTTCGGATCATTGATTCGAGTCAAGTCGGGTCAAACAATAAAAATATAAGTATCTAATAATTATCATTATGCTTAAAAAAATTAATTGTCTGAAAGAAGACTTACAATTCAACTAGAAAACCTTTGAGATTGGTTGAGGATTTTTTACGTTTATCTTGATTTGTATCAATTCAAAATAAAATTTTCTATCAATGAAGCCATGTGGTTTCAAAAACTAATGGCTCTGGCCCCTAATCATAGTTAGGTTTGGGGTCAAAAACCATTAGAATAGTCAAGTTTGGGAGCAAAACAATTAGTTGTTTAAACCATATGTGCTGTAATGATAAAAGATTATATTTTTGGTTGAAATAGTTAAAGCACTTGAACCACAAAGTCCAAAACCGTAATTTACTCTATTTACGGGAAATAAAGGGGAACAAAAAAAAATGAGAGATTTTAACGTGGGTACCTTTTAAAGTTAATTTTTTATCTACTAATTACAAAAAAAATTGTTTATTTGTTTAAAAGAGAAGGTAATATAATTTTTTTTTTTATAAATGAGGGGGGGCGATTTTAAAAAAAATTAACCTTTTGGTCTGAAAATTAACACTACTGACGAAAAAAAGAGGGGGGGCGGTCGCCCCCTCCAGTCCCTTAAAACCTTCGCCCATGTATATATATATATATATATATATATATATATATATATATAGGGTAAGGATCCGTTGTTAACCCTCTTTATTGTATTAACCCGAAATAACCCACCAAGATCAACCCGAATCTTTTGTTTTTTTCTCTCAAAGTCTTTGTTTTATACAAGAGTATGTTCTTTTATGTGTTTGTGAAAATTCTTTTTCATTTGAGATCCTACATCACTAAAATTCGGGTTGATCTTGGTGGGTTATTTCGGGTTAACACAGTAAGGGTGGGTTATTATAGGATGCCAATCCTATATATATTATAAGTATATAATTAAAGATCATGTGATAAAAGATGGTCTTGAATATGGTCACGGAAATAAAATGATTGTGACGCGTTCAATACACACCCATTTTGAGAAAAATTGTTTACATAGTGCATAAAACATAAAGAAATCATATGTCATAAGAGATACTGTTATAAACAATTTTATGTATCATATTTAAACCAACATATAAAGGTGTCACTATGATTATTGCAATTATTAATTACAATTAACTGATTCTATTTTTAGTAAACCTCTAATCATGTTTGTGAATACTACAATTGCTTTTTTTGACTCAAACCCTCAAGAATTCATAAATGACCTAACTTATACTTAATTAAATCTTGACTGGAATCATATGTATTTTTAATTCCAAGACTCCAAATTTGTCTTTATATATTATTATTGTCAGCCATCACTTTGGAAGAGTTGTGATTGATGCATGCTTATATATATTTAACGTACCTTCCAATATATCTCCTTTTCTGCAAGAACATCAAGTTTAATGTAAGAAATAGACAGGAAACTACATAAACCTTTGATTTGATTGTATGAATGGATAATAATTGCATGCTTTTATAATAAATAATTTATCTTAACAGTTAAATAATTATAAGAATAATTCTTAACAAGCAAGGCCATGTCAATCACAAGGGTGTTTGTTCTATAGGTGAGAATGAAACATCAAATTGGTTGAGCCGGCAAGGGGAGGTTAGTTCTATAAGCCCCAAAGGCCCTAATCCCTATTGAAGATGGTCTAAAGGTCGGTTGGATGCTCGTCACTTTTACTTGGTTCAACGTTAGATTTTCGAGAATCTTTGTTAAAAATGGTCTAAAGTATACGCTCGTCACTTATAGGAACAACTACTATCGACAAAATACTTTATTATGCATTCAAGAAGATTGAATACACTCTAAACTTCAACTATATGCTCTAAATCTCCGTTAAAAATGGTCTAAAGTATATGCTCTGTCACTTTTAGCAATGTCTGCTTTTAACACATTTTTTTTAATTATATTCACATATATTTGAGAATATCATAGAAAACGAATATATCATTGGGTCTTGTAATTTTTTTTTTAACAAAAACTTTTTCATACCAATCTGGCTTCAATGAGTCTCGAATCCATAACCTCGGAAGAAGCATATTAAAACTATTAACACTTTCATTTAGTGCCAATCCCCCCAACTTATTGGGACTTGTTAGTTAGCCTGTTAGTGTACTTTTCTTGTATTCTAGAATCTTATAAGTAAAAAAGATATATATAAGAATAGTATTTCAAATATTAATATTCAAAAGGAGTGTTAATCCGTCATAATTGATTCTAAATTGGAAATAAAAAGTTTCTTTGACCGTATGATATGTTCTGCAGCACGGGTAAAGTAGTTCTAGTTGCAATACACGGATATTTTTTTTGAACGGCATTTGATCTAAATGTGTGAACCACTGATTTTTAGGCCACATCACCAATGTCTAGTTAGCATGTCATCTGATGAGACCCCACCACCACCCCAGAAGAAAACCGTACCAGAAAATCCCCTAACCTCTCAAGGACCCATATTTTGCCTTGAGAGGGATTTGAACCCATTATCTTCCATTTGAAAAGTCAAGAGGTACCGTTAGGTCAAAGCCCCTTTGGTTGCAATACACTAATATAAGGCCTAATTTTTTTTGTATATATAATAATTCATTAATATTTACTCTATTAACATTAAGATATATGCTTCTTTTAGTAATCAAACAGGCAACCTACTATATTGTAAATCGTGAGAAAATTGAAAAACAAAAAGGAAAAATATTTCTATATATTGACCTATTCCGTTGGTTTTGTCTTCAATTAGTCAAAACATTGCAATCAAGCGACTATAAATATTTAATGTTATTAAATATGACTTTAGAAGGTCTTTTGATTCCCCCTATATGAACGCAATTTTAATTCTAAATATTGATTATCTAACGTTAGTTTCATATGATGGCGTGTATAAAAGATTAAATAGCAACTTGAGCATAAAAACTTGTGAATTTACATTGAATATAATTTTGTCAATTTTTCATAATTTGAATCTATACTATATAGAGTAAAATGTCATTTTAGTCCCCGTGATTTGACTACTTTTGCCATTTTATTCCAATAGTTTGAATTTTGCCATTTTGGTCACTATGGTTTCATTTTATTGTCATTTTGGTCATTATGGTTTTTATTTTATTGTCATTTCAGTCCAATTAAATTTAAAATTTTGGATTAAAATGACAAAAACTATCAAACCGCAGGGATGAAAATGGCAATAAAATTAAACCACAATGACCAAAATTGCAAAATTCAAACTATTGGACTAAAATGACAAAAATTGTCAAACCACAAGGACTAAAATGACATTTTACTCTACTATATAATAAATAAAGGTTTTAAGAGGATACATATCAAGTTTTTAGACTACCTAAAAGTTGGTTTTTCCGCCTCCTTCCTATTTAATATTTATATGCTATTTTTTATTAAATTTTGATTTTTTCACACTATCTCTCATATTAGATATTAATGATATTATTAAACTTTAAATAATATGATTACGCCATAAATAAATTCTTTATTTACTTACAAAGCATATTTGAAAACTATATATTATGTTAGTTAAAATAAATAATTTTAATTTATTTTACCTGTGTAATACACATGTTTTATCCTAGTAATTAATATATAAAAGTTGATATCAAAGACGTACGGGGTAAAAGATAGAAACTTATGGGCCAATTATTGAAACTATCATATCGATCGTAATGCTATATTTTGTTCAAGAATTCATTACGTGGATTTTTAAGATTATGTTTTTTTTTAATAAATAAATTGGATAAAATTTAGGAAAAATTACCAAAATATTTATTTGATCATATTTATACCTCATGTTGTCCATTTGACTTTTTCAGGTATCAAAATGTCCATACCCTTTACGAGTGTCAGTACCCGTAAGTATACAATGTCTGCCCACATAGCTAACCAAACAAAGTTAGTCACGTATCATATCACTACAAGGAAAGTCACCTGTAGCGACGACAAAAGTCGTCGCAATAGCCCCAAAAAGTCGTCGCTATAGGTTATAGCGACGACATGTCGTCGCTGTTCAGTCGTCGCTATAGGTTAGTCGCAATAGGTCAGAAAAGTCGTCGCTACAGATGTCGTCGCTATAGATAAGGCTATAGCGACGACATGTCGTCGCTATAGATCTCTGACACATTTTCTTTTTTGATTTATTTTTATTATGTTAATTATTTAAAAAAAAAAAATTTTTTTCGAAATTATCTATAGCGACGACATATAGTCGCTATAGGATACGGTCAAAAGTCAAATATAGGGCTATAGCGACGACTTGTCGTCGCTATAGATCAAAGTCAAAAAGTCAGACTTTGATCTATAGCGACGACTAGCCCTACAAAAAAAAATAATTTTTTTTTTGTTTTCTGTAATTTCCAGTTTTTGAACCTGTTTATTCAACCATAACATTTTAAACCTGCTGCAAATAAGACTTTATCAAACATAAAAATACATTCACATTCATGTTTACATCTCAAAGTTATCAACCAAACAAGCAAGCACAACAAGTTTAAGTTTGTTTATCAACCAACCAAGCATAACAAAGTTATAAGTGTTTTAAAATCCACAACTTCATCTATTCATCTTCATCGTCATCGTCATCTTCTTCTTCCTCTTCCTCTTGATCTTTTTCTTGATTTGTTTCGAATCCAGGATAGTAGAATGAGCTAGAGCCTTGGCCTCCTTGCATGGACATCAATTTGTTTATTTGTTGTTGCATCATTGCATTGATGCGTTGTTGCTCCTCCCAGCGAGCATTTGCCTCAGCAAGTTGTTGTTGTAGCTCATTTGCTGCAGGATAGTACATTTGTGGAGGCAGGTCTGGGGTTATACTTTTAACTTTTCTTCCAACGCCCCTTACGTGCCCACGCCGCTCACCTAATGAGCGCTGCAGCACTTCCACTTCATCTACCGGTGTGTCATCACCACCGGATGCGGATTTTGCTTTGTTTAATTCTTCATTAATGTTCCCCTACATTAAAAACACAAGACAAACATATGTTAAATATTTGACAAAAATCCGTCAGCATAACTGTTGTAAAATGACTACCCAAAATGTATACTAAATGGCAACAAATCCTAATTCAAAAACAATAATTCCCAATTCAATCAACAAATATCTAACAATTCATGTTCACCCATCCTATATATTAAAATGTATACTAAATGGCAACAAATCCTAATTCAAAAACAATAATTCCCAATTCAATCAACAAATATAACAATTCATTTTCACCCATCCTATATATTAAAATGTATACTAAATGGCAACAAATCCTAATTCAAAAACAATAATTCCCAATTCAATCAACAAATATCTAACAATTCATGTTCACCCATCCTATATATTAAAATGTATACTAAATGGCAACAAATCCTAATTCAAAAACAATAATTCCCAATTCAATCAACAAATATCTAACAATTCATGTTCACCCATCCTATATATTAAAAGCCAACTTTCAAATAAAGTTTAAATGAGTAAAAGATAATACTATTGAACATCTATTACTTACCCAATGTTGCTCGGCCAATTGATTATACCATCCCGAGCTTCCCTTATAATGCATGTCCCTCCAGCCTTCCACATGTTGAGGCGTACCACCCTCCTTGACCTTTAAACAATAACAAATATTATCATTAAGATATCAAATCAAAATTAATACATATTTTGATAACACTAAATTATAACCTCATCATAACGCCTCTGAGCGTATGATTGGGTCCCATGATAGCTTCCATACAGCTGTTTTGATCTGTTAGCTGTATTCTTCATAGATCTGTTTTTATATGTTGAAGTTGTAAACAGACCATCAATAAGCTGCACCCACTCTTCTGGGCCCATGCCTCTGGGAGGATTTTGCTTGGCCCTTTCTGTGTTGTCATAACCCCCTACTTTGTCAAAGTGTTTTTTTAACTTTGTTTTCCGGTCTTTGTACCGGTTCGCACAATCAGCTTGAATCCCAAGCTTAATCCCATCCCAATATTCAGTATTGTGATATTGGGCCAGATCAAAGTAATTCTATAAAAGTTGATATGATTAGAAGATAACCAAAAATATGAAACCAGTATACAAAAAGTATTAGTAAGTATGTATACTGACATGAAGAGTGGTCAGTATAGACATCTTCACATCCCCCGGAACCTCCTGCCAGCTCCGATAATGAAATGGAGCATGTCTGTCCACTTCATTGGATATTAACCGAATAAATAGCTGATAATTTTCTCCAACAGCTCTGTATAGGTTGGAGGAGAAATCAAACTCTATTGGAAGTGGTCTGCTTCCATTCTTTTGGAATTTGTCGTACAAATTTAAGTTTTTCCCCGAAGATCTTCGTTTGCTTGGTTTCGCTACATTAACACATGAAATTAAAAGTTACCAAATTGAATAATATGGGCAAGGAGATTAAAAATATATTATACTAGAAACTTACAAGATTCACAGCTGTTTGGCACCTTGTAAGAATGCCCATGTGGAGGTTCATCACCTCCGTCACCGCCATGGTATCCAGCTACATCCGCCATTCCTTAGACAAAAGCAAATAAATGTTAACAATTTTAACAAATGCAGCAATACAATATTAACAATATAAACAATTTACAAGAAATACAACAATGAAATAGCAAAAAATGTAAACAATTATATCAAAAGTAAATAACTATCATACATTTATTCAGAATCGTCACTACAATAATGTTTTTCTATTTCATCATCATCATCATCTTCCTCATCTTCATCTTCTTCTTCATCTTCTTCTTCCTCTTCATCATCGTATTCTACTTCATCATCATCAATGAAAATCTGATCATCCACACCTTCATCTAAAGGTGCCCTCATAGGCAACGGGCCTAAGTCGACTACTAAGTCACAAAAATCTTGAGTTTCTTGCGAGACATTCAACTCATCATTAACAACTAAGTTATAATCAGATGATTGGTTGTCGTGTAATATATCTACTTCATTAGGCCCAATCATACTTGGATGATCCCAAAGTTTACGATGATGAACATTTTCTACAACCCTCCAATTACCGGTTGTTCGAGAAGGATCTTGAATATAAAACACTTGTTTAGCTTGTGTAGCTAAAATGTATTGTTCGTTAACAAACCACTCACGGCTAATATCAATTGCAATAATATTATTCTTCTTAACAAGGCGTTTACCCGATGTGTTGAACCATTTACAACGAAATACTACAACTGAATAACTATTTACATAGTTCAACTCTACAATCTCCTCTAGTTGACCATAAAAGTGAGTACCATCTTCTCCTATTGTAACAACACCACTATTCTGAGTAGTGCGACGGATATCACGACTGTGTACCATCTTCTCCGGTTTCGTAATGTTATCCAACTTTTATCAACTTCCATGTTAGTTATCAACACATGAACCTAAACATGCATATCTAGATGAAATTTATAAACACATAAACATAAACATGCTTATAAAAAGTCAATGTTACAAAGGAAACATAAACAAGACATACAACATATCTAAACATATGCATACAAATGAAATTCATTTATCACATAAACCTAAACATGCATATCTATATGAAATTTATAAACTCGATCATAAAGATAAACATACGTATAAAAAGTCAATGTTAAAATTCAAATGAAACAACACATACAACATACCTAAACATATGCATACAAATGAAATTCATTCATCACATAAACCTAAAATTGCATATCTAGATGAAATTTATAAACACATAAAGATAAACATACTTATAAAAAGTCAATGTTAATAATTCAAATGAAACAACACATACAACATACCTAAACATATGCATACAAATTCTAACCTTAAGTTAACACAAGTTAAACATCTACACATTACATAAACATAGACTTACACACATACATAAATTCATATCTTAATTTAGCTCAAATCATTTAACTTGATGTTTTCTAACATACACACATAACATAAACATAAATACACAACATTCCTAAACATATGCATACAAATTCTAACCTTAAGTTAACACAAGTTAAACATCTACACATTATCCTTAAATTACATATACTAACATCCTTAAATTCTAATCTTAACTTAACATAATAACCCAACATATATACTAATAATCTAACAAGAACATAAAGAAATGTGTTTCATCAATAAATAATATCAAAAAAACATGTTTCATCAATGAATAATACATCACTAACCATTTTTTACATACACAACAATTATAAACAACATACCCAAACAAATGTGTTTCATCAAAATACCTAAACACATATTAAAATTGAAAATTAAACATACCTATGTCAAATAAGTTCCAAGAAAGTTTCAACTCGAAATTAACTTCATATCATCCAATACATTGCAAAAAAAATATGAAAAAAAAATAAGAAATCTCTTTATAAATACGTTAATACAAAAAAAAAATTACACAAAAAAATCATACCTACGAAAAAATGAGGAGGATCCAACAATCTTCAACAACCCAATCAAACCTACAACCATATAAATCCATAAATCTTTGCAAATCAATGAAAAAACAAAAAAAAATGATAGATTTTACAAAAAAACACATACCTATACAAATGAGAAGATTTTAAACATCCCTTAGTGAAGAAAATGCCTCCAAACACCTTCAAAAACCCAAAATCGCCGTCCCCTTTGATGAAGATGAAGAAATGTGAAGAATTCTGCGAAAATGGCGATCTGCGCGAAATTTTGGGTATATTAACCCTATAGCGACGACATGTCGTCGCTATAGGTCAACATCGAAACTGACGCGCGCATTAAATGCTCTGCGAAAAGTCGTTTTGTCTTTATTCCAGCCTATAGCGACGACATGTCGTCGCTATAGGTCAATTAAATTTTTTTTTTTTTGACTCTTAGAAATCTGATAAAAAGAAATAAAAAAATTAAAAAAAATAATAAATTTCAGCTATAGCGACGACATGTCGTCGCTATAGTTTTTATACGAAAACCGCCAATAAATTGGTCAAAGGCGCCATTTTCACCTTCAGCTATAGCGACGACATGTCGTCGCTATAGCTTAAAAAACTGAAAAAGTGGTTTTAAGCTATAGCGACGACATGTCGTCGCTATAGCCTACTTTATAGGAACGACTTTTAGTCGTCGCTGTTGACTTTGTCCCCTTAGATGGATTTTCTTGTAGTGTATAAGGGCGCCAACACCTATAGATCACAGGTGTCCGGCTGTAAAATCAAATATATTTATAGGGGGCGCTCATGTATTACAGGCATCTGCCCATGTATTACAGGCGTCCCATCAAAGTATACGGGTGCCAGCGCCCGTAAAGAGATGGAAATCGAACTTTTAAATAGACAAAATGAGGAAAGTATTCGGTCAAATGATTATTTTGAAAAATTTCACGCTTATTGTCCTTGTTTCATGTGTTACAAATTGTTTATTAGACTTTAAATAATCAATAGAAAAATAAATCTATAAATTGTTGTCACATATTTGTGAATTAAAAGGAAACTTTGTTAACTTCAGAGAAACAAAATTAAAAAAACTCACGCACAAATAAGAAGAAAACAATGATATTAATAAATTGTCTATTCATGTTATCCTCCAATCTTCCATATTATTTGTTTAATTGCTGGAAGAAAGTGGCTAAGAATAATGTGATGCTTGTGACTTCCATATTATCAAATTAAGTATTTGTCACGTAAATTTAATGGTTAAAATTAATGAGGCTGATGAAAATAAGGAGAGAAGAAAAAAAAAAAAAAAACCTTAGACATAAATGTTATTTCTTTTCTTTTCATTTTTTTAAGCTAGCTCCATCAAATTTTTTTATCCAAATATAAACTATATACCAATTTAAAAAAAAAATGGATATAACATAAATTGAAATAGAAAAATTTCATTCTCTTGTATTTCGATAACATTGCTCTTATGCATATATGAACTTTGCGAGTAGAATAGTAATGCCCACCCGTTACAATAATATATTAATATGAATGCTTAAAGCTATTTCTCAACAAAACATGTCCTTATATCATGTGTGACATCATATCCTAAATTATTTGTATGCTTTTTTTTTAACGGCATTTGATCTCAACGTGTGAACCATTGATTTTCAGAACATGTCACCAAGGTCTAGTTACCATGACCTCCGTTGAGATCCCAGCACCACTCCAGGAGGAAACCGCACCGGAAAACCCCCTGACCTTTTAAGGACCCCTATTTCACCTTGAGTAATTATTTGTATGCTTAACCTGTAAGATTCTAAATCTTTGTGAATAAAACCATCCCTATAACATTTAAACATGCAAGTGTGTGTGTATGATATTATAGATTTATAATGTTTTTAGAAGTGTTTGATTGGTTAGCATGCATGCTTAACTACGTATACACTACAAGAAAAAACAACTTTAACAACGACACAAATGGCCACTATAGATACAAAAAATTGCCACTACTATAGGTGATTCAAGTGAATGTTTTGTAGCTTGTCTTAAGAATATACATATAGTTAAATGACGTTAGTTATATAAGTTCTGTTCCGTGGTTAATTAGTTGAGTTTGTTAACTGAATTTAACATTCTATAAGTGCTAGTTGTTCATCAAATTAAATATCGGGCTATTTGAATCATATTCTCAACCTAAATAGTGGTAGTTAACACAATTAGAATAAGTTCGCATAATGAATTGTAATTCGAATAAACTAGTTAACACATGTCACACATTGTAGTAAACCTTAAAGCATATATACTTTGGCCTAAAAGTAAGTGTTACTCAGTCGTAAGTCTGAAAACGTAATCTACTTTAAAAGTAAATGTCAAGAAACATGAATGTAAATGTATACACATTCATAGAAATAATCTTAATAAAAGATAAGCTATGCATAAACCAATAAATAAAACAGATAAAAAGAGAAAAATGAAACAATAGGACGAGTTGATGTCTTATCGCATTAAAGATGCGTAATTGATGTTGAAAGAAGAGTTGTATGTACACCAATCAAGATATGATATTTTGTTGATATTTTATTAAAAAAATGATTTGACTCGATTAATATAGTAATATAGGATGAATCTTTAGGATGTGTACAAATATACCACTATTTCAATGTTCTGTGCTATAGAAATATCTTCAATTTATATTTCTACACGTCTTTTTTTCGAGAGTCTGTCTACCTTTATGTTTCATAAGTTCATCTAAGATAAAAATTTAAATACATCCTTTACAAACTCTAATTTATAAAGACAAGTTTACGTTTTTTGAGTATTCCACTACTACTTCTTTCTCAGATAATATCAGTTCAGTTAGGTTTTGATTTATACGAGAGTTAATAGCTTGATTACTTCATTTATTTAATTAGCATATGTTTTATAAAATCATGTCACTAGTATTCAGTAATCTCATACTTTACTATTGTATGATATGTGCTCTCTTTTAATTTTGTATTTGTTAGAGATGGCAAAAATACTATAATCCTATAGGAATGTTAGATACCAGAAACATTTAGCATAGATTTTTCCTAATATTTGTTTACGAAATCAAGTATAAGATTAGTTTCCTAAAAAATTTCATTGGTATGGACATGTGTGTAATTAGAGATTATTACCCTAAACCATATATTCATTTAACCAAACTTATACTTGAATATATCCAAATGTTTATCAAACTTTTTTTTTTTTTTGTTTTCATTGTTCTATTTCTAATAATGTCTCATTTTAATAGTTTTAACAAGTGAAAAATTAATTTTTATTGATGATATTATTTATATTTAATATGCTATAATATTTTAAATTTGTAAGATAAAAAATAAAATTTCTAACATGAATTCACAGATGTGTATTCCTGCCTTCCTGGCCACATGTTTGCGATCCAACTTGTACCGGGCCCAGACTTCTTTCAGATCAATAATTTATTAATTTGGATATGGATCTTATTGTCCAAGTTTACTTGGTTTTTATGGGCTTGATCCATTCTTGTTCTCTCTTTATGTAACTAGGTGTCTAGGTGATTGCTGGGTGTGTTAGTGTTACACATCTAGGATGCACACGTTTTGAATTTAATTGAAAAACACGAATTTTGATTTGATTTTGATTCAAAAATTATCAATTCAAAATTTGGTTCGAATTTTCAAATATGAATTCGACTTGATTCGAAATCAAATATTATATATATTGTTTATAAAAATTTGGTTAGAAAAATATTTATATATGTTGTCTAGTTTAATATTTATAAACCTTAGCTATATCAATAAGGAAAATGATTTAGTGGGTGTGTACACAAATACATATATAAGGGGTGGTTAACGTACGAAGAATATAAGCCATGAAAGAGCAGGAAGCCACTACAACGTATCACGTTCCATCTAGGTAAAGAGTATAATGGTTCATATAAAACCACGAGCTACACTATAAACATTACGAACTAGTTAAATAAAATCACGGAATGTCATTAACACACATAACCATGACCAAATCAATAATCAAGGACCAAATGTAAACATCAATGATCACGTTAAAAAAACTGATAAAAAATAGATGTATTTAATAGAAAAGATAGGAGAAAATTGATATGTAGATACTAAAATACTTTAAAAAGTTGACATGTATGAAACTTATTTTTATTTATTAATATAAAAATGCGAAAAATAGTAAATGTTTTTTTCATTTTACGATATATACTATATGCATTCCATTGGGACGGATTATAGCTTTAAAATTTAAATGCTTGCAAAAATCAGTATAAACAAACCTACAAACATACTTAGTATATTCTTATTTTTCATAAGGCCTGGGGGAATATGAACACAAATCTTACCCTATCCCAGTTGAGATAGAGACTAGAGAGGCTGTTACTAATAAGTCTCCGACTCAAAGTTATCGTTTAAGTTAATCTCCCAACACTTTTAACGTTATTTTTCACAAAATAAGTAAAATAACATTAAAATTAGTGTAATTTTATTTTGGTTCCGTAAGAGTTCACACAAATATATATTATATGCGTGTACTGCAAACGGAAAACGTCGAAAAACCAATATGATGATGATAAAACCACTTAAAAACATATAAAAGATGAATTTCAACAGCATGCAATCATGTGGGGTTGAGGTAAACACCGATAGCATCAATGTAGTCGCTGCAACGGCCATAGAAGCCTGCAAACCGAGCTTTTGAAATGGGCACAGAGAAATGAGTCCCATTCTCCGAGCCAAAGGGTCCAAACTTGTTCACATCGGTTGAAAATGATAACGATGTCACCACCACCTTCGAATCGAACCATCCGATCGTTCCGCTGATGCAGTTCAACTCTTCCACATCAATATCGATGTTTACCTTCACAAATTCAAACCAAATTTATGATATGATATCCGGAAATGTTTTTGCAAACAGATCAGACCGTTCCGACCAGCTGAACCGGTAACTGGAGTACCTAGCTATAGTCCTGTTATGTCACTTTAATTTCTTTTGTTTGAACCCGTAACCATACTGATTTGAAGTTTTTCGTTTTTTAAAAATCTTTATCATTTCAATGGATTAAAAACACAACATGTGTATTATACATTTAAAATAAAGAAAAAATAAATAACTAGCATCAAGATTTAGAAATTAATTATAAGATATTTTAAGTTATATCTTAAATTCAAACACTTTTAATGCATATTTAACTAGAAGAGACGGAGGTCTATTCAGAAGCAGCTCTTTACACTTTCGGGTAGAGGTAACTGGTAAGCTTTGTTTTTATCTTTTCTTTTATACTCAGCTTAAAAGTGAGATTTAACTGGGTATGTTTCTTTGCATATTTTAAGTTATATATAAATTTTTAATAATTAAATCAATAATATTAAAAATGAAAGAAATAGGAAAAATAATATTGCATAGTTAGAATCATGATACACAAACAATTTAATACATATATATTTATAATTATTATTTCAGAGAAAAAATATTCACACAGAATATTTATATTATCCTAATTTTCAAAACTTTGAGCATAAAGTATTAATTTTTTTTTTCTAATCATACACACACACATTCAGAGGGTGTAGTAATAGACAAAATGCTTCGGGAGTTAAAAACAAGCATAGATAAGTGGATTCTCCAATAGGTTAACGGTTAGATGAATCCATGGGTAGGCAAGAGACAACTTGACGAATAGAAACATCTTACTGGTAAAGAGGAAAAGAAAGTATAAGCAATTCCCGTAGTAACGACTAGTGAAATGGGATCAGCCTAAACCGAGAAAACGGGGTTGTGGGAGAGAGAGTTTATGTATAATTTTCATAAAATTTATGATATAATTTAATTGGAAAATGATGATGTGTAGCTACCTCGGTGTAATCGCCTCCATAACCACCAAACTTAGGCGAATGGTGGACGTTACCATCGTCATCTTGGCTAGCAAAGCCGATGGAGTCGATGCATTCTCCATGGTTGATGATTATCTTCATGATCTTACCTTCGGCTTTGAAGGACCAGTTCTGTCCTTCGGAGCTTCCCCAGGGTCCGATCAACGCAAATTTCTTCTGTTGCAAAACATTTTGAAATCATAATTAAAATGTACAAATTATATGAACATATTGTAAATAATATACCATTTTAATTAATTGGGAGATGAAGGATGTGAACTGTGTAATGGATTGTGAGAAGTTGTATGTATGCGTGTGTGTGTGTGTGTATATAGATTATATTTAAATTCAAATGAAATAATATTATTTTGTTAAAATATTTATTGGTGTATGCATCAAAAGGGTGTGAATTTGGAAATACGTGTTATAGATGTCAATTTGTGTGACGCTCAAGTGACGGTGCATGCAACCAATTAGATTCTCCCACACCGACCAACATAAGTAAAAAAAACATATATTGTGCTTTGTGTTTTCAAATTTTATTAAAAATGTTTCAAGACTACAAACTTTTATTTCGAGTATTTTAGGATAAAATTAGGGGTGTTCAGTTTTCGAATCAGGCTCGAAAAAATCGAAATTATATTCAATTTTGATTCGAAAATCACTAAGTCGAAATTCAATTCGAATTTTCATATTTGAATCGATATTAGAATAAAATTTTTTATATATATAACATATATATAGGGATTTTCAAATGAGAACTGTTGCAATTTGAGAACTAAAAGAATCATTTCTAGCCACAAGTTTAAAGGGTAAAATAGTAGTTTCCCCTACTTTAAAAGAAAATTGTTTTTATACCCCTTAAATCATGTGGCTATAAATATGGTTCATTTGGTTCTTTACAACTTGTTGGTTCTTAACTAGTTATATATATACAACTAGTTACTATATTTAAAAATTAGGTTTGTTAGTTAAGTAGTTTAGTTTATAAAAACTGAAGATCTTTTACATAAATGTAACTCAATTATATAATACTTATAATTTTATTAGTTTGAATGTTATCACTAGTATTACAACTTAAATGTTAGTTATTTGATATTTACATGTTTATAATGTATTTGATATTTTGAATGCATAAACATATGTAGCGAATATAAACAATTTTTTTAATTAAATTTGAATCAAACCAATATGAATCGAATTCGAATGGTCTTAAAAAATTCGAAATTTGAAATCATTCGATTCGAAATAGTCGAGTTATTCGAAATTCGATTCGAAATTCGATTCGAAATACTCGAGTTATTCGAAATTCGATTCGAAATACTCGAGTTATTCGAAATTCGATTCGATGAACAGTCCTAGATAAAATTGATTAGATACGTTATTATTAACTTCAAGGTAAAAATTACAAGATAGTAAAGTGTTGCAAACTTGCACCCCTTCTGTCCTGGTCTGATCATATGCCCTTGGTTTTTACCTACATATTAAAAAAAACTGATTATTCTTCCACTTTCTTTTATTATAACACTTCACTAATATTATACATATCGTATAGTTCTATACAAAACATATAAACCTCTCTAACACTCACTGATTTGATAATAATTGTCTCATATACATCTCATATAGGTCAATCTATAAGTCTATATAAGACATATAAACGTGTTAAATTGAGGTTTAGACAGCATGACTTTATTTGAAACTAATAAGGTAAGTTTTATATCTCATTTTATGGTGACCTAATTTTTTCTATGTATTAAAATTATATTCATCTTAATTTTTACTTAAGTTTTAATTGAAATTTATTCAGATAAATTATGATACTTCCTTCTTCACCCACTTTTATCAATTTTCAAACAAAGTTTTTTTGTGTGTTTAATCACATCAATATGGTCCAGGTTAATATTGCTTATGGTTTAGCACGTCACATCCCATGCGTGCATGAAAGCATAGTTTTAAACAAATAATGGTTTAGTCCAGCAAGTTTTTGACCAAATGTGCTTTTGATCCATCATCCATTAAATAAAAATATAATTAAACAAATACATATATAATTAACCTAACAAATTCAATTTCTAAACTACTAATTAGTAATTACCATAATTAATAGAATAATAGTTGCTATCCATCAACGTTCAGACCCAACAGCCCCACCGACGTTTTCCCCCTTCATGTTTCCGTAGCCACCCTCATCACCGTGGACCGGAGCTGCAAGTTACCACCACAGTCGTCAACCATTGATTAGCCCACTGGTAGAGCTCCAACCTTTCATTGTAAAGATTGTGGGTTTTTCTCTCGTTGGGGTCAAGTTGGAGGACATTTATCCCATATGACGATCCTGAGTTTTATCCCAGGTTTCTCGATGGGAGGCGAGGCTTTACCTATTACACAGGGTTCCCGCGCATCTGGGAGGACGTGTCTTCGGTGGGCCCAGTTAAGACAACATACGTGAAACACTGCATTCCAAAAAAAAAAGTTACCACCAAAGTCATGGTGTTTAGAACTAACATTGTACTTGAAAGAAAGTTGCAATCAAAGATTAAGAACAAGCAACTCAAACGACTTATTATATTAAGGGTCAATTACATATATCCTCTTTCTAAAATCATTTATTATATATTTACTCAATCATAAAACTAAATTACATATTTCTCCTTTCTAAACCAAATATATTACATATTTATCCATTTCATTAAAAAAACAAATTATGTATTTCTTATTTTACCCTTAATGAATTAATTAAAACAACTTACATATTTCTCCTTACTAAGGGGTAATTTTGAAACATGGAGATATTTGTAATTTTAGTTTAACATTAGAGATATATGTAATTTTGATGTTTAGTAAGAAGATATATGATATTATCCCTTCTATTAATACGAGAAAACCCAATAAATAACATGAATAACAAATGATTTTTAAATAGGAAAATAAGCAACACGTAAACTTTATGTCATATTAATTTTAGTGTCATCTACCTATTTTAGTGTAATTAAAATTGTTTAATGGTAGAATATATTAGAAGTGATGTTGAAACACTAAAGAAGTCAATAAGTATGAGACGCACTTGTTTGATTATCTTATGGCTTTCTGCTCTAGACACCTCGTTTGGTGTTAAGAGCGTGAAGGCCATAGAACAATGGAGGTTCAGGCCTTCAGGGGAAACGCCTTTGGCTAGTTGGGTCTTAAGAGCGACGACCTCTAGTCGAGTCTAAGGTGTGACGCCTCGGAATTTCCAGGTCAGCACTTCTTTATTTTAAATAATAATATGTGTTATTATCTCATACGTGGCACTAGAATAATTGTATTTAGTGTGACACGTGGCACAACGGATCAAATACACCGATAATTCGAGTAATTATCGCACAACACTTGCACGTGTCTTGAATAACGAACGTTGGTGAACGGATTAAACCACAGCACAAAATCATTTCATTTAGGTTCGGGTGAACCTAAATTAGTTAGAACAATACTCACGTATCGAGAAACAATGATCATATTCAAGAAATACGCGAAAATCGGTTCAAAACCATGAAATTAGGTTTGTTAGACTTCTCAGGGACCCATCGCGGTACGCGATGGCCCAATAGGAGGAATTATAGCGGTACGCGACAGGCATCGCGGGGGTTTGGCTCCCGAAATCCGTCGCGGTACGCGAAGATTATTTTAACCCTCCACCGCGGTACGCGACGGAGCCCTGGCGACAAATCTTTATAAAATCAAGACCACCATACCCATTAACTCCACTCTTTATCATTTCTCCGGTACTACACACCAACTCTCGACTATTCCTCTCTGGAACACTTTGATTTGACCCTTGGGAAGCCATTGAAGACCTCCATTGAAGCTCCAAGCTTGAAGGTTGAAGGTTTGGAAGCTTGAAGAACCATTGGAGCTCAAAACCACCATCACAACCATCTCATTCCTGCAAGAACCTACTGTCCAGGGAGCTTAGAGGCGGTTCTTGTCGTCATCTTGGTATTCTTGAAGCATTAGAAGGTAGTTGTATACCCAAAACACACTTCTTTCACCTTTACACTCACATGCATGACTTTAAACATACATGCAAGCACCCTTGATGCACATGCACGAATTTTAGTTCTGGGTTTAATGATGTTTACATGATATTTGATGATCTATGATGATTAGATGATGTATCTTTACATTCCATGATGATGTTGTTATGATAGGATGGTCATAGTAGCTAAAATGATGGTTGTAGCAACATGAATGTATGATCTAGGTGGTTTTACACGATTGTGGATATTGAAATGATGCTATGAGTGTTATTGATGATGATTTGCAAAATTAGAAATGGTTGATTTGTCAATATTTGGTCATTTGGTGAATATTGCTAATTTTAGTAACTTTAATGTTACTAGTTATGTATTTTTGATGAAATGGTCACATTTGTATATTTAGATCTATAAGTTATGTTTAAAATGATGTTTAGAAGTTGATATGATGGTTATTTGATGCATTGGAATGATTAAAATTGCTAATAGTATGATATTTAGAAAGATTATCAAATATAGTAACTTTATTTTACAATTTGAAGAATAGGAGCATGCTAGTCATAATGGTTATGATTAAATACTTATTTAAGACCAATATGGTGATATTATGATAAGATTTGTATCTAGACTTAGTGATATATGCATATCTTGTAACTTTCTAATTATGGTAACTTTTACGCGCAAAACATGCTAAACCGACTATGTGTAACTATGTGCAATGTGATAACCTGCTCACTTAGGATAAATATGCATATTAGAATAATCGGATTATAATTTCTTACATGACCTGCCTAAAATAGAAACTTTCTTGAAATACAAACTTACTATGAATAGTAAGTTTCCTCACGAAAGTGATTATTGGTATCCGCACATTTCACACGACACTAAATCGCACGTTACACGAACACTGGAGCAAAAACCGTCACCAACGGGTCGTTAGGTCAAACACGGTCAAACACGGTCAATGTGACCCATTTAACAACTTGGTGTTGTTAAATACAAACACGGTCCCGTGAGGCCACCTGTATGCAAACGCAAACTTACAACACCTATGTGATATAGGTAACTACTAGCCGGCGAGCTACACGGTTCTTGTACGAACACTCTTCTAAACTCAGGTGAGTTTACGGCCCCACTTTTACTCTTTAACTGCTTTTGCTAAACTATTGGGGTGAGAATACAATGCAACTGTTTTAGATATATGACTGGTATGTTGTGAAAACCATTTTCGAGTGTAACTATTATCGCATAAAGTCCTCACTTATCCTTACCGTTAATTGTATCACAAACGAGTCGTAATGACGTAGTACTACTGGGTTTGACTAACCCCACTCGGCACCAATGTTGACTGGAGGTCATAACGAGTGTAATTTCGATGGGAATGCGGGTTCAGCGATGACCTGCGGAGGCAAACGGGAACAGTCTAGTTTCGGTAAGATGAACTGACACACTCCACGGATCGTAGTATCCAACAACAAAACTTAACATACCCAGTATATGTCTGTTTACTTTTCAGTCTGTCTAAACCTGTGAACTCACCAACTTTTTAGTTGACACTTTTCGCATGTATTCTCAGGTAACTAATGGAGCACACGCTAGGACACAAAGGAGGAGTACAAGAGAGTCTCATGCATATTAGACTCCTAGGCTTTGTGTTGATGTGTTCATTTTGAAAACAATTTGATTTAAGTAGTGTCTGATACATTTTACTTTCCGTTGCAAACTTTGTTACTGATGATGTTAAAACATTTTCCGCTGTTTACTTATGAAAACCATGTTTAATTTATAAACCTGTGTGAATGTGTAACTAATATAGAGTCGTTCTATATGACCATGAGCTGTGATCCTGGCCACGTCACACCCACGTGGACTGACACCACAAGTGGGAATTTGGGGGTGTGACAGACTGGTATCAGAGCCCTGGTTATAGAGAACTAGGTTTGCCTGTAGTGAACTTAGACTATAGCCACTGCTCTACATTAGACACTACACTTAGAAATTTCACACTTATATTATTATTACCATCTTGAACTATTACTGACTGGTATGGGACTTATAGGATGACTGATGACAATGGGGACATGGGGCGTAACCTGAGGAAGCGACCTGCCGAGTATGAGCTGACAGAGGAGGATCGTTAGCGAGTTAGGGACATCATGACCCCAGAGGACTTTGAGGAGGCAGAAAGGGCACGCATTGCCAAGCGCGCCAGGTCGTGGACTTGGTACCCACGTACTGTGTGGGACTGGATCATAGAGGAGAGAGTACCCTTACAGCGAGTACGGACATATGATAACCGAGCACACAGACTACCGTCACTTGAAGTGTCACTCGAGCGGGCTTTCGCAGCCCATGTTGTTCGGACTGCTCGTGAGGCCAGTAGGTCGCGTGAGCGTGATGAGGAGATCATGGCTCTCCGAAAGGAGAACCAACATCTCCGAGGACAGCTAGACCACCTGTGGGGACAGGTAGTGGATGAGATCGCGGCGCTTCGAAACCGGACAGCGCAGTTAGAAGAGCGACAAGAGGTAGTCGCTGCAGTGGTCCAGGACCATGGCGAGCGACTGGTTGTGGTAGAGAATGTTGCAGGAGAAAACCAGGCGGCACTTCAGAATGCTTGGGCTGACCAGTTGATCATGGAGCCGGAACAAGAGCTGGACCAAGGGCCTCAATTCGAGATTGAGGATCTTGCAGAGGAAGATTTTGATGAAGACCCGGATGAAGACCCAGAAGAGGAAGATGACGACGGTCCCGCTGACAGCGGAGACTCACACTCTACTATCGCATCACACTAGTTTAGTTTTTCTATTTCAGTATTCTACTTTTGTAGTACTTAGCCGAGCGGGATGTGCTCGTGCGAATTTTGTAGCATCTCTTTTGAAAATCATTGTACTTCAAGATATTATTATTAATGAAATGATGCTTTGTTTTACCTATTATGTCTTGCTTATGATTGCTTGTTAACATAACACCTAACTTGACTTCTGACATGACAATCGGCTAACCCTCTAACTCATGCTAACTAACATTCTAACCCTTCTATATAGAACCATGTCTGGAAGAGGACCCAACGCCTGCAACCTCAAGCGCAAGGCCGAAAAGGCAAGGATCAACATGATGGTCGAACGTAAAGTCAACAAGGTGCTTGCCGAATACGAGGCAAACCGCCACACTAGTGACACCAGTGACACCAATAACGGTACTAACCCTTGTCTGACACGACTAACTTAGTATAGACAATGATGACACTAACACGTGACCCTGGACTCCTACACACAGGATCTCAAGGGAGTGCAGCAAAGGGGTGCTCATTTAAAGCCTTCCTGAGTTGCCACCCTCACAAATTCCAAGGTACAGAAGGAGCAGTCGGACTACTTCGTTGGATTGAGAAGCTGGAATCGGTCTTTGCTATGGCCGAATGCTCGGAGGAGAACCGAGTAAAGTATGCTACCGGGACTCTTGAGGGACCTGCCCTCACCTGGTGGAATACACATGTCCAAACTCTTGGACTTGAGACTGCCAACACCATTCCGTGGGAGTAATTCACCAGAATACTTCACGAAGAATACTGCCCACGTGAAGAGATCAGGAAGCTTGAGGAGGAGTTTTGGGTACACAAAATGGTGGGTTCGGAAATCGAGAAATACTACCCTCGATTTTATGAATTATGCAAGCTGTGCCCGGCAATGGTGACGCCGGAATACAAGAAAATCGAGCAATTCATCAGTGGATTGCCCGAGCAAATCCAAAGCATGGTGACTGCTTCTGATCTCTCCACCATTCAACCATTGATCCGACTTGCCCACAAACTAACTGATCAGGCAGTAGCCTAGGGAAAGCTGCCAAAGAGGGGTGAACATCTGAAACCCCAAGAACCCAAGAAGAAGTGGGAGCCCAACAACAACCGAACTTTTTCACCTCAGCAACAAACCCAACACCGACCAGCACCTGCTAAATCTTTCACTGCCACCCAGCCGAACACTCAAGGCAAAGGGGGATATCAGGGCAACAGCCCAAAATGCAATACCTGTAACTTCCATCACTACGGACC
The DNA here is from genome assembly GCA_009363875.1 of Mikania micrantha. Taxonomy (NCBI): domain Eukaryota; kingdom Viridiplantae; phylum Streptophyta; class Magnoliopsida; order Asterales; family Asteraceae; genus Mikania; species Mikania micrantha. Next base: position 179,411 of record SZYD01000730.1, on the reverse strand, counting down.
ATGTAAAAGGGTCAAGTGCACCAACTTCGGTAGAAACGGACATTTAGTCAAGGAATGCCGATCAAACACCAACCCTAACAACAACAACAATCAAAACACTCTCAAGGGGTGTTATGAGTGCGGTAAACCGGGGCACATGCGAAGGGATTGTCCGCAACTGAAAAAGGGTGGAGGAGGTGCAGCGAAAGGACGAGCCTTTGTGATTGGCTCGGGAGAAGCTAAAGATGATCCGAACGTCGTCACCGGTACGTTTCTTTTAAATAATGTCTATGCTAGTATATTATTTGATACCGGTGCCAATAGGAGTTTTATCTATAGTAACTTTAGTAAACTGCTTAACATGACACCAACACCACTAGACAATAAGTACACCGTAGAGTTAGCAGACGGCATCAAAGGGTGTGTTCTGACGTTAGCAGACCACCAACTGGTGATTGACCTGATGCCGGTAACTCTGGGGAGCTTCGACGTGGTGATTGGAATGGATTGGCTATCTGCAAACCATGCTGAGATCGTGTGCAACGAGAAGATTTTACGAGTTACGTTGCCAAATGGAGAGCAGATCTCAATCCAAGGGGAACGACGTGGAATACCGTTAAACATTATGTCCTGCATGAAGGCAAACAAATATCTGAAGAAAGGTTACACGGCTATCCTAGCCCTTATCACCGAACAACCAAAGAAGGAACAAAAGGTCGAGGACATCGCTGTTGTTCGCGATTTTCCAGAAGTTTTTCCTGACGATCTATCGGGACTGCCACCGGCACGACAAGTGGAATTTCGGATAGATCTAACACCTGGAGCAGCACCGATAGCCAAGGCACCATATCGATTGGCTCCTACGGAAATGCAGGAACTATCTAATCAACTGCAAGAATTATTGGATAAAGGATTCATCAGATCGAGTTTCTCACCTTGGGGAGCACCGGTCTTGTTCGTGAAGAAAAAGGACGGTACATTCCGTATGTGTATAGACTACCGAGAACTGAACAAGGTAACGATCAAAAACCGATATCCATTACCTCGAATAGATGATTTGTTTGACCAATTGCAAGGGTCAAGCTACTATTCGAAGATCGATTTAAGATCCGGTTACCATCAACTCAGAGTACAAGAAGAAGATATACCGAAGACAGCTTTCAGAACACGGTACGGACATTACGAATTTCTTGTCATGCCTTTCGGACTGACCAACGCACCAGCAGTATTCATGGATCTCATGAATCGGGTGTGTAAGCCGTATCTGGATAAATTCGTGATCGTATTCATAGACGATATCCTAATTTACTCTAAGACTCAGGAAGAACATACCAATCACTTGAGATGTGTTCTGGAACTACTGAAGAGGGAACAACTATACGCGAAGTTTACCAAATGCGATTTTTGGATTCGTGAAGTTCAATTCCTTGGGCACATAGTGAACGAGAAAGGGATACACGTAGACCCAGCCAAGATTGAGGCAATCAAGAATTGGAGGGCACCAAAGACTCTGATTGAGGTTCGACAATTCTTGGGATTGGCCGGGTACTACAGACGATTTATCGAGGGATTTTCGAAGATCGCGCAATCATTAACTTCCCTTACACATAAAGACAAGAAGTTTGAATGGAGAGAAAAACAAGAAGCTGCTTTCGACTTGTTAAAGCAGAAGTTGTGTAGTGCACCTATACTATCACTACTAGATGGGTGCAAAGACTTTGTAGTTTACTGCGACGCATCGAAGCAAGGACTCGGTTGTGTGCTAATGCAACGCGAGAAAGTCATAGCTTATGCGTCACGACAGCTGAAAGTGCACGAAAAGAATTACACCACACATGATCTGGAGTTGGGAGCCGTAGTGTTCGCATTGAAAATCTGGCGACACTATCTGTACGGCACAAAGTGTACCATATTCACCGATCATAAGAGCCTACAGCACATTTTCGAACAAAAGGAGCTAAACATGAGACAACGCAGATGGGTCGAGCTAATAGGTGATTATGACTGTGCAATCAAGTATCATCCCGGGAAAGCCAATGTAGTAGCCGACGCGCTAAGCAGAAAAGAAACAACCAAACGCGTACATGCACTACAACTCATCATTCACTCTGAGCTGCCAAATCAGATCCGAGTCGCCCAACAAGAAGCTCTGAAAAAGGAAAACCTTACCCTCGAAGCTATGCGGGGTATGGACAAACAGATAAAACAGAAGGACGACGGAGCTTACTATCTGATGGATCGAATTTGGATTCCACGCAACGGGGGATTGAGAGAAGTAGTGATGGATGAAGCTCACAAGAGTCGATACTCAGTACATCCAGGTTCCGACAAGATGTACCACGATTTAAAGGCAACTTACTGGTGGCCTAACATGAAATCAGAAATCGCGACCTATGTGAGTAAGTGCCTGACTTGCTCCAAGGTTAAGATCGAATATCAGAAACCGTCAGGGTTACTCCAACAACCGGAAATTCCGGTATGGAAATGGGAACAGATTTCCATGGATTTTATCACCAGGGTGCCGAAGACAGTAAGTGGTTGCGATACCATTTGGGTTATCGTAGACCAACTCACAAAATCGGCGCACTTCCTACCGATTAAGGAAACTGAAAAACTGGAGAAGTTAACCCGAATCTACTTGAAGGAAATCGTATCCAGACACGGAGTCCCAATCTCTATTATATCTGACCGAGACAGTCGTTTCACGGCACATTTTTGGAAGTCCCTACACAAGGCACTCGGGACAAGATTGGATATGAGCACTGCTTATCACCCGCAAACGGATGGTCAGAGCGAACGAACGAACCATCCAGACCTTGGAAGATATGCTTCGAGCATGTGTAATTGATTTCGGTAACAGCTGGGAGACTCACTTACCTTTGGTAGTGTTCTCATATAATAACAGTTACCACACTAGCATCGGAGCTGCACCGTTTGAAGCACTTTACGGACGTAAGTGCAGATCACCACTCTGTTGGGCGGAAGTTGGTGAAAGCCAACTGACCGGACCTGAGCTTGTGCACGAAACAACTGAAAAGATCGTGCAAATACGTAACAGAATGATAGCAGCTCGGGATCGACAGAAGAGCTATGCCTATAAAAGGCGCAAGCCTTTGGAATTTCAAGTGGGAGACCGAGTACTTCTTAAAGTCTCGCCTTAGAAGGGAGTGATTCGATTCGGGAAGCGGGGGAAGTTAAATCCTCGTTACATCGGACCGTTCGAGATCACTAAACGGATAGGCCCCGTGGCCTACGAGTTACAACTACCACAGGAATTGAGTAGCGTACACAATGTGTTTCACGTTTCAAATCTCAAGAAATGCTTATCAGACGAAACGCTTGCAATTCCTTTAGAGGAAATCCAGATTGATGAACAATTACACTTCGTTGAGGAACCGGTAGAAATCATGGACCGGGAAATCAAGAAGTTGAAGCTTAGTAAGATACCGATCGTGAAGGTACGATGGAATTCGCGACGAGGACCGGAATACACTTGGGAACGAGAGGACCAAATGAGAAAGAAATACCCACACTTATTCCCCGATCAAACCGTCACGAGCAACACGAACTGAATTTCGGGACGAAATTCCTATTAACTGGGGATGATGTGACACCTCGGAATTTCCAGGTCAGCACTTCTTTATTTTAAATAATAATATTTGTTATTATCTCATACGTGGCACTAGAATAATTGTATTTAGTGTGACACGTGGCACAACGAATCAAATACACCGATAATTCGAGTAATTATCGCACAACACTTGCACGTGTCTTGAATAACGAACGTTGGTGAACGGATTAAACCACAGCACAAAATCATTTCATTTAGGTTCGGGTGAACCTAAATTAGTTAGAACAATACTCACGTATCGTGAAACAATGATCATATTCGAGAAATACGCGAAAATCGGTTCAAAACCATGAAATTAGGTTTCTTAGACTTCTCAGGGACCCATCGCGGTACGCGATGGCCCAATAGGAGGAATTATAGCGGTACGCGACAGGCATCGCGGGGGTTTGGCTCCCGAAATTCGTCGCGGTACGCGAAGATTCTTTTAACCCTCCACCGCGGTACGCGACGGAGCCCTGGCGACAAATCTTTATAAAATCAAGACCACCATACCCATTAACTCCACTCTTTATCATTTCTCCGGTACTACACACCAACTCTCGACTATTCCTCTCTGGAACACTTTGATTTGACCCTTGGGAAGCCATTGAAGACCTCCATTGAAGCTCCAAGCTTGAAGGTTGAAGGTTTGGAAGCTTGAAGAACCATTGGAGCTCAAAACCACCATCACAACCATCTCATTCCTGCAAGAACCTACTGTCCAGGGAGCTTAGAGGCGGTTCTTGTCGTCATCTTGGTATTCTTGAAGCATTAGAAGGTAGTTGTATACCCAAAACACACTTCTTTCACCTTTACACTCACATGCATGACTTTAAACATACATGCAAGCACCCTTGATGCACATGCACGAATTTTAGTTCTGGGTTTAATGATGTTTACATGATATTTGATGATCTATGATGATTAGATGATGTATCTTTACATTCCATGATGATGTTGTTATGATAGGATGGTCATAGTAGCTAAAATGATGGTTGTAGCAACATGAATGTATGATCTAGGTGGTTTTACACGATTGTGGATATTGAAATGATGCTATGAGTGTTATTGATGATGATTTGCAAAATTAGAAATTGTTGATTTGTCAATATTTGGTCATTTGGTGAATATTGCTAATTTTAGTAACTTTAATGTTACTAGTTATGTATTTTTGATGAAATGGTCACATTTGTATATTTAGATCTATAAGTTATGTTTAAAATGATGTTTAGAAGTTGATATGATGGTTATTTGATGCATTGGAATGATTAAAATTGCTAATAGTATGATATTTAGAAAGATTATCAAATATAGTAACTTTATTTTACAATTTGGAGAATAGGAGCATGCTAGTCATAATGGTTATGATTAAATACTTATTTAAGACCAATATGGTGATATTATGATAAGATTTGTATCTAGACTTAGTGATATATGCATATCTTGTAACTTTCTAATTATGGTAACTTTTACGCGCAAAACATGCTAAACCGACTATGTGTAACTATGTGCAATGTGATAACCTGCTCACTTAGGATAAATATGCATATTAGAATAATCGGATTATAATTTCTTACATGACCTGCCTAAAATAGAAACTTTCTTGAAATACAAACTTACTATGAATAGTAAGTTTCCTCACGAAAGTGATTATTGGTATCCGCACATTTCACACGACACTAAATCGCACGTTACACGAACACTGGAGCAAAAACCGTCACCAACGGGTCGTTAGGTCAAACACGGTCAATGTGACCCATTTAACAACTTGGTGTTGTTAAATACAAACACGGTCCCGTGAGCCCACCTGTATGCAAACGCAAACTTACAACACCTATGTGATATAGGTAACTACTAGCCGGCGAGCTACACGGTTCTTGTGCGAACACTCTGCTAAACTCAGGTGAGTTTACGGGCCCACTTTTACTCTTTAACTGCTTTTACTAAACTATTGGGGTGAGAATACAATGCAACTGTTTTAGATATATGACTGGTATGTTGTGAAAACCATTTTCGAGTGTAACTATTATCGCATAAAGTCCTCACTTATCCTTACCGTTAATTGTATCACAAACGAGTCGTAATGACGTAGTACTACTGGGTTTGACTAACCCCACTCGGCACCAATGTTGACTGGAGGTCATAACGAGTGTAATTTCGATGGGAATGCGGGTTCAGCGATGACCTGCGGAGGCAAACGGGAACAGTCTAGTTTCGGTAAGATGAACTGACACACTCCACGGATCGTAGTATCCAACAACAAAACTTAACATACCCAGTATATGTCTGTTTACTTTTCAGTCTGTCTAAACCTGTGAACTCACCAACTTTTTAGTTGACACTTTTCGCATGTATTCTCAGGTAACTAATGGAGCACACGCTAGGACACAAAGGAGGAGTACAAGAGAGTCTCATGCATATTAGACTCCTAGGCTTTGTGTTGATGTGTTCATTTTGAAAACAATTTGATTTAAGTAGTGTCTGATACATTTTACTTTCCGTTGCAAACTTTGTTACTGATGATGTTAAAACATTTTCCGCTGTTTACTTATGAAAACCATGTTTAATTTATAAACCTGTGTGAATGTGTAACTAATATAGAGTCGTTCTATATGACCATGAGCTGTGATCCTGGCCACGTCACACCCACGTGGACTGACACCACAAGTGGGAATTTGGGGGTGTGACATAAGGACAACCCTGGCTAGGGTTAAGCTGCCAATCAGGATCCAAGAGGCATTAGGCAACACCCATGATATGAAAACTTATTTTCAAAGTGATTTGCTTGTAATTCAGAAGTAAAATATATTTTAAAACTTATAGTCCTTTCAAGTAAAATAGTTTTAAGTATGTAAGTTTGCACATTTCGGAAGCAACTTTCGAAGTAAATGTCTATTTAATGCATAGCATAAGTCTCATAGGTAACTAACTTTCATTTTCTAATAGTAACAGTTGTTAGCATTATCATTTCTTTTACTACAAAGACAATAACAGACGAATTTCATAACATATTCACTCGCCGAGTACTCGCTCCAAGAAGTTGTCCCGAGGCCGAGTAGTTCATGAGGATTATCCGATTACTCGCTCCAATGAGCTGTTTAGACCTCGGAGCGCCTAGCGACTTTTGCAACCTTGCATATTCGTTTGAATTTGATAACAAATTTGTTTTTATTGTTGAGCCTCTGATTCTTATCCAAAGAAATCGAGCGAGTCGACTATGAAGAAGTAAGACAATTTCAAGTGAATCGAATTCAAGACCAATGCTCATTTCTAGAAGAAAGAAAACCTCTTAAGAAATCGACCCACGATTCGACCCCAAAATTAAGAATCAAAACTGATTCGTTTGATCCATGCTTCGCATCATTCTTGGCTTGAAATCAAAATTGAAGGCATAACAATCAAAGGGTGTATTTGATGATTATTGATATCATCTAGAAGAAAGTGATTAAACATTGATCAACTGATTTTTTAAATATAATCACATATACTCTATTTTTCGTTCTAATTGGTGCACGAATCCAGAAAACCTATGCAGATTAGTTTTATTGCAATCAAAGGTGTTATTTGATCGACTCTGGTTCGTATAACAAGAATCCGATCAGTTTGATCGACTGAAACTTGAACATCAACGTGATTGTTACAACATTCGATGAACCTTAATTTGTTTTGGGAAATAGGCGCATAAAATTGAATCAATCAAAGGTTTATTTGATTGTTTCTGAATTGAATCAAGGACCGCGATCAATTACTATATATATTAAAAACTAATGACGGTGCCTTCTCACAGAGGTACTATTCATTTTGGTACAAAACTTCAAGCAACAAGTACAAGTCACTAGCTTTCTTTCTCATCATACATTTCTTCTTTAGGCTATGATTAAAAACCAAGGACGTTATTTTGGTACAAAATTTCAGGCAACAAGTACAAGTACAGGTCACAGGTTTTCTTTCTCACCATCACCTCTCTCCTTTATGCTATCACAAATCTAATTATATATATATATATATATATATGATCAAGATCAAATAATAACCCATCTTAATTACGGAAACATGATTAACTCTGACAAGATCAACTCAAATATTTGGTTTTTTTTATAATCTTTATTATACATGTACAAGACTATGTTATTTTATGTGTTTGTGCAAATTCATCACCGTTTGAGATCTTACGTCAGTGTAAATTTTCATAACAACAAATAAATTTTTACAGTGTAACGCAAACTTACACTTGATTTAAATCTTAAAAGGTGACGAATTTACACAAACATATAAAAAAACATAATCTTATACATATATAATAAAGGTCATGAAAAAAACCAAAGATTTGGTTTCATTTTGTCAGAGTTAATATGTGATTTTGCTACCGTTGTCATGATCGAATACTCATATCGGCGTATTTGATGCATTTACAACAGAAACACATATATAAGTTTTGATATACAAAATCGTTTCGAAATACTCGCCGCAACGCGCGGATAGTATTTACTAGTTATCAATCAAATTAGAAATTAGAATGATCGCCTCATTGGTAATTATTTTTTGAACGACAATTTGGATCACTGACGGGTCATAGACCCACCCGATCATATTCACACTCAATAGGAGAAAACCCACCATAGGTAAGAGAAAACATCATAACCCAGCATGGAATCTCTATTTTGTCAATGTCAGGACTTGAACCTGTGACCTTCCCAATATTGAAGTCACATGGTATCTCCTCTCAACTACTTGAGCTGAGGATCATTGGTTGCCTCATCGGTAATTAATATCAAGATTCGAACCCTATTTTTAATATTTTAGATTTTTTTTGAATGACGATGGTCTCAATCGTGTAAGCCCACTTTTTCCAGGACATGTCACCAATGTCTAGTTATCTAAACCTCCCATGAGCCCCAGCCACCCCAGGAGGAAAGCCTACTAGGAAAACCCTGACCCCCCTAAGACTCCCTTTCCGCTACCGGAGGGTTTCCAAACCCGAGACCTCCCATTTGAAAGAATCTCGTGCTACCGTTGAGGCACTGTCTCTTTGGTTTTTAATATTTTAGATGAGGGAAGAAAAAGGTTCGAACTTGAAATAGTTTTATCAAAATGAAATTATGTACGCATAAATCTAGGATAACTACACAAAAATCATTTGAAAGCTTTAAAATAAAAAAAAAAAGAAAGAAAAAAGAAAGAAAGAATCAACCCCATATAAATCAGGATTTATTTGAAACAAGTTAATGAACTTCATGTTGTTCGCCAATTTGTCACCCACATTAGAAGAACAATTCTATCACTACATATGTTGTAACATCAACAAACCCGAAAGAGAAGCATTAGTGAATGCGAAAATGATCCATTGAATGAAAATCAAAGAGAAGTGTAGAAGCATGCAGTGGTTTTCATTGGTTTGGTTAACGATTTGTTTGGTTCGGTTTAATCGGTTTTCAAAATTTTTTTTCCCTAACCGTAAACCGAACCGAATTTGAGAAATGCTTAACCGAACATAATACAATTCGGTTTGGTTTCGGCCATACTCCCAGGAAAAGTTCGAACGGCCTTCAACAAAAGGGTATCTGTACCCGAAATCGGCACAGGTGGGTAGGTAGAGAATACATAGGGGCACGAGACAACTCTCTCTAAGGAGCTCGGCAAAATAGCCCCGTAACTTCGGGAGAAGGGGTGCCTCCTCACAATCACAAAGGGGTCGCAGTGACCAGGCCCAAGTTAAAAACCGAATTCAACCGAACTAATCGAATTCAACCAAATAAACCGAATTCAACCTTATATATTATTAATAAAAGTATAAATTTAAATATGAATTTGGTTTAATCGGTTAACCGAATAGAGCGAACAAACCGAATTCAAAAAAAATTTGAAATCGATAACCAAATACCAAATTCAGAATTCGATTCGGTTTTTCGGTTACGGATACTATTCGGTTATCGGTTTAAAACCGTTTTCAGTTTTTCTGAACACCCCTAGAAGCATGAATCCATAAGAGGTTCAAAAAAAATTGTTCAAAAGTACTTCAAATGACTCATTGAGCTTGAAAAACCGATTATAGTTAAAAGTGTTTTAAAATGTTTACCGGTTAAGTAGGTTTCAACCAGTTAAGCAGTTCAGTTATTTCAAAACCGATTTTCGATGTTAACCGTTTGTGTACCTTTAGTAACAGGTATTTTGTTTTGTATGGTCTATCCTTGACCATCTCCCTGCTGACCGGTTTTTTCTTAATAAAAAAGAGTTTTCAAAGTAATGCATAATACATACACACACGACATGTTCCAAATAAGGCATTGAATTTGTTGTAAGTTGTAACGTCTCTATTTTCAAACACCTGACAATGAATTACTTAATAAAGTCAAACATTACCAACGAATAATCATGAGTATCGAACTCTGCGTGGTCAATGGTGGTGGTCAGCACGTGATTCGGGTGTGCATAGCCCCGAATCATCACAACGGCCATATTTTAAGTTCCTCATGTGTGATATAAAAAAAAAAAAAAAAAGACAAAGTAATTATACATTGTTACTATTATATCTAAATCTATTTTAGAATATATTATTTTTGATAATTTAAACACATGATATTTTATATAAAAGACAATGCATATATCAAAAGATTAGTGTTAGTACTTAACGGCGTTAACGGAGAAAAGACCGAGTTTGCAACATTTGAAAACTTAAAGGACTGATTTTGACATTTTGAAACATAAATGACTATCTCTGAAATTTTGTGTAAACATAAAGGACCAAAAGTGTAATTTACTTTTAATTATATGTTTTACATGAATTCTTGCTTTTTTATTTTCATAACTGAGGACATAATATACATCAAGGTAAATACAATAATGACAGTTGAGGATAAAGATGTAGGAACACCGTTCACAAAATAAACAAATATTTTTAGTATTCAATTACTCGAAGTAAAATTCAGAAATACACAATAAAAAATACATTATTAGAAGAAACATAAAAGTGCTAAACTTTAAATTACAAGAAAGAAATATTGCACAAGATGAAACGAATTGAAATGAGTTCGGTGGCTGAGGATTTCTGTTCAACAGAGGTCCCCTAAAATAGATTTCAGGCCACCCAGGTGAACCCGACTGTTTCCCAGGGTACAACAGCCAAAGCAGTATGTACTGCCGGAGTTAACCGAAAACCCAAAATGTTACCTGAAACAAGAGTGTTTAGCAATGTAACACAAGGAATAGATCGTTGTAGGTTGTTGAGAACTCGACAGAGTATCTTCTTGTGTTGTGAACTTTTGAAGCTTGTGTTTATGTGTCTCAAATGGTGTAGAGATTTCACAACCTAGCAAAGCTGACAAAAGGCCAAATGCCTCTATATATACATGTATCACATAGGATTCCAAAGGTTGCAATCATGAACCTTTAACAAGCATATTTATGGCCTCCATTATGCCCATTAACAAACATATTCATGGCCAATTCATTACACTTGAATTAGTAGATGAAAAAGTTTACACAACACAATTTTGAGCATCGATATCTCATTCATCTTAGCTCCGTTTTGCACCCGATTCTGTTCATTGTGATTAGTTTACATCATAGAACAAAAATTTAATCAATAATAATCATATTCATAACACATACGAATAATTATCATGGTCCAATATTAATAATAAAACATATTTATTATTAAAATTCCAACAAAAGACAAAAGAAATTGTCATCATAAAACGGTTATGGCGGGGTCCAACATAAAGAACAAGCCTCAATTCTTAAAAAATTGATACGATGGCCCACTAAACCCTAAAAAGGACCCTATATAAAGGGGTTGTGAGGCCCCGATTCCGAGCGACCCCACGTACGTTGGTCTCGTCATAACACATATCTCTTTAAACTAAAAACTTTCATAAATAGCAGCGGAACTTAAACATAACGTCAAACATGAAATAATGTCTTAATTTAAACATAATTGATTGCCATTGCCACCGGACTCTCTATCTTGATGCCCGAACTACATGCCTTTCTTCATCATAGCTTAACCTGACATACATGCTAAATCAAGTCAGCTTACGCTGGTGAGTTCTAGTTTTCATAAAAATAAAATCTTTACTGTACATAAAACATTAGCATTCACTGTTGACCAAAGTCAACAGTCTCAATCACTCTGAACATAACACATTTCATATACATAACATATCATAGTTTAATCATTTAAACCATCATAATCATAAACAGTCCTTCGTACCGCAGTGCTCAGGTTCTACCCAACCGCAGCCGGGACTTCCTTATCCTCTAACATCGTGAACATCATCATCATACGTTCCACTGTCATCATACGCACAGTGGGCTTATGCCGGCCTAAGACTCCATACTTACCCAGTAGCAAGTACTGGAGCTACCATACTTACCCAGTAACAAGTACTGGAGCTACCATACTTTCCCAGTAACACATACTGGAGCTACCATTCTTACTCCGGAGCAACCATACTTACCCAGTAACAAGTACTGGAGCTACCATGCTTACCCAGTATCACGTACTGGAGCGACCATGCTTACCCAGTATCATGTACTGGAGCTACCATGCTTACCCAGTATCACGTACTGGAGCTACCATACTTACCCCATAACGCGTATATGGGAGCTACGTCATACCCATCCTGTAACAAGTACAGGAACAACCATACTTACCCAGTAACAAGTACCGGAGCTACCCTCATTCATCATGACATGTTATGCTAACACTATATCAATGATCAGCATAACATCGTAACGTTATCCTAATAACATAGGATAACTCATAACAACTATCATACCCAGTTATAGTCGTGGTTGACTCTCATACCCAGTTATAGTCGTGGTTGACTCTCATACATACATTTTCCTATAACACGTATAGGAACATCATTTCTTCATCATACATGACACACTAGCATCATATGATCATTCATCGTATTCATCCTAACATCATATGATTTAATGCTAATATCTTATCATCATGGCATCATCACGTTGTCCTAATATCATAGGGACCATCATATTATGTCATGCCAGTATCATTTCATCATATCATCATAACATACATTCTGGCAGACATAAACTTTTCATACTAGCATCTTATCATCATAGCATTTTGCCCTAGTAGCAAAGGCACATATCATATCATTGCATCTCATGCTAGCATCTTAATCATCATATCATCACTTACATGTTACAATAAAACCTATTCCTCGTATTCCACATCATACCTTCATCCTAGCAGCCTAGCTTAACATCTGTAATCCTCATAGCGTGTTATCATACCTCTCATTATCATGTCTTACTGATATGAACACATCATACTTAGCATATCTTCATATACAAATCATATTAACACATTAACACGCATACATAGTCATGGCATATCAATTAGTCATTTATCATTATCTTAAGCACATAACATCATGAACATAACGTTAAGCATGTATGCCAGCCCAAAACATTAAACATTAAAATAGGGCGTCTAGAACTCACCTGATGTCTCACGGTCGCGAGATCACTCACAACTGGTGTTAATGGTATAACTCTGCATTGGTTTACGTTTAATATGTTATTTACATATTAACTTCCTGATTAAATCTTTCTGAACATCCATTGTCAAAGACCTTGCCTTAATAGCCATCAAATAGTTAATGTTGTTGATTATCATGCTAAAACATGTTCCTAGACAGATTAATGGCTTAGAACTGATCAATCCTTGTTATTGATTTCCCATATATCATGAAATATCATAACGTAGCATTAGAATGGGTTTAACAACCATGTTTAACATACTAATCTGCCTGTTATCATGAACATCAGATGATCCTTCCAATGAGTATGTTAATGATTGTGACTAGTTTGAAACTCTTGGATTTCACCTTGTATGTCAAGGATTAATCAAACTAATCATCTACCTTATCATAATCAAATGGTCTAAACTATTATAACCATTTTTATGATTCCATGCAAACCGGGCATTACAACGGCTCAAAACAAGGATTTACCCGTTAACAGTTCGAGTTCTTCACTTAAACTCAATCCTAGCCATCATCTAGGCAATAATCAACAACCCTAACTATATTATCACGTTCAGAAACAAGATTTAATCAATCATAATCAATCTAGAAGGTTAGGATGAACCGTTACCTATCCGGCGGAGTTCTGCGGGTAAAAAGATGATCCGGACTTGCAGAAACGTTCCCTGGTTCGATCTAAACCTTGAGAAGCCTTCAAAATTGATGTTTTGGTGGATTAGATGCTGATTTGGTGTGTGTGAGGTCAAAACCGTCGAAGATAAGAAGAAAAATGAAGCTTCTTGATGAAAATTGACTTTTTAAGCAAAATTTCCGACTTTTTAGTCTTAGGCGCATCGCCCCACTCGGGACGCCGAATTGGGGCGTACCGCGCGGATCCATGGCGGCCAGATTTTTGTCTTATCTTCGTTTCGCGATTCCGGGAGCATACGAACTCCGTTTTGCGCACGGTTTTCGCCTACGTTCACGATTTTTCGAGCTCTTTCCCATGGTTATAATTTCAAGACCTAAAGAGTTCAAAATATTTGACCTCTAATCTATTGCTATATTCGATTCAGTGTATCTTGAAATCGGAGCCTCGTTTCACGATTTCGCTTACACTCATTCTCTTCATTTTCGAGTTATGATTCTAACCTGAAAATTTTGAGTTGTCACCCATATCATCGTGGATTTCAAACACGATCAAATGTGCTTATTTCTTTGATAACGCAATTCTTCGAACGTCAACAGTTACCGAAATCTCGCACATTTATTTTTAGATTGCTAGATTTTCGGGTGTTACAAATCTACCCTCCTTATAATAGGTTTCGTCCTCGAAACCTGTTACGTCTCAAACAACGTGGGTAGAGTCGTTTCATTTCGTATTCCAAGTTCTTTACTTGTCCTCAGACACGTTCAAAACTCACATTCTCTTCTTTCAATCCTTCCTGTTACGCCTGCTTGAGTTCGTCCAGAGAGTTTGGCGTGAAGCATAAGCTATGTCGTGATGCATCAGCATACACAACAAGATCATCATTTCCATCCGACAGTGCTAAGACAGGAGCTTGGGTAAGTTTCTCCTTTAGCACTGAGAACGCCTGTTCTTGGTTCTGGCCCTATTCGTACTTTACATCTTTCTTCATGAGCTTCATCAGTGGTGTCACTATCTTGGAGAAGCCTTGAATAAATCTCCGATAGTAACCGGCCAAACCAAGAAAACTGCGTACTTTCGTAGGTGACTTCGAACGCTCCATTTCATAACTGTTTCAACTTTAGCTGAATCTACCATAATGCCTTCTGGGTTCACCACATGACCCAGAAATTGTACCTCTCGTACAGAAAGCGCATTTGGAGAATTTAGCATAAAGTTTCTTTTTCCTCAGGATCTCCAATACCTCACGTACGTGGCAAGCATGGTCTCCCTCATTCTTTGAATAAATCAAAATATCATCCATAAATACTATCACCGATCAGTCTAACATCAGTCGACATACCCTGATCATCAAATCCAAAATGTTGCATGAGCATTCGTCAATCCAAATGACATAACGAGAAACTCGAAATGTCCATAACGTGTATGGAAAACAGTCTTTCGAATATCCTGCTTTCGAACTTTCAACTGATGGTAACCAGATCGGGGATCTATCTTTGAGAACCAGCTTGCAACTTACAATTGATCGAACAAGTCATCAATTCTAGGTAAAGGATACCTGTTCTTTACGGTCAACTTATTCAGTTCCCTGTAGTCGATGCACATTAGCATTCTACCATCATTTTTCTTCACAAACAGCACCGGGGCTCCCCAAAGAGAGACACACGGTCGTATAAAACCTTTATCAAGAAGTTCTTGTAGCTGGGCCATCATTTCCTTCATTCCGATGGGAGCTAAACCGTAAGGTGTTTTGGCAACGGGTTGCGCCCCCCGGCACTAAGTCGATTTGGAACTCAATTTCCCGTTTCGGTGGTAATCCAGGCAATTCCTCAAGGAATACATCAAGGAAGTTACGCACCACGAGTACATCATCAATCGTCCTCATATCCGTACGTTCCTCAATCACATAGGCCAAGTAGGCTACACACCCTCGCCTCATCATAACATCAGCCTTGACCATCGAAATGATCTTCGGCGCATACTTCGCTTTATCACCATAAACCGTCACGGAGCTCCCATCCATCGCACGTAAACATATCATCTTTCGCTGACATACAGTGATAGCCTCATATTTGGCTAACCAGTCCATACCCAAGACTACATTGAACCCTCCCAAGGTTATAAGAAACAATCATACTGGGAACTTATGACCCTCTATCTTAACGTAACAGTCATCTATAGCCTCAGTCACACTGGTCATCTTACCAATCGCCGTCTCTACATCAAATACCCAATCTATCTTCTTAACCTTTCCAGATAACCCATCTTAGAAAGTAGAAGATACAAAACTCATACTGGCACCAAAATCAAACAATACAGAAGCAATAATATTGTTGATAGGAAAGGTACCTGTAACCACGTCCGGGTCCTCAACAACATCATCCTTTGTGCTTCTCCTTTCCTTTCTCCTCTTTCTTACCCGAGCCCGAAGCATCGGCCCGGGGTTTCTTGCAATCCTTGGACATGTGTCCTAACCCATTGCAGTTAAAACATCGAGTAACATTCGCGCAACTGTTAGAAAAATGCCCCGTCTTTCCGCACCTGAAGCATAGGTTAGTGCCTAACATGCACTGTCCCGTGTGGTTTTTCCCACACTTGTTGCATCGGCTCATCTCCTCTCGATTCACTTTCCTGCTTGAGAACTTTTGTTGGTCTGTTCGACCCCTCTTAGTCCCGGAGGATTCTTTCATCTTTGTTTTCTCTTTCAGTGGCTCATCAGACATCACATCATCCCATACAATACCACTGAGTTCCACAGTGGAGTCGAAGGTCTTGGAAGCATTTGCCTTCACATGAATCCTTACCTTTGGAGGCAGACCCTCCATGTACAACTTCACCCTGCGTTCCTCGGTAGAAACTAAGTGAGGAACGAGTCTGGCCATCTCATTAAACCTTGACGTGTACTAGCGGTGGTTCAGACTTCCAGCTTTCAGCACCAGAAATTCCCTCTCAACCTTATCCAGCTCGTTCTTGGGACAGAAATGTTTGGTGACCAGCTCTTTCAGATCTTCCCAAGTCATCTCCTCCATATCAGCTGCAGACTTGGACTGCTTAATGGTGTTCCACCAATGTAGAGCTTCCTCAATAAATGAATGAGCTGCAAACTTGACAGCTTGATCAATTCGGCACTCGCTAATGGAGATAACAGCCTCCATCGCAGATATCCAGTGACAGGTGGCCACTGCATCCTTCTTCCTATCAAAGATCGGTGGGTTACATCCTTTGAAGGCCTTGTAGTCACAACCTTTCAGTTTCTTTGACATAGAATCACCGCTTTTATTTCCGATGATCACAACATCCTCATCTCCCTTGGAGCTTTCCTTCAATGCATCCTTTAATGCCTTAGCAATCATTGCCGGCATCTTCTCATCCATGATCCTGCAGACTACATCAGAAATAACCTTTACCATAATCGGCTCTAGAATAAACTCTTCTTCACTTTCCGGTTGCTCGTTGTGCTCGTGGTCATCTTCGTGGACGGATTCTTCATTCTCAGTACGCGGTTCTTCAGGTTCCTGTGGTTGCTTACGTGGACTACCCTCTTGTCCAGCCATCTAACTATCTACATAATACAACAATTAAGGAGTCAGTATAGATTATAGAATCAGTTTAGCACGAAATAAGCTTTGTAAATCGTTAATGACGTTGATCAGGTGTTATTAACCATTTACCCAACTCATAAGCTCTAAACGTTTCCCATCCCATCACCTCAACGTGCATGACACTAACTATCTTTCTACCTTGCACCTACATCTTAACTCATACATAACATTCTTACAAAACATTCAGCTCGTGGCATCCGTTCATCCGTAGTTGGCAATCCGCATCACTTAATCCCATTTTCAGTTTAAGTCTTGGCATTTGGGGATGCCAAGATCTCTCAAACTATGGCTCTGATACCAACTTGTGAGGCCCCGATTCCGAGCGACCCCACGTACGTTGGTCTCGTCATAACACATAGCTCTTTAAACTAAAAACTTTCATAAATAGCAGCGGAACTTAAACATAACGTCAAACATGAAATAATGTCTTAATTTAAACATAATTGATTGCCATTGCCACCGGACTCTCTATCTTGATGCCCGAGCTACATGCCTTTCTTCATCATAGCTTAACCTGACATACATGCTAAATCAAGTCAGCTTACGCTGGTGAGTTCTAGTTTTCATAAAAATAAAATCTTTACTGTACATAAAACATTAGCATTCACTGTTGACCAAAGTCAACAGTCTCAATCACTCTGAACATAACACATTTCATATACATAACATATCATAGTTTAATCATTTAAACCATCATAATCATAAACAGTCCTTCGCACCGCAGTGCTCAGGTTCTACCCAACCGCAGCCGGGACTTCCTTATCCTCTAACATCGTGAACATCATCATCATACGTTCCACTGTCATCATACGCACAGTGGGCTTATGTCGGCCTAAGACTCCATACTTACCCAGTAGCAAGTACTGGAGCTACCATACTTACCCAGTAACAAGTACTGGAGCTACCATACTTTCCCAGTAACACATACTGGAGCTACCATTCTTACTCCGGAGCAACCATACTTACCCAGTAACAAGTACTGGAGCTACCATGCTTACCCAGTATCACGTACTGGAGCGACCATGCTTACCCAGTATCACGTACTGGAGCTACCATACTTACCCCATAACGCGTATATGGGAGCTACGTCATACCCATCCTGTAACAAGTACAGGAACAACCATACTTACCCAGTAACAAGTACCGGAGCTACCCTCATTCATCATGACATGTTATGCTAGCACTATATCAATGATCAGCATAACATCGTAACGTTATCCTAATAACATAGGATAACTCATAACAACTATCATACCCAGTTATAGTCGTGGTTGACTCTCATACCCAGTTATAGTCGTGGTTGACTCTCATACATACATTTTCCTATAACACGTATAGGAACATCATTTCTTCATCATACATGACACACTAGCATCATATGATCATTCATCGTATTCATCCTAACATCATATGATTTAATGCTAATATCTTATCATCATGGCATCATCACGTTGTCCTAATATCATAGGGACCATCATATTATGTCATGCCAGTATCATTTCATCATATCATCATAACATACATTCTGGCAGACATAAACTTTTCATACTAGCATCTTATCATCATAGCATTTTGCCCTAGTAGCAAAGGCACATATCATATCATTGCATCTCATGCTAGCATCTTAATCATCATATCATCACTTACATGTTACAATAAAACCTATTCCTCGTATTCCACATCATACCTTCATCCTAGCAGCCTAGCTTAACATCTGTAATCCTCATAGCGTGTTATCATACCTCTCATTATCATGTCTTACTGATATGAACACATCATACTTAGCATATCTTCATATACAAATCATATTAACACATTAACACGCATACATAGTCATGGCATATCAATTAGTCATTTATCATTATCTTAAGCACATAACATCATGAACATAACGTTAAGCATGTATGCCAGC
The DNA here is from genome assembly GCA_009363875.1 of Mikania micrantha. Taxonomy (NCBI): domain Eukaryota; kingdom Viridiplantae; phylum Streptophyta; class Magnoliopsida; order Asterales; family Asteraceae; genus Mikania; species Mikania micrantha. The sequence continues at coordinate 160,162 of SZYD01000730.1, read as the reverse complement.
CCAAAACATTAAACATTAAAATAGGGCGTCTAGAACTCACCTGATGTCTCACGGTTGCGAGATCACTCACAACTGGTGCTAATGGTATAACTCTGAATTGGTTTACGTTTAATATGTTATTTACATATTAACTTCCTGATTAAATCTTTCTGAACATCCATTGTCAAAGACCTTGCCTTAATAGCCATCAAATAGTTAATGTTGTTGATTATCATGCTAAAACATGCTCCTAGACAGATTAATGGCTTAGAACTGATCAATCCTTGTTATTGATTTCCCAGATATCATGAAATATCATAACGTAGCATTAGAATGGGTTTAACAACCATGTTTAACATACTAATCTGCCTGTTATCATGAACATCAGATGATCCTTCCAATGAGTATGTTAATGATTGTGACTAGTTTGAAACTCTTGGATTTCACCTTGTATGTCAAGGATTAATCAAACTAATCATCTACCTTATCATAATCAAATGGTCTAAACTATTATAACCATTTTTATGATTCCATGCAAACCGGGTTTTACAACGGCTCAAAACAAGGATTTACCCGTTAACAGTTCGAGTTCTTCACTTAAACTCAATCCTAGCCATCATCTAGGCAATAATCAACAACCCTAACTATATTATCACGTTCAGAAACAAGATTTAATCAATCATAATCAATCTAGAAGGTTAGGATGAACCGTTACCTATCCGGCGGAGTTTTGCGGGTAAAAAGATGATCCGGACTTGCAGAAACGTTCCCTGGTTCGATCTAAACCTTGAGAAGCCTTCAAAATTGATGTTTTGGTGGATTAGATGCTGATTTGGTGTGTGTGAGGTCAAAACCGTCGAAGATAAGAAGAAAAATGAAGCTTCTTGATGAAAATTGACTTTTTAAGCAAAATTTCCGACTTTTTAGTCTTAGGCGCATCGCCCCACTCGGGACGCCGAATTGGGGCGTACCGCGCGGATCCATGGCGGCCAGATTTTTGTCTTATCTTCGTTTCGCGATTCCGGGAGCATACGAACTCCGTTTTGCGCACGGTTTTCGCCTACGTTCACGATTTTTCGAGCTATTTCCCATGGTTATAATTTCAAGACCTAAAGAGTTCAAAATATCTGACCTCTAATCTATTGCTATATTCGATTCAGTGTATCTTGAAATCGGAGCCTCGTTTCACGATTTCGCTTACACTCATTCTCTTCATTTTCGAGTTATGATTCTAACCTGAAAATTTTGAGTTGTCACCCATATCATCGTGGATTTCAAACACGATCAAATGTGCTTATTTCTTTGATAACGCAATTCTTCGAACGTCAACAGTTACCGAAATCTCGCACATTTATTTTTAGATTGCTAGATTTTCGGGTGTTACAGGGGTAGAAGGAGAAAAAAACATGAGACTCTTACAATCTCCGAACACAGACACAAATAGAGAGAGAGAATTCATCGGCCTTACTAAAGAGAAATTACTGTTACATTGCTGAGCTTTTTTTAAGAAGATTACATAAAGATAAGTTACTCAGGCACTTCGAATAAAGAGGTTCTGATTAATACATCTTCAATAACCCAACCCATAACTTGTTTAATTTTTCTCGCTTGGATCCAATACAGGATGTACCTTATGCTTGTTTCATTCAAAAAAACCAAATTCTGAAACAATCTCTTTTATTTTCTTATTTTTTAACATGTAATATTTGTATCCATTTATGTAATTGCAAATTTGCAATAGCTATGAAGCAATTTGAAATTGCATTAGTTTGTACATTGATGCATCTTTGTGTATGATCATGTAATATGTCTTTTGGGATGTATTACTCTTATATTTGTCGTTTTAAACCTTAAAGGTAACGAGTATATTGAACAAATTCCATTATTTCTTAATTATTTTTACTTTTTCTATAACTATAAGATTTTCTTATTTTTGTATAGTTTTGTCATCCAATTACGTTAATTCTTTCCATCTCCTCATTCAATAAATCTAGTTATATTAATAATAATGACACAATAATAAGAAAAGAAAATAATAATAATAATAATATCAATAACAAATACAATAATTTAAAGTTTCACACTTATTAGTCACCATGTCAACTAAAATCATAATCAATAACACATTGTGGGGTGTCATCTCTTATACACTACCTACCTTTTCAAAATTCATACAGAAGCATTTATATCTTATTATTTGTCTTTATCTTTAGAATTTACTAAAACTAACATTTATTTATAAAATTTGTTATTTTCTAAAACCGTACATAACTAATTCATCATATATATTCCTATATAATTAAATAAACAATACTTTATTTATGAAATTTGTTAAAATTTAAACTATATCTAACGTTATTTTACTTAATTTTTGTGAAAATAACATTAAAAATGTTTGGTAGGTTGATTAATCAGATATCATGAGTCGGATGTCTCGTCGGAAACATTCTCTCTATAACTACAAGGTATAAGTAATGTTGTTTGCTTTTACCACCTCAGACCTCACATTAACTTTGCTAATGATAAGATATACCGAGTATGATGATGAAGATGCTACTTTGTTTTCTAAAAAAAGTTATAAATTAATAGATATGAGGACAAATAGTTTACGACCTCAAATATGGATTTTTAGATTTCCCCTAATACAATGGGCATGAGAATGGGTTTAAGAGACTTTTTATGTGATTTTTCTTAAATTTTAGTTATGGAAAAAACGATAAAGATAGTAATGAGAGTTCTTATTTATGAATATGAGTTGAGTTATAAGACAATACAAATACGAAAGATCAACAAATTGACATTTGTTTACAAGTTACAACACTTTTTTTGTAAAAAAGAAATATAATTAACGTCTAATTTAATACTATTCTTACGATACTCAAACCTATAAGATAAAACATTATGTATTAACTTAGATCTTAAAACGTTTTATGGCTTTTGATATATACCACCCTTTAACTAAAATGAATATAAAAATTATTTTAATTCTAAGTGTTAACTCTATAATCAAAATAATAAACACGTGAAGAAGTTGACAATGCACCAAAATCAAGAGTTCCCCTGACTTTGGCTAGATCTAGCACAATAGGTAAAAACTCTTATAATTTTTATATTACGTATCACATTTTTATCGTTTCTCTTTAACGAGGGGTGATCCAAACATGATACGTACCATTGCATGGTTTTGAGAACTGAACCGAACCTGTCGAACGGACTGTGAATCAGAGGGTCGGCTAGCCCAAAATAAGCATGTGAACCGGCTTCAAACAAACCGGTCAGTTGAGCCGGTTAAACGATCGGACCAGGTTCCAGTTCACTGATCAGACTAGATTTCAGTTTTTTTTAACTAAAATTCAAAGAATATAATATTAAAACCAAATCATATATTTTTTAACATAATTATGTTTGTTTAAATGCGTTTGTTATTTTATGTATTTATTATGTGATCCGGTTCTCAAATATGATCCAACTAGTCTGCGTCCAGTCCGATTCAATTCTGAAAACATTTACCATTACACGTAGCTTTATAGGACGAAAATTATGCCATATTGCCATGTCTTTGTACACATGTTACTTGTTGGCTTTGAAAAGGTCAAACTTTTATCTTTTTAAATTTTTGGTCAAAGTTCATTTGTTAAACTTGCTAAACATAAATTTTAAATGCTTTTCTTACAAACACTATAGAAAGTGATTTTGTCCTCTTATGTTTTTGTTCTTTGAATGCAAGTTTACTTTTGATTTGAAATTATAAACCAAACCGAAAATTAAGTGACCTTTCTTGATTTTTTTCTTTACTTTTTTTTTTTGCTATTATCCAAACATGTAACATTAAAACTGACTTGTACATCATAAGAGCATAACCTTAATTTGATAACATCATATTCATTACTACATAATTAAACAAAAAAAAAAGAAAAAAAAAAAAGAAAATAATTCATTCACACAATACTTGCACAAAGATCAAATATTTCTTTTCCACTTGTACCCCTCACATGACTGAACAGCTGCTTGTGTTTTCATCACTAAACATGTGTGCAGCAGAGTTGTCACCACCACCACCAGCAGTGTTATAGTAGTAGTTTTGAGGAAGCTCATTGCAGGTATTAGGGGCAGAATAGTAATTATAGTAGTACGCGGTAGCCGGTGGGGTGATCGGAGACTTATTGTACATCATCTGAGGCTGCTGATACTGCATTGCTTGCCTTTGCAAATTCATCATCATTGCTGCAGCAGCAGGGTTGTTGTACTGTTGCTGATGATGATTGTTGTACCCTGATCCGCCACCGTTGATGTTCGTCGTCATCAAGCCTGGTTGTGATAACGGGTTATAACCACCGGCTGCCATTGGCGGCAGCCCGCTGTTAGTCTGGTGGAATGATCCTGGTACATTGTTCTTTTGAGGAACTTGAAAACCACCAAGATTACCAAAACCACCACTGCCACTGCCACCACCAGTGCTAAAACCAGCAAGATTGTTCATGATGGAGCTCATGTCATTTACCCTTTTACCCTCTCCAAGATTCATATTCACAGCATCACCACCACCACCATTGTTATTATTCAAATTTCCTTTTTTCCCATTTCCATTTCCACCATTAATCACCTTTCCATTGTTAGAATTATTCAAATTTCTTGAAGCATTAACAGCAGTAGCAGCAGCATGTTGTTGCTGCAGTTGCTGTTGTTGCTGTCTCAACAATGCCAATTGATTTGCTTTTTGGGTCAACAGTCTTAGCTCCTCTTCAGGATCAAGATCATCATCATCTAGTTCATCATCATCATCATCAAGATATTCATCGTCTTCTTCGGCGATCAAAGGCAGAAACTTTTGCTGTTTTTTCAACGATTCAAGACCTTTGAACAAATCTTGTTTCTGGGGTTTGCCTTTCTTGTCATCTTTCATACAAGAACCCTTTTGATTTTGCTGATTTTGACTTTGGTTTTGGTTGTGATTTTGGTTTGACTTGTTTGACCAAAGTTCAGCATGTTTACCAGCTCTAGCCAGTTTCTTGATTAAAGTTGCAGAGTCTAAACTTCCTGAAACAGTCACTTTTTGCTGATCTGCTTCTATGTTCACTTGATATACACCTACATTTTATTTATAAAAAATTGAACAAAAAAAAAAGACCAATCTACATGATGTTGAAAAGGACATTCTATGGTCAACAGAAATACTTTAAACTGTTAAACATCTTTTAATAAAGATGAGTTCTTTAAAGATGACAGCAACCAGAGACTAGTCAAGATCATGGGAATTTAAATAAAATTGGAAAGTATTTGAGGTTAAATTTACTTTAATGGCATCATGAAGATAACAAGACAAAAGTTTATAATAAATTATTTTATTTTTAGGGGAAAAACATAACAAATAATTCTATAAAACAAGACATTAATCAAAAGTTATCATCATCTACAATTTAACATGAAATTTTGAATCATCATCAAAAATTCAAAATCCCACAACATAAAATACCATCACTTCCCAAATCCCCAAAAAGAAGCCATCATTTTGAAATTTCATACTCACTAACTTTCAAATTGAAAATTACTAGTGTATAATAAGTTTTTACACTAAAAAAGTTCATACTTCAGAATATATAAACTTTTTTCACCATTTTCTTTCTTATACCCCAAAACATTCATGTCATTTTGAAACCAAAAGTTGTCTCTTTGACTTTAAAAGTCAACCATATACTTTTCAAAAGAAACACAGACACCATATGAAGAGAGAGAGAGAGAGAGAGAGAGAGCACCATCAATTTTCTGCAGAATTTTCTTCACTTTGTGTTTGCAACCATCACAGTGTAAATTCACTCTGAGAACACAAGTCTAAAGTGCAAAAAAAAAAAAAAAAAAGGAAAAAGAAGAAACAAAACCAAATTAAACAATAACAAAAGGAAAACAAAATGCAGACATAAATTTAACAAGAATAGTGACAATGTAGCAAGAAAAACGTCATTGTGTTCGTCTGTTTATCAGATCAAAAAATTGTTGATATTTTGTTTAAATAAAAATAAAATAGGAGAAAAAGATGGTTCACCTGGATCTTGAGGAGCTTAAAGTCTTCATCTTTAGTCATTTCTGGTGTTTGGATATGGCAGAAAAGGAAAGAGACGGAGGATTCAAGTGATTGTGGTTGTTGAGAGTGAATGAGATAATTTCAGTATTTTTATTTTTCTTTTCTTTCTCTGGTTTTAGGCTAAAAAGTGTGAGACATGTGTGGTTCTATTTAATAAGTGAAAGCTCCAAAATACTAGGTTGAAAGTAATAAAATAAAGGTATATTTAGACACGTTATTATTTTAATTCAAACACTTATTTTTGTCATATTATGATATATACACAGATATATACATGACATCTTAAATTGTTTTGTTTTAATATGTCAGTTTTACTAGTCAACTAGTTTTGATTTATATTACATGTACAGGATCATATATCTTGTTTTGTTTTTATATAAACATAGACTGTTTTGATGTGTCAAAACACTTTTAAGTTTAATTTATACATACATGACATGTATTTGTTTTTAATAAAAGATTATAGACACTTTAAACAATATTGATATTTAAACATTTTTTTATAAAATTTAGAAATTTTATTTTAATAGAAACAAATAAGATTGAACCAAGCGAATAGAATTAAGAAAATTCATCAATGTTGAATTGAATCACATCCTTTCAGGGGTGTATATTGAGTTTTAAGATAATTTTGCATCACATCAAATAATTCAAATGTAATTTAAGTGTTAATTGGAAGCTTATTCGTATTGTATATGTCTTTACACAATGTATATGAGCCACATGTATGACATGTACAAAATTATACATGATATTTAAGTTAGATGTGAATTTTGGTCAACATTGATGTTACTTTTGTAAGAAATTGTTTTTTTATAACAAGAGTTTTGTTATTGAAAAATTATCTAACCTTTCAATACGATGTTAAATAACATAAATCACAATTTCGGATAAGATATTTAAAAAGTTATGAAATGAAGAACTAAAAACAAGATTTAAACATAAGATGTTTGCTAGGAATAAATTTGATGGTTAATCATGCTTCCAAGTTCCATCCTTAAAGATTACTTTTATTTATGATTTTGTTATTTAATTGCTTTGATGTTTTTTTTTTTTTTTGTAACAAATAACAAATTAACAACTTTATACTTGCTAATATAAAAAAGTATTACATTTTATGAGATGGTTAAAGTGTTTTTTTGAATTACATCCTAAAAATATCCTCTCTCCATTCATTTTATCACCAGTTATGTTATTTAAACTCTCAAAATTTTCCACCATTTTATTTGAATAAGTCCCTCGATTTTCATGTGGGAGCACACTAGCGAACCCAAAAATTAAATAAATTGCTTGATGTTTCATAACGTAATTTTCCTATGAATAATGTTTAAAGACATAAAAATTTAGTATTTAAATTTTGATGTGTTATTTATTTATTTCCTCTCTCACCATGTTTGTCATTTTTTTTAAATTTTCTTGTTAGAAGTAGAGGTGTGCAAATCGGGTTTTTTTTAATCGGTTCCTGTTCCGGAACCGGAACGTTCCGGTCAACAAAGTCAATACCCGATTCCGGTTCGGGTTTTGGCCGGTTCCGGTTCATGTTTTGGTCGGGTATAGGTGGAACCAGTTCCGGTTCCTGTTTTAGTTCCGGTTCTAATTTGTTTAAAAATACCGGACCCGTTTGTACCCACCGGTTCAGGTTGTCGGTTCCCGGTCCCCTTTTTTTGCCCACCTCCGGTTAGAAGTAACTTTAGATCAATGTTTTAGATCATCTTATCCGTTTATTGTAATCCGAAACTAATCAAATTGTTGACCAAAGAATATTAAAAGATATATCATCACATGACCATGCATATAAAAGATCCGGTATGTGAAACTAATAGCTCATGTTTTTGCAACCTATTAGTATTATTAATTGCTTCTTATAAAAAATTAAAATCCTCGAATAGATAAGATATGTAGATTAACATTGATATGAGTTCAAATATTTACAAAGATAAGAATAAGTGGGATATTTAAAGAGTAAAAATGTTAAAAAATAATATTTGTTAAATAAATTGCTATTTCATCGCTGAGTGATTTATTAATTCATATATAAATCACCTGAGAAATAGTGATGAAATTGACACGGGTTATATGCAATTGTATGTTCTAGTAGATCCATCCAGCAGTTGATTACTCATTTCTCATTGGGTTCGTGGACTATGTGTAAAATTAATAATTTTCTAAACATAATAACTAAACATTTACATTTTTACATTATTTGTTTCTAAAGCCGTCTTTATCTAGCTAGTTTAGTCAATGCAGGGGAATTTAATTCAATTTTTTGGATTATTTGGTCATAGATCCTCTTATGAGCCTTGTAGCTATAAAAGGAAAGTACATTATTATAACTTAAAATTATAAACTTTTCTTTTCTAACTTTTTTTTTTTGTATAAAAATGTCATATAATCAATTTGCACTTGTAATATTCAATCTACAACTTCTTTTAACAAAAGTATTATTTTATTCATACACACAAGTAAGTTTCAAATATTGTCTTCTGTTTTAGTTTGAACCCAATACATTTTTTTTAAAAGGTATGGTCTTTATACTAAACAAGCTAGTCATAAAATAAAAACTATTTTTTGTTAATAGCCCAATTAAATGTCCTAATATTGATTTTCTCGAAAATGATAATTTTGATGGACTTTTTATCTACTATTTAAATGATGTGACTAGGAAACATATAAAATAAATTAAGTTGATAAAGGAAAAAACTGATAAAAAAGTTGGATTATGTTTGGATAATAAGAAAAAGAGTAAAATGTTAAGATGTTCTATTAGTTTTACTATTTCACTCTTGGATTTTTTTTAAAATTATTTATTTGATGTTAAACTTTAAACATTTACAACGTATATAGTTATTAGACCACTAAATTAATTTCATAATAATGACCTAATTACTTTTAATTTAAAACTGTACATGCTACAAATATTTAAATTGATGAACATATTTGTAATTTAAGAAACTTAAAAAGAAAGAAAGAATAGAATAGAATAGAAATTATCTTGATAATTTATTATAAAAAATAAAAACTAATATTTTGGTGAGGGACAGAAAGAGAGTAAAAGGTATAGAAAGGATATAATGAAACCATGGTCAACAAAACACAATAAAAAGTGAAGACCAACCAACCAACACACACTTTGTCTTTGGCAGCCTTCTGCTCGTCACGTGCTTCCCCCGTCCCGATGGTCCTTTTTCCTTCAAGATTCCGTTCTACGTTTTCTCTCTGTGTGTGTATTATATATGTATATATAGCATACGCTTAACGTACAAAGTGGATAAACGGCACTAAACGTAGGAAAAAACAAGAACACGCTATGTGTCATCCATACCGTGATGCTGGATAATTACTGACCAAGTGTAAAATCATGTTATATAAAGTTACAGACCGTCATTGGCATCCATAATCAAGGAATTACTTGGATAAATCACGAAACAATAATCACGGACTCTAATTACAAACTGCATAAATCACGTATCAAATAATCACAGACCGTACCAATGAGGCATTGCCTCAATGGTACCCCAGGATTCCTCTAAATGAGAAGTCTTGGGTTCAAATCTCACCCGTAGCAAAATATGGGTCTAAGGAGGGCCAGGGGTTTTCTCCTAGGGTTGTTGTGGTGGCTCATGGGAGGTCCAGTAACTACACCTTAGTGACATGGCCTGAAAACAGTGGGTTCACACAATTGAGACCTTTGCCGTTCAAAAAAATAATAATAATCACAGATTGTGTTATATAAAATCATGGAACATCATTTTAAAGGGATAATCAAGTACCAACTGCATAATTATATACCAATAATCACTGGCCAAACTTAAGAATCACAAACCACATAAAAAAAAAGAAAAAAACTATAGCAATTTCATACACAAATTAAAGATAATAAAATTCTCAATTTTATGTTGTGTTTTTTTTTAAATGATTAAGTGTTTAAATAATTAAGTGTTTAAAAGTTATTCGATAGGTATTGGGCCGATTATGAGATTAATTTTAAAATTTTTGCGGGTTTGAGACGGGCTTTGGATTTGTTGATACACCTATTTATCCGGCCCGATTATATCAATCATGTGAACCAACCGTACCCGATTATATATATACACATTTACTAGTCACGTGTACCCAATTATAAATACATATTTATATACATTTGAAATAAATATAATTTGTTTTTTATTCCTTTTGAACTTTAGATATGGTTTATAAAATTTGTTTCTTTTTTTATCTTTGTTTTTTATTTGTGGCAACCGCAATATTTTTTTTGAATCATTTTGTTAATAATTGTTATTTTTCGGTTTATCTTGAACGATAATAATCAACTTATGACATTTTTAAATTTAATGTTATTTGATATATTAATAGTTTGTTCTCGACATATTTAAGATATATTAATAGTTTGTTTTTGGCATAAATGTAATCATATATATTAAAACAAGTGAATTATAAGAGAAATCAAACGATATAAATATCCATCATTTGTCATATTAATCTCTATCAAATAAAAGATATATATAAAGACAAGAAAAAATTACATCAAAATTTTAAGTTTGTTACCAAGAAAACATACAAATTTCTCTCCTTATATTTTCATTATATTATTATAATATTGAATTCTAACGTTAAGTTAAATGAGGTTAGAATTGCAATTCTTAAATAAATAATAACTAAAATAATTTTAACGTTTTTAATATTTTTTAGTTGAATTTTTACTATTGCTTATTTAAATAAATAGTAGGCATAATATTTATTTAGTTGAAGTTTTACTATTACTTATTAAACATGTTAATGCTGTGAGGGTTCAAATCCATTTCGAAAAAAAAACAAAACAAAACAAAACTATGTGCATATTTGGAATCTCATTTTAAATCATCTTTTTATCTTATTAAGTTAGGTTGTGTTTGTTTTTTAGAGACAAAACGTCTGCAGTCTGCGGACCACGTCGGTAGACCTCTTTTGCAGAAGAGGTGGACCAAACACCTGCAAAAAGAGGGTTTGTTTTTAACCTTTTCAAAACCTCTTCCCAACCCTCTTCCCACCGTTATTCTCTTTCACCTCCCACTTCTGCCAGAGATCCACTAACCTCCCGCCAAACGTCTTCCCATCACTCCTTATTATCGGCCATCTTTAATTTCTAACCTCCACTCTCCAGAACCCTAGCCAAAATCTCTGCCTAACACGGCCCCATTCTTCGAACTCACGTTGAAGGCGGTGGAGGTGGAGGGAAACAACTCGACCTCACCATCTGCGACGACCGGAAAAAAGGGGGAAACACCGTTCGATTGAGGACGACCGGAAAAGGGGCGAACCCTAGATGAACCGGTGGGGGCGCGACTTTAAAGGGTGACGGTGGGGGGAGGCGACGGCGGTGGAGGAGGCCGGTTGTGGAGGAGGCGGTGGGGAGGCTGGCTGTTAGGGAGGCGGTGTAGAGAGCTTGGGTTGAAGAAGTGAGAAGAGGATGGGAAGAGCTCAAAAGAGCTTTGTTCATGTCTGCGCCAAGAAGAGGACATGCAGACGTTTTTTAATAAAATGTCATCGAGAAAACAAACAGTCTCTAACTCCATAACCTCTACATGTGTCTGCGCGACGCAAACATAAGAGACAAGAAGATGTTTTTTAGAAAAACAAACACCCGCTTAGTGAAAAGGTTATTAAGCTAAAAAAATGAATGATAATTTAAAAATCATTTTTGATTTTAACTTTTTGAGTAGTGTTAAAAAGTCATTTTTAAAAAGATATGATTTTTAAATTTTTATGACTAAAAGGTCATTTTTGGCTTTTTCATACACAAAAGTTAATCTCCACATATTTTTAAAAACTATATTTCAAAAAGTTATAAGCATGGTTGTAAAAGTTGTTAGACGCTAGTCAGGCGGCGATGTACCGCTTATGGTTTAATCGGGATTAATCAGCGTTAGGCGGATTAAAATTTTTATATGTAATTTTACAAATATATATTATATACACACACACGTTAATATTAATAATTTAATATAATATTTCAAATAATTTAAAAAGTAAACTTAAATATACTAAGTCAAGTACTTCAAAGCTCAAACTTAAACACTGAGTTCAAAGTTTAGAGATAAATTTCGATGTTAAGTGGCTATATTCGATGTTTTAGAAGTATATTGTAACATCAGTGCCGAAAACATCACCGGAACAGTGATCTTTACAGTACATGAACAGTAAATCAGGTACGTATTTCAGTTATCATTCGTACATCATTGTCAATTCATGCATCATAGCGCAGTTCAGATTCAGTTCAGAAAATCAAAGCTCAGAATTACGGTTCATCAGTCAGATACCTATCTGACGATACAGAACCATCATGTGATTATGTGTTAGGATTCTATTATGTATAAACGTATGTGAGGCCTTACAGAACAAAACAAAACGGGTATCGTTATGTGAATGCTAAATCGACGGATTATTCGTATAGGTGACGATCTGTACGAATACATCTGAAATTTTAACGTTCTGAATGATAACCGATAATTAGAAAACCATAATGAAAAGTGTAGTTATCGTCGTATTTGATCGGGTGACGATTCGAACAAATACGCGCGGTGACCGCGCGATTCGATTTAAACATTAATTAAATATTTTGAAATTTTTATAAATAAAAGATATTTAGTTAATTTATTTGGAATTTCAACCTAAAATAATTTTCTAACTTCTATTTTAAAACCGAGATGTTTCGTTACGAGAACGAAACGGAACCGACGTTTTACGCGAAACCGAGCTACGAAAACGAACCCGAACTCACCCGGAGTATAAATACCCCAAATGAGTCTTCCTCCTTATTCACACTCTTCACTTTCTCTCTCTAAAACAAAAAAAACCCGGAACTTTCTCTCTCTAGATTTTTCCCACTCTCTCTCTAAGATTTCTTCCCCATTTCTTGATGAAATCGTGTGATTTTGGTGTCTAAACGACCACCATCACTTGTAGATCACTAAAGTACAGCAGATCAAAGCTTCTATCCAGCAAAATCGAGGTAAAATCCATGTTCTTGTTCGGTTTTAAGGGTTTGAAAACCCTAATCTTGAACCCACCTTTTTGCCGGTTAAACTCTCTCGAAAACCTAGGGAAATCACTCACCAACATCATAGAATGTGTTAGGAACGGGTGTTGGCCAAACCATAGTCGTTTAGCTCGAGCTCCAGATCTGATGGGGCTGCTACTCGAATGGCCAAATGGCCTAAGGATCCAGTAGGGCCGAATGGCCACATTCGGCGAAAGGCAACCCAGCCCCATTCGGTCGAATAAGAACCTTCCCCATTCGATCGGCCACAGGCGCTGCCTCATTCGGGACTCCTTCATTCGGCCATGCCCAGTCGCCCACACCCTCATTCGACCTTAGTCATTCGAACACCCCCTCTTTCGGCAGCCTCCCATTCGACCACCACTTATTCGGCCGAGTCTCATTCGACTGCCCTGGTTCGGTCAAGGACCACATTCGGGACTCAGCTCATTCGGAGCAGCCACACTCGGCCCAAGACACACATTCGGCCCCTCTTCTTTCACGGATCATGATGGGTCGGTCGTGACTAGGTGATATGGTGCATGGGTCGGGTTACGTATAGCATGCATGGGGTGTGTGTATGTGTGTGCGCATGGGAGCGACTTAGGGTTTATAAAAGAAAATCATATGGATTGGTTATGAGATAAAGAACTAAGGGTTCTTTGAATGACATTGGGAATCCTTTCAAGTGGGAATTGTTGAAAATGCATGAATCCATGTTTAACTATCATAAATTAGGGTTCAATAATAATAAGGGCTTTCATAAAATCCTAAGATCATTCAAACAAAGGTTGTGGGAATCAGTTTGGTTTCAACACATATGAATTAGAGTTTTCAAAGGCAAGGATTTTTATAGATTATACTAACAATTGAATGTTGGGTTTTACTAACAAGAGCTTTCATAAATTACATTATAAACTAAAAATGGGTTCATATTTGAGTTCAACGATCGTAGTCCAAGGATAAAGTGTTGGACTCACGTCTAATACTTAATACTTAGACAATCTATGAGAACACATAACTACATTAGATAGTTGTATTGTAACATCAGTGCCGGAACCGTCACCGGAACAGTGATTGTGAACAGTACGTGAACAGTAACCAGGTACAAATCTTATGTAATTCAGTATATTTCATATTCATATCAAGTTCAGTATCAAATCATGTTATCAGAACAGGGAATTCACAGTCATTCAGAGAAATCAGTTCAAAACAATGGTTCTTGAGTCAGATAATTATCTGGCAACACAGAACCATCATGTGATTTATTTGTTAGGATCTTATTATGTATAAACGTATGTGAGGCCTAACAAGACAAAACAACACGAATATTGTTACGTGAATGCTAAACCGACATATTATTCGTATAGGTGACGATCTGTACGAATAAATCTGAAAGTTTAACGTTCTGAATGATATTCAATAATTAGAAAACAATATTGAAAAGTGTAGTCATCGTCGTATTTGATTCGAACAAATACGCGCGATGACCGCGCGATTCGATTTAACGCTAAATAAATATTTTGTAAATTAAATAATTAAAAGATATTTAGTTAATTTATTAGGAATCACAACCTAAAATAATTTTATGACTTCTATTTTAAAACCGAGTCGTTTCGTTACGAGAACGACGCGAAAACGACGTTTCTACGCGAAACCACGCGAAACCGAACGAACACGAACGAACCCGGGTATTTCCCCCACATTTATTGTGGCATCTAAGGCCACAACAACCACCACCAACCAGAAATTTACCCCATTTTCGTCCCTTTTCACCCTCAAGCTTTCTCTCTCTAAAACCTTCAACTTCTCACTAGGATTTCTAGCTCAAATCACCATCATTTTGGGTGTTCTTGGTGTCAAAATCACCACCATTACATGTAGATCAAGGAAGTACAACAGATCGGGACTTGGATCCATCAAAATCGTGGTAAAGATCCTGTTTTGTTGCGGTTTTAGGGTTTTCAAAACCCTAGGTTCGAACCCCCTAGAAACCGGGTTTAACCCATTTCAAACCTTAGGATTCACCCTATCACACCTTAGGATGATGTAGGAACTAGTTATGCTGCTTTCTTTAGTCGTTTAGTTCACAGAAAACATGGAGGCTATGGGAGTGCTCGATCGGTCGAATGACACCCCTACAGATCGCCGAATGACTTGGCTAACTCATTCGGCCGAATGTCAGGACTCCCCTCATTCGACATGGTTCCATTCGACAGGGCTGTTTCGGTCGTGGCTCATTCGCCCTGCCCCTCATTCGCCGAACCAGGCCTCCATTCGATCACTTATTCGAACCAAGGCTCATTCGATCGGCCAGCCTCTCCATTCGCTCGGCCATCTCCATTCGCCGATCAAGGTTATTCGACCCTCATGCGGCGCAAGCCATTCGACTCACATACGGCACAAGTCATTCGACCATGACACCCACTCGGCCCAAATCACATTCGAGGGGACTCATTCGGTTGGGGAGTTGGGTGGGATACATATGTGAGCTTGATATGTACTAGCATGTATGTATGGGCCTAATTATGTGTGCACATGTGTGAGGATCAAGTGTGTGTGTGTGTGCATGGATTCGGCCTTGTGTGGGTATACATGGGAAAAATTAGGGTTTTCTAAAACATTATGGGTTGGGTTTTGAGTAACAAGAGTTTTCTTAAACCCCCCCTCATTTTCTAAACAAAGGCATTAAGTCTAAGGTTATGGTTTATTCTCACAAGTAACCCCCAACACTTAGACGGTTTATGAGAACATGTGACTAGTCAAAGTGATTCACTTGAATTACTTAGGCCGTGTTACTCAAAAGGTGTAACAAAAACAACTCGGAAATCAAAAGCCTTATAAATGGGCCCAAGGGTGGCCCAATAGGCTCAATATGAGCCCATCATGTTTGATTATCTTTTTCTTAAATTAATTATTTGTTTATAAAAGAAATTAAATTAATAATGTTAATTAAATGATATAAGGTGTTCTAAATGATTAAACTAGAATGAAAAATAT
Source organism: Mikania micrantha (assembly GCA_009363875.1). Classification (NCBI taxonomy): domain Eukaryota; kingdom Viridiplantae; phylum Streptophyta; class Magnoliopsida; order Asterales; family Asteraceae; genus Mikania; species Mikania micrantha. The sequence continues at coordinate 144,089 of SZYD01000730.1, read as the reverse complement.
TAAAAACAATTTGACTAAAGACTTTTATTGTAATTAAACTAAACCCTAATCATCTGGGGTTTAGTAACTACTAATAGTGGAACAGGGGTTATCAATGGGAAATAAGTTAGGTCAATTAGAAAGAGTCTTAGAAACACACTAGTAATCTAGGACACTTAGTTGCACACCGAGACCAAAACCCTAGTTGACGTTTATTATATATACTTATCGTATGCGAATCCTTTTAAAACAACTCAGGAACCGAAGACACATAAGCTACAACAACGAGCGCGTATTTTGTGGTAATCCAATACAAAGCAACACAGGTGAGTTCATTGCCCCTTTTCTAAACATTTTTGTTTTAAAACGCGGGGCTGAGAAGCATGCGTAAACTGTTTTATTTAAACTGTTTATTTAAATGCTTTCAGTTGTTATATGTTTTACATATATATGTTTGTTGATACTCCTGGACTCCTGTCTAGGAAATTATTATGCAGATCAAATATCCAAACTTATTAAAGTACTCTTAGGAGTAATACTTTAAATTTAAATTCTAAATCAACCCTTAGTCCATCAAGCTCAAATTTAAGAATCTAAATTCAAAGTGAAATCAATTGAACAAAATCAAAAGATCACATTCAAAGGAATCATAACTCAGTGTGGGATCTGAGCACAAAGAATCATAATCAAATCAATTATCATAGTGAATCATGGGAATTCAAAAGATCAAGATCACGAGACTCAGGGATCAGATATCATAAATGTGTGTGAATCATGTTAATAATGAAATCATTATGATCTAATGAAATCATTAATCTTCAACCTAAGGTGGATGTCAGTTGTATAAGGAATCAAGACCACGTGTAACACACATATAAAGTCCCACTCAGATGCAGAAGACCATTGGGTCAGGCTGTAACGGGCAATAACATGAACGATCAAATGGAATCAATATCAAAGTCAAAATCATGAGAATCAAGAGATCACGAATCACAGGATATCCTTAAAGTCCCACTCAGATGCAGAAGACCATTGGGTCAGGCTGTAACGGGCAAAACATTAAAGTCCCACTCAGATGCAGAAGACCATTGGGTCAGGCTGTAACGGGCAAAACATTAAAATCCCGCTCAGTTCAGGTGTACTCCTTGTGAGTTATGCCTGACATGGGTCACGTGTGAGAGGTTACAACTTGGACAACCACCCACAACTAAGTCTAATTGATTGGGTCAAATAATGCCCAATCATCATGCCTTAGTTGTACTTAAATGTTTTATTTAATTATTTAATTAAATATTTGACATTTTACTATTATCACTGACTTTTGGGAAATTCTATATCTACGATCGAGAATCAAGAGGATCAAAGACAAATCAGATTTCAATATCATGATCTAAATCAGAAGTGTTAGGTAAAAATGCTTAATTATCATTAACAACAGTGTCATATACATATTAGTATGTGGTGGGATAGCGTCTGGGCTTGACCCCTTTCGTGATTCCCTATATATAAGCATACCGATGTGGATATTACATGTGGAGTTAATGAGGTTAGGGTCTTTACCAAAAGAGGTTTTCAAATCATTTTCAAATCATAAAACTATATGAACTCACCAACCATGTGTTGACTTGATCTTTGCATGACTTCTCAGATGACGAACAGGTCAACTAAGGAGTTATTTCTTTTGGGCTAGGACTTCGGATAGAAGACTTAGTATTTTGGACCTGCATACTTTTGAAGACATCATACGCATACCATTTTGTATATCTTGTGTAAATACAAGATAGAAAACTTATGATGTTAATAGTAGATTTACATTGTTAAATTATAAACAATACTGATGTAATTTAACTTTGTAATTCTATCATATTTAGCATTTCTCATTTATGTATCATGTGCAATATAACAATCTGATCAATCCGATTATCACTCACGATATCGCGCCCCGGGAACCTTCCGCCCGACGGGACAACCGATCCTATCCCGCCGGCTCGGGGTGTGACATGTATGAACTATCTAGGATGGATTATAGTAAGAAGTGATCAAAGAATCTTTTTGAAATTAAAGCCTAATAATGGGCCCAAGGGTGGCCCAATGGGTTTAATATAAGCCCTTCAGGTTGTGACACCTCGTAATTTCCAGGTCAGCAACTCTATTATTTTTAATAATAATGTTTATTATTATTTCATACGTGGCACTAGAATAAATGCATTTAGTGTGACACGTGGCACAACAGTCTGAACACACCGATAATTCGATGAATTATGGCACGAAACTCGCACGTGTCTTGAATGACGAACGTTGGTGAACGGATCAAACTGTAACACGAAAACACTGCACTTAGGTTCGGTGAGCCTGAATTAGTTAGAACAAGGCCTATGTGTCGAGAAACGATGATCGTATTCGAGAAATACGAAAGATTCGGTTCAAAACAATGAAATTGGGCCTATTGGGCTCAACCGAGACCCATCGCGGTACGCGATGGGCACCCAATTGGGCCTTCGCGATGCGCGAAGCTCAAGCGGGAGAATTTGAATTCTCCGAAAAACGTCGCGGTACGCGACGACCGATCATCTTCAACCATCGCGGTACGCGGCGTGTTTCGGGAACAGAATGATTATTTTAAACGCCGCGGTACGCGGGGATGCTTTTTTGGCCGGTGTCGCGGTACGCGACAGGCCTAGAACCGCAAAAATCTTTATAAAACCAAGTTTAATCATTTTGTTCACCCCTTCACACAATCTCTCGACTGATAACCCTCTGAGCGGCCACCATCATCCTGTTACACCACCATTAGCCACATTTGAGCCATCTAGAAGCCATTGGAGCTCATCCTTGGAGGTTTTGACGACTTGTAGAGGCTAGAACGCATCAACCTTCATCTTGGACGAGTGGAACTGCTACAGAGACGATTTCCAGAAGCCTTAGAAGCCTCTAGTTCTGTTCCATCGAGATTCAAGCATTCAAAGAAGCCTTAGAGGTAGTTTCTATGGTTAATCTTGCTTAAAACACTCACTAGGCACACATGCAAGCCTTGTAGGCTACATGCAACACCACCACCATCATTGTCACGAAATTTTGATGTTCTATATATGCTATTTGATGATTTACTTACTGATTTGATGATCTAATATCGATCTATGATGATTTTGATGTAACTAGATGGTCATTTGTTGATTTTGTCACAAAGTGGTTACTTAAAACAACATGCAAGTATGATCTACAATGTTTTATGTCGATTTCAGTATTTAAATGTCTTTAGAAATGATATGTGAAGTGTCCTACATGATTTACAATGTTGGATGATGTCAAAATTGGTTATTTGGGGCATATTGCTAAAAATAGTAACTTTTATGTTACAAGTTGTACATTTTTGATGAAATGGTGACATGCATGTGTTTAGATCTACATGTTATGCTTAAAATAATGATTAGAAACTATTGTGATGGATACTTGATGCATAGAAATGTCTAGGATAGTCAAAAGTGTGATTTTTGTGAACGTTACTAAATATAGTAACTTTTTGTCACAAGATTGCAAATTGATAAAATGTATGGTAATGTCTTGAGTCTAACATGCTCATTTGGTGATTATATGATGATATTGGAAGGTATATGTTGTTAGAAACTTGATTTTGTGCTATGGTCATAAGTTACTAAATATAGTAACTTTATTTGGTTAGATTCACGATTCATCACATGTTAGGTGGAATGATCATGATTAATAGACTATTTAGGACCAAGATGGTAATATTAGATGATGTTGATTGTTAAACTTGATGAAATATGCTTATTTTAGAAACTTTCCAAATATGGAAACTTTTACGCGCAAACTATGCTAAACCGACTATGTATAACTATGTGCTATGTGATAACATGCTCATTTAGGATAAATATGCATGTTAGGATAATCGGAATATGATTTTATGCATGACTTGCCAAATATGGAAACTTTCCTAAAATAGAAACTTACCATAAATAGTAAGTTTCCTCATAGGAATGATGTTGGTATCCGTACACTTCACATGACACTAAAACCGTACGATACACGAACACTTGATCCAAACCGTCACCAACGGGTCGTTAGGTCAAACACGATCGACACGGTCAAACACGGTCAACTCGATCCACATAACCACTTAGTGTCGTTGAACACTAACACGGTCCGGTGAGACCCACATACGCAAACACGAACTCATAACACCTACATGATATAGGTGATTACTAGCCGGCGAGCTACACTACTCTTTTGAGCTAACGCATTACTCAAACTCAGGTGAGTTTACGGCCCCACTTTTACATATAACTGTTTTACTTAACTTTGGGGTGAGAATATTATGCAACTGTTTTAGATATATGACTGGTATGTTGTGAAAACCATTTTCGAGTGTAACTTTATCGCTTAAAGTCCTCACTTATCCTTACCGTTAGTTGTGTATCAAACGAGTCGTAATTACGTAGTACTACTGGGTTTGACTAACCCCACTCGGCACCAATGTTGACTGGAGGTCATAACGAGTGTAATTTCGATGGGAATGCGGGTTCAGCGATGACCTGCGGAGGCAACGGGAACAGTCTAGTTTCGGTAAGATGACATGACACACTCCACGGATCGTAGAATCCAACAAAACACTTTTACATACCCAGTATATAACTGTTTTACTGCTTTCGAATACCTAAACCTGTGAACTCACCAACTTTTTAGTTGACACTTTTTCGCATATATTCTCAGGTAACTAGTGGACTGCACGCTAGGATGCGCACAAGGATGCACTAAGGAGTCTGACGCGCATATAGACTCTTGTCCTAGGCTTTTGTTTGCATTGATTGATTTTGAAACAATTTAAACCTTGTAGTGTCTGTTAAACAGTTCACTTTCCGCTGCAACTTATTTATTTTATTAAACCAATTCCGCTGCTTATGTATAAATTATTCCGCTGCTTTTAGTTGAGAACTTGTTTGTTTTGCAAAACTGTGTGATTGTACAACTCATATAGAGTCGTTCTATATGACCATGAGCTGTGATCCTGGCCACGTCACACCCACGTAGACTGACACCATGAGTGGGAATTTGGGGGTGTGACAGACTGGTATCAGAGCCTTGGTTATAGAGAACTAGGTTTGCATATAGTAAGCTTAGACTATAGCCATAGCTCTACATTTAGACACTACACTAGTTATACACAACACATTATGTGCTTAACTTAACAACATGCTTTGTGACTTAATCTGACTCTTACGAACATGCCTCTGGCACCTTAGCGGGCGTTAACACTCAACTACACATGCGACATGTGCAAGGGGACTAGCGAAAAGGCGAACCCAAGACCAAAGGAAACTCTTCTATGCTCGGAAGAAGACTCCTCGAGCACAATCTGACTCGAATCGAACGCCTTTTCCCCAACCACATTCCTAAGTATAAACCCAGTCAAATGACGCATGTCTGCGGACTATAACCTTAGCATTCACACTAAGGAAGCAAACTTCGAACCCTAAGCGGTTTAGTAGCTTGAGATTGGATGAACTAGGATGACTGTGTAAGATAAGTTGACGATTATGGTGGCCAACGTAATCGTGAATTTATAAGTACATATGAGTTCTGGCAAGTTCAAATGACAAGTTACCTCCACCAGAAAAACTGAATAGTACTCCGCATCAAGTGGAGATTCGAGCTCCACTACTTCCACCGAGTAGCTTATTTCCTTAGTGTAAATAGTATTGAACTATTGTTAAAACCCATATGGGCAAGGTGTGCTAATACAAATCATTCTGGTAGTAGAAATCTGATAAAGCTTATGATAGTAATTTTGAAGGAAATTGCTAGCGAAATGATATCTTAAACTTATTCTTCCTGTTCATGCTAACACGCAACAAGCTCTAACAGTAAGTGATACAATATCTATTGTATATAGATACTAGCAAATGGCTGGCCAAGGAACGGATGTACGTACAAACCATCAATCAATCGATTATGCGGATATCGAGGCCATGGTAGAACAACTTGTTAACAAAGCCATTGCGGGTTACAAGGTTGCACGCTTAAACAGTAAAACAAGCAATGGGACTCACAACAACAACTCAAAAGGATGCTCATTCGAAACTTTCCTTAGTTACCATCCTCAAACCTTCAAGGGATCAGAGGGAGCAGAGGGACTGTTCCGATGGATTAAGAAGGCCAAGTCGATCTTCTGCATGTGTGAGTGTTCTGAGGAGAACAAAGTGAAATTCGCTACCAGAACTCTGGAGGGGCAAGCCCTCACTTGGTGGAATTCACATGTTCAGAAACTAAGCCTGGAAACTGCTAACTCAATCCCCTGGGAAAACTTCGTCAAGATGTTAGAAGAAGAATATTGTCCACAGAACGAAATCGAGAAACTAGAAAAGTTCTGCAATCACAAGATGGAAGGATCTGAAATTGAACAGTACACCATTCGATTTCATGAATGGTGTAAACAGTGCCCAGAAATGGTAACACCAGAATTCAGGAAGGTCGAGCCATACATCAGTGGATCACCTGAAAAGATCAGAAGCCTGATTTCCACGACAGATGACACTCTCATTCGACCCACTAATTGCTCGGCTCGCAGTCTGATCGACCAAACAGTAGCAAAGGGTAAGCGCAAGAGGGAGTCTAGTCACAACCAAGCTCACTCCTCACAGCAACTACGATTCTATAACAAATCAGTACCAACTACAGAAACCACTGCTACACAAACCAACACTAAAGGCAAGGGTGTCTACAAGGGGAAATACCCTAAGTGTAGCAGGTGCCCATATCATCACCACGGTCAGTGTGAGCGCTACCGATGTCGGAGATGCGGAAGACACGGTCACATGGCCAAGGAGTGTAGGAGCAAGACAGTCAGCAGCAGTGGCAACCGGAACATCCAAAAAGGGTGTTATGAGTATGGCAAGCCGGGACATAAGCATACGGACTGTCCACAGTTGGAGGAAACAGAAAGAAGTGTAACAAAAAGCCGTACGATTGTGGCTGACTCTGGAAAAGCTAACAATGACCCGAACATTATGACAGGTATGTTCTTTTTCTTTTTTTTTTAAATAAAGTCTATCCTACTATATCATTTGATACCGATGCCGATAGGGGTTCATCACTAGTGATTTTAGTAAACTACTTAATATGACCCCAACACCACTAGACTATAAGTACACCGTAGAGTTAGTGGACGACAAGCTAATTGAAACACAACGTATCATCAGAGGGTGTGTACTGACACTAGCATACCATCAACTGGTGATCAACCTGATGCCGGTAACTCTCGGCAGCTTCGACGTGGCGATTGGGATGGATTGGCTATCTGCAACGAGAAGAAAGTATGAATTACATTGCCAAGTGGAGAGCAGATCTCAATTCAAGGGGAACGACACAGAATACCGTTAAACATCATGTCCTGCATGAAGGCAAGCAAATATCTAAAGAAGGGATACACGGCTATCCTAGCTCTTATCACCGAACAACCGAAGAAGGAACGGAAGATCGAGGACATCGCTGTTGTCCGCAATTATCCAGAAGTCTTTCCTGACAATCTACCGGGACTACCGCCAGCACGGCAAATGGAGTTTCAAATAGATTTAACACCAGGAGCAGCACCGATAGCTAAGGCACCATACCGATTGGCTCTTACAGAAATGTAGGAATTATCTAACCAACTGCAAGAGTTGTTAGATAAAGGTTTCATCCGACCGAGTTTTTCATCTTGGGGAGCACTGGTCTTGTTGTGAAAAAGAAAACGGTTCGTTCCATAAGTGTATAGACTACCGAGAATGGAACAAGGTGACGATCAAGAATCGATACTCTCTACATAGAATAGACGATCTGTCTGACCAATTGCAAGGGTCAAGCTTCTATTCAAAGATCGATTTAAGATCCGGTTAACATCCACTTAGAATACAAAAGGAAGATATACCGAAGACAGCCTTCAGAACACGGTACGGACATTATGAGTTTCTAGTCATGCTTTTCGGGTTGACTAACGCACCGACAGTATTCGTGAAACGGGTATGTAAACCATACCTTGATAAGTTCGTAAGGGTAATTATTGATGACACCTTGATCTATTCCAAGACTCAGGAAGAACATGCCTAACACTTAAGGCGTGTCCTAGAAATTACTGAAGAAGGAACAACTATACGCGTAGTTCTCCAAATGTGACTTCTGGATTCGCGAAGTTCAGTTCCTTGGACACGTAGTGAACAAGAAAGGAATACATGTAGACCCCGACAAGATTGAGGTAATCAAGCACTGGACAGCACCAAAGACTCCAACTGAGGTGCGACAGTTCCGGGGATTGGCTGGTTACACAGACGATTTATCAAGGGATTCTCGAAGATCGCGCAATCATTAACTTCCCTTACACACAAAGACAAGAAGTTAGAATGAGGAGAGAAACAGGAAGCTGCTTTTAACCTACTGAAACAGAAGCTGTGCACTGCAACCATCCTATCCCTGCCGGAAGGATGTGACGATTTTGTGGTATATTGTGACGTCTCAAAACAAGGACTCGGTTGCGTGTTGATGCAACGCGAGGAGGTTATAGCATACGTTTAATGACAGCTGAAGGTGCATGAGAAGAACTACACGACTCACGACTTTGAGTTGGGAGCGGTAATGTTTGCACGGAAGATCTAGCGACACTATCTATCCGACACGAAATGCACGATATTCACCAATTATAGTAGACTGCAACACACCTTCGACCAAGAGGGACTGAACATGAGACAACTCAGATGGGACTAGCTGATAGGCGATTGTGATTGTGCTATCAAGTACCACACTGGAAAAACTAATGTAGTAAACAACGCAATGAGCCAGAAGGAAACAACCAAACGCGTGCACGCACTACAACTTACCATCCACTCCGAACTACCGAATCAAATTCGGGTCGCTCAACAAGAAGCTCTGGAAGCCGAAAACCTCACTCTCGAAGCCATGGGAAGGATGGACAAACAAATGAAACAGAAGGACGACGGAGCTTACTATCTAATGGATCGTATTTGGATTCCACGTTTTGGAAACTTAAGGAAGGTAGTGACGGACGAAGCTCATAAGAGCCGATACTCAGTACCTCAAGGTCCTGACAAGATGTACCACGATTTAAAGGCAACTTATTGGTGGCCTAACATGAAATTAGAAATCACAACTTATGTGAATAAGTGTCTGACTTGCTCAAAGGTTAAAGTCGAATACCAGAAACCTTCAGGGTTACTCCAACAACCGGAAATTCCAGTATGGAAATGGGAGCAGATTTCCATGGATTTTATCACTAAGCTGCCAAGGACAACTAGTGGTTGCTATACCATCTGGGTTATCGTAGACCGACTCACAAAATCAGCACACTTCCTGCCGATTAAGGAAACAGATAAGTTGGAAAAGTTAACCCAAATCTATTTGAAGGAGATCGTATCCAGACACGGAGTCCCAATCTCTATAATACCTGACCGATACAGCCGTTTCACGGCACATTTTTTTTTTTGAAGTCCTTACACAAGGCACTGGGGACGAGGTTGGATATGAGCACAGCCTATCACCCGCAAACCGATGGTCAGAGTGAAAGAACCATCCAGACCCTAGAGGACATGCTTCGGGCATGCGTGATCGACTTCGGTAACAGTTGGGAGACACATCTGCCCTTGGTGGAATTCCCATATAACAACAGCTATCACACCAGTATTGGAACTGCACCATTTGAAGCACTTTACGGACGCAAGTGCAGATCACCACTTTGTTGGGCGGAAGTTGGGGAAAGCCAACTGACCGGACCCGAACTCGTGCACGAAACAACCGAAAAGATCGTGCAAATACGCAACAGAATGGCAGCAGCTCGAGATCGACAAAAGAGCTATGCCGACAAGAGGCGCAAACCTTTGGAATTCCAAGTAGGAGACCGAGTACTTCTTAAAGTCTTGCCTTGGAAGGGAGTGATTCGATTTGGGAAACGGGGAAAGCTAAGTCCTCGCTATATAGGACCATTTGAGATCACTAAACGAATAGGCCCTGTGGCCTACGAACTACAGCTACCACAAGAATTGAGTAGCGTACACAATGTGTTCCACGTTTCAAACCTCAAGAAATGCTTATCAGACGAAACGCTCGCGATTCCTTTGGAGGAAATCCAGATTGATGAACAGCTTCACTTTGTTGAGGAACCGGTGGAAATTATGGACCGGGAACTCAAGAAGTTGAAACATAGTAAGATACCCATTGTAAAAGTTCGATGGAACTCACGACGAGGACCGGAATACACCTGGGAACGGGAGGATCAGATGAAGAAGAAATACCCTCATCTATTCGCCGAACAAACCAACACCGGCACGTGAACTGAATTTCGGGACGAAATTCCCAATAACTAGGGGATGATGTGACACCTCGTAATTTCCAGGTCAGCAACTCTATTATTTTTAATAATAATGTTTATTATTATTTCATACGTGGCACTAGAATAAATGCATTTAGTGTGACACGTGGCACAACAGTCTGAACACACCGATAATTCGATGAATTATCGCACGAAACTCGCACGTGTCTTGAATGACGAACGTTGGTGAACGGATCAAACTGTAACACAAAAACACTGCACTTAGGTTCGGTGAGCCTGAATTAGTTAGAACAAGGCCTATGTGTCGAGAAACGATGATCGTATTCGAGAAATACGAAAGATTCGGTTCAAAACAATGAAATTGGGCCTATTGGGCTCAACCGAGACCCATCGCGGTACGCGATGGGCACCCAATTGGGCCTTCGCGATGCGCGAAGCTCAAGCGGGAGAATTTGAATTCTCCGAAAAACGTCGCGGTACGTGACGACCGATCATCTTCAACCATCGCGGTACGCGGCGTGTTTCGGGAACAGAATGATTATTTTAAACGCCGCGGTACGCGGGATGCTTTTTTGGCCGGTGTCGCGGTACGCGACAGGCCTAGAACCGCAAAAATCTTTATAAAACCAAGTTTAATCATTTTGTTCACCCCTTCACACAATCTCTCGACTGATAACCCTCTGAGCGGCCACCATCATCCTGTTACACCACCATTAGCCACATTTGAGCCATCTAGAAGCCATTGGAGCTCATCCTTGGAGGTTTTGACGACTTGTAGAGGCTAGAACACATCAACCTTCATCTTGGACGAGTGGAACTGCTACAGAGACGATTTCCAGAAGCCTTAGAAGCCTCTAGTTCTGTTCCATCGAGATTCAAGCATTCAAAGAAGCCTTAGAGGTAGTTTCTATGGTTAATCTTGCTTAAAACACTCACTAGGCACACATGCAAGCCTTGTAGGCTACATGCAACACCACCACCATCATTGTCACGAAATTTTGATGTTCTATATATGCTATTTGATGATTTACTTACTGATTTGATGATCTAATATCGATCTATGATGATTTTGATGTAACTAGATGGTCATTTGTTGATTTTGTCACAAAGTGGTTACTTAAAACAACATGCAAGTATGATCTACAATGTTTTATGTCGATTTCAGTATTTAAATGTCTTTAGAAATGATATGTGAAGTGTCCTACATGATTTACAATGTTGGATGATGTCAAAATTGGTTATTTGGGGCATATTGCTAAAAATAGTAACTTTTATGTTACAAGTTGTACATTTTTGATGAAATGGTGACATGCATGTGTTTAGATCTACATGTTATGCTTAAAATAATGATTAGAAACTATTGTGATGGATACTTGATGCATAGAAATGTCTAGGATAGTCAAAAGTGTGATTTTTGTGAACGTTACTAAATATAGTAACTTTTTGTCACAAGATTGCAAATTGATAAAATGTATGGTAATGTCTTGAGTCTAACATGCTCATTTGGTGATTATATGATGATATTGGAAGGTATATGTTGTTAGAAACTTGATTTTGTGCTATGGTCATAAGTTACTAAATATAGTAACTTTATTTGGTTAGATTCACGATTCATCACATGTTAGGTGGAATGATCATGATTAATAGACTATTTAGGACCAAGATGGTAATATTAGATGATGTTGATTGTTAAACTTGATGAAATATGCTTATTTTAGAAACTTTCCAAATATGGAAACTTTTACGCGCAAACTATGCTAAACCGACTATGTATAACTATGTGCTATGTGATAACATGCTCATTTAGGATAAATATGCATGTTAGGATAATCGGAATATGATTTTATGCATGACTTGCCAAATATGGAAACTTTCCTAAAATAGAAACTTACCATAAATAGTAAGTTTCCTCATAGGAATGATGTTGGTATCCGTACACTTCACATGACACTAAAACCGTACGATACACGAACACTTGATCCAAACCGTCACCAACGGGTCGTTAGGTCAAACACGATCGACACGGTCAAACACGGTCAACTCGATCCACATAACCACTTAGTGTCGTTGAACACTAACACGGTCCGGTGAGACCCACATACGCAAACACGAACTCATAACACCTACATGATATAGGTGATTACTAGCCGGCGAGCTACACTACTCTTTTGAGCTAACGCATTACTCAAACTCAGGTGAGTTTACGGCCCCACTTTTACATATAACTGTTTTACTTAACTTTGGGGTGAGAATATTATGCAACTGTTTTAGATATATGACTGGTATGTTGTGAAAACCATTTTCGAGTGTAACTTTATCGCTTAAAGTCCTCACTTATCCTTACCGTTAGTTGTGTATCAAACGAGTCGTAATTACGTAGTACTACTGGGTTTGACTAACCCCACTCGGCACCAATGTTGACTGGAGGTCATAACGAGTGTAATTTCGATGGGAATGCGGGTTCAGCGATGACCTGCGGAGGCAACGGGAACAGTCTAGTTTCGGTAAGATGACATGACACACTCCACGGATCGTAGAATCCAACAAAACACTTTTACATACCCAGTATATAACTGTTTTACTGCTTTCGAATACCTAAACCTGTGAACTCACCAACTTTTTAGTTGACACTTTTTCGCATATATTCTCAGGTAACTAGTGGACTGCACGCTAGGATGCGCACAAGGATGCACTAAGGAGTCTGACGCGCATATAGACTCTTGTCCTAGGCTTTTGTTTGCATTGATTGATTTTGAAACAATTTAAACCTTGTAGTGTCTGTTAAACAGTTCACTTTCCGCTGCAACTTATTTATTTTATTAAACCAATTCCGCTGCTTATGTATAAATTATTCCGCTGCTTTTAGTTGAGAACTTGTTTGTTTTGCAAAACTGTGTGATTGTACAACTCATATAGAGTCGTTCTATATGACCATGAGCTGTGATCCTGGCCACGTCACACCCACGTGGACTGACACCATGAGTGGGAATTTGGGGGTGTGACACAGGTTTAATTACTCTTTTCTTGAATTAATTATGTTTTTCCAAAAAGAAATTTGAATTATAAACCTTATTAAATTAATTAAATGATTTTAACTTGGAGTTTAATATAAAATGAATTTATTTTTTTTAATGTGTTAAATAAAGAATTGTGACTTAATCAAAATAAACCCTAATCATCTAGGGTTTAGTAGTTAATAAGATTGGGACATGGGTCTATTACGGGTAATACGATTGGACTAGTTAGGTGAAAACCTAGAAACACTTTAGTAACGTAAGACACTTAGTTGCACACCGAGACCCCAAAACCCTAGATACGACAATTATATATACTTACCGTATTCGAATTCTCTTAAAACAACTCAGGTGCTAAAGATACATAGGCAACAATCAAAGAGCGCGCATATCTTTTGTGGTTCATTTGCACAGCAACACAGGTGAGTTCATTGCCCCTTTTTCTAACATTTTGTTTTAAAACGCGGGGCTGAGAAGCATGCGTAAACTGTTTTATTTAAACCGTTTGTTTAAATGCTTTTATTTATTATATGTTTTTTTTACATATATATGTTTGTTGATACTCCTAGACTCCTGTCTAGGTAATTATTAAACAGATCAAATTATCAAGTTAATTAAAGTGCTCTTAGGAGTAATACTTTAAATTTAAACTCTAAATAAACCCTTAGTCCATCAAGTTCAAATTCAAGAATCTAAATTTAAAGTGGAATCAAATGAACAAAATCAAAAGGCCATATTCAAAGGAAATCTAATTCTGTGTGGGATCTGAGAACAAAGAATCATAATCAAGAATCAATTATCAATTATCATTGTGAATCATGGAAAATCTAAAGATCAAGATCAAGAGGCTCAAGGAATCAGAAATCATAAATGTGTGTGAATCATGATAGTAATGAAATCATTATGATCTAATGAAATCATTAATGTTCAAGTTAAGGTGGATGTCAGTTGTATAGGGAATCAAGACCACGTGTAACACACATATAAAGTCCCTTCAGGTATAGAAGACTCTTGTAGTCAGGCTATATAGGCAATAACGTGAATATCAAATGAAATCAATATCAAAGTCATATCAAGAGAATCAAAGAGATCAAGAACCACAGGATATCCTTAAAGTCCCCGCATGTACAGAAGACCTTTGGGTCAAGCTGTTAGGGCAAAACATTAAAATCCCGTTCAGTTCAGGTGTACTCCTGGTGAGTTATGCCTGACATGGGTCACGTGTGAGAGGTTACAACCTGGACAACCACCAACAACTAAGTCTAATTGATTGAGTCAAATAAGGCCCAATCATCATGTCTTAGTTGTATTTAAATGTTTTATTTAATTATTTAATTAAATATTTAACATTTTATTTCTATCATTGACTTTTGGGAAATCATATATCTATGAGGAACTCAAGAGAATCAAAGGTAAATCAAATTTTGGAAAACATAATCAAAATCAGAGGTGTGTAGGGTAAAAATGCTTAATTATCATTAATAACAGTGTCATATGCGTATTAGTATGTGGTGGGATGGCGTCTGGGCGAGTTTGTTGGCTCGACCCAGGGGTATGCCCTATATATAAGCATACCGATATGGATATTACATGTGAAGTTAATGAGGTTAGGGTCTTTACCGAAGGAGGTTTTCAAATCATTTCCAAACACTAAACTATATGAACTCACCAACCATGTGTTGACTTTATTTTTGCATGACTTCTCAGGTGACGAACAGGTCAACTAAGAATCTTATGCTTTTGGACTAGGACTTCAGATAGAAGACTTAGTGTTTTTTTTGGACCTGCATACTTTTGGAACATCATTATACAATTATTTTGTATATCTTGTGTAGATACAAGATAGACATCATATGATGTTCATGATAGATTTACATTGTTAAATTGTGAACAATACTGATGTAATTTAACTTTGTAATTCTATTATATTTAGCATTTCTCATTTATATCATGTGCAATGTAAACAATCTGATCACTCCGATTATCATTCACGATATCGCGCCCCGGGAACCTTCCGCCCGTCGGGGAAATCCGATCCTACCCCGCCGGCTCGGGGTGTGACATATATTAAGGATTTTGAGTTGATAAATATCTAACTAATCTTGAAGTTGGTCTATTTTTACAAGAAAAAAAATCAAAAAGTCAAAAAAAATCAAAAAAAAAATAAAAATATGCTAGGCTGACTAGGCCCCGGATTTGTCCGCCTAGTCACCACCTAGCGCCTAGGCACCGTTTAGGCCAAAATTGACACAGTAGATGGCCGCCTATATCGATTTTTACAACTGTAGCTATAAGTTAACAAGCAGTTTTAACAAGAAGTCTTTTTAAACTTAATAAGAAATTTCAAACATGCCCTATGTGTAATTTAAATTTATCAAAAATAAAAAAAAATCCAAAATACCCTTCTTATTTAAAATCATACACGTCAATAAGCACCAAGCCATTGATCTGAAACCTAGAACCCTACCAAATTCTATCCACATAAACGAACATCACAAATCTGAAATCAAAAAACTTACAAAGCAAGAAAGAGATAAAAAGTACTATTGATGAACCAAATTGTAAAAGAAATTGATGGTAATACAGACGAAAGAAGATAGTTGTTATTATACCTAGCAATATGGGTGGGGTGGGCTGGATTGGGTAATGGGTCAGAACGGGTGCAAGTTAGGACGTGTACGGGTCAAGACGGGTTTTAAGCAAAATCCGTTTGGGTTTAAACATGTCGTTTAGAAAAAAAACAATTTCGCTCAAGTAAAAATAAATTGTAACTAAACAAATAGTTTATTTGAATAATTTTTAATGATTTTTCCATTAACTATATTATTGAGCATTCTTACCCATTGAAATACATTATGTTCACATGGTTTTTAAGTTGCCCATCTTGACACGTTTGTGTTGAGGTGTTACCCATCTCAACACATACTATTTCATAATGTTACTCATTTCAACCCAAAATGCAATAATTGTTTACCCATTTCTATCCATTTATCTTGTTATGGGTCAAGATTGTCATGTATAGTTTTTATTTAAGGATGATGATGAAGGAATGGCGCCCTCATACCACGTAATCATTGTGAAAGTATCAAATAATAAGAAATTTTTAACTAAAAAAGTAAGTAGCAATAAGAGTTTGACATATAACATTATTGTACAAAATTTTTGTTTTTTTACTATATTTTTATTTATTTATACTAGAATTTTATTTTTTTATACTGGATTTTTATTTTTTCTACTATACTTTTTTTGTACTTGATTTTTTGTACTGAATTTTGTTTTCTTTTGTATTAAATTTTGTTTTTTATACAAGATTTTTCTTTTTATATTTTTATGATCTCATAGATCAAACCTCTATTAGTTCTTATCCTTTACTGACAAAAATATCTTATTAATGAATTCAACCCCCATAATCATTTTATTTTATGAATTAATGGTTTATGTCGAATAGTAATATTATCAAACACCACTTGTGAGGCAATATATAGTTATCACATACTTATCATTTACGTATACATTATATAAATAACTATTCTCGTCACCCCTTCTTCACATAAACATGTGTAACCATCATTTCTTCATCACCTCCTCTTTATAGTCATTGGATTCAATAGTTGCCCCCATTTCGAAGAGGCGTTCACCCACGCCAAGGGTGTCGTGAAGTTGGAGGCGTGACACTCTCGACAACTGGGTACTCACGTCCCATTACACACAACCTTATGTATGCTTTTATATATTTTTTTTACTTTATTATAATTACTATTATATATATACCACTACAAGCAACCTGATGCATGCTTTCTTTCTTTTTTTCTTTTTTTTTTCATTTTACTTTATTATAAATTCCTATCATATGCATTCTTAATTGTCATTGCCAATCATAATTCTTCACAATCTTTTTAACATTAAATAAAATATGTGACAAGTTAAGTTGGTTTGGTGGTAAAGGGCTTGGAATCTATGGTAAAGAGGTTTGACCCATAATGCCCAGGGCGCGACGCGACTGTCAGGATCGCAGTCTCTGGTCATACAGTTGCGAGACCTACATGTCTGGTTGCATACGTACATCCAAATACTTGGACAAAACAGTTTTATAAAATCAGTGTTGTTGAAGTTAATGTATAAGATCTTAAGAAACAGTTTGAATTCATAAATTGCGGAAGCGTTTTAAACAATTTTCAAAATATCATAAAGTAATAGTTTGCGGAAACGGTTTAAGTTGTTTAGCAATTATATAATCATAACAAAATGATACTGAATGTTTAATAGCGTAAGACACTAAAGTAGATGCATGGACTCCATCCTAGCATCCTAGATTTCCTCGAGCGCGTGCTTTAGCTACCTGAGAAAACATGCGAGTAAAATGGTCAACACAATGGTTGGTGAGAGCACATGTTTTATATCAGCAATAAACATCAAATGTTTAAAGTAAGAGTTTGCAGGTCTACATTTCATTACAATACAATATCAATTGATAGCTAGTCGATACGTATTATATCATATGCGGGTTCGCAACCAAATTTTTAACATCGTTTGGACTTTAATTAATATTCAATTGTTTTTCCTCCAACGTTCGTGAGACTCGTGTGTGTTTCGATAATTCCTCGAATTATCTTTATTCGTTTTGTGTTTGTGTTTTACGAAATGATCGCATGTTTGATTAATCATAATCAACATGTAATGCACAAGCCAATGATTCCTCGAATTATTGTTTTGCGTTTGTGTTTGTGTTTGCCACACTTGGTTTCCACAACCAATGTGGAATGTACGATTCGATAGTTCCTCGAACTATCGTTTCGCAGTTGCTTCTGTTTAACTCATCTAATTATACCTAATTAAATGAAATGCAACAAGTATGAATGTGAAATGTTAAGTTGTAAGAGTTGTAATTTACCTGAAATTACCGGACGTCACATCATTCTCTTGTTGAAAGAAATTTCGTCCCGAAATTTTGTTGTTGTTGTAGTGTATGAGAACAAAATTTTTCTGGTTGTCACACATATGGCCATAACTATGCAAACAATTTTTATTTTTTAAAGTTTCTTTTATCTTTATACATAGTTACTTTTCCTTAACTTTTAATTTATATGGGAACATAGGTTGAATTTTATTTGTCTTTTTCCCTTGGATTTTTCTTATACTTTCATATTATACAACTTTAATAAAAATTCTTATATTGTATATAGGCGCACAAATCTGTTAACAAGTCAAAAACTAGTTTTGGGATAACCAAACCGGTTAACTGATCAAAGTCCACTAACTCAATGTAGCCAATAACCGGTTTTTTAAGTTCTAAAACCGAAACCGATATAATAACCAAAATTGGTTAACATTCAAATAATCGATTTTTTATTGAGGTGGACCGGTTTGGTTTCTTGAAACCTAAAATCGGTCATAAACCGCTGGTTTTTCTAAAAACCTAAAACCAATTAAAAAAATTGATTTTTTTATGCATTTCTACTTTTGCATAATTTTATCTTTTTTTTTTATTTAAAGTCAAACATAAGTACGTGTTAAAAAAGAGATGAGAGGATCAAAGCCTACATCCAATCAAAAACCATCACATGATAGTATGCAAGTGGTTTTTTTTTTTTTTAATTTTATTTTAAGATCTTCGGTTTATTTCAAAAACAAAATAGGAATCGAAGAAGGAAACCATACGTGGTCGGGTCCAATAGTGTAATTAGCATTGAATGTTTACTCATGAGATGGCCAACTTGGTCATATAAGATGTCTTGACACTGCCAATGATGTTAGCGTTCAATGTTTAGTCACGTGGGAAGGGTTAATTTGCCAATGATGGTCATCTTGGTCATATAAGATTTCTTAATTGACACTGCATGATTCTCTTAAAGTTTAGGCTTTGTGAGGTTATGGGTTCAAATCTTGATCAAAGCGGTCAGTATGAGATTTTACCACATAACGGGTTTCCTCCTAAAAAGCATGTGGATTTGCTAGATTCAGCGTTCGCCAACACCTAGGCTTTAGATACCGGGGAGTTGGTAGCGGACTGTCGTCGCAACGTGTGGGTCGTTGGGTCCGAGGATCCATTTGGGCCATGAAGAGGCATGTCGCTGATTCAGATAATATAATTTTGTAGCACACTTTTTTTTAATGTTTATGTTTGTAAATAAACAGATGGTTTCTCGTGTGTTGCGGCAGAAATTCTGCTACAGTTGCGAATATCAGTACGAAAACATTATCACGTATAATGCAGATATATAGGAAAAAAGTTATTATTTATTAAAAAGAAACATAAATATAATATCAACAAATTATATAGGAAAAAAGTTATTATTTATTAAAATAATATTATTGTTAATTTGTACGCATTTAATAATAGTAAATATCATAAGACAACATAAAACTCGCCTCATGCAATTCCACCTATTAAAAAAAACTTGAAGCATACCGTTTTGTTGGTATGAGTAATCCGTCATGATATCAACAACGGTATCATGAATATCAAAATGTAAACCCAAAAACCGTTTGCAATTATTATCAAGCCTTCCTAAAATAATAAACCAAATCATCATATAAGCATGCGACAAACAAATAAAACGAAGAAAAAAATGTTTATATATTATATATGTCACACCCCGACCGACGACGGAATACGTCGAGGCGCGAGTTTGATTGTTCATTAGCTCATGATGCTATTTTAACGTTTGAATATTTAAAGCATCAATATTACAAAACAAACAGTACATTCATTTAATAAAATAGTCATTACATGAATTGAATACACAACATTTACATTTAAATGCTAAAAAATTGATTACAATTTAACTAGGTCACTAATTCTTATCATATGTCTTCATCATGCTTCCTTACCCTGTTACACATGTAAAATAGAGTTTGTCAACTATTTGCATAGTTGGTGAGTTCACACATTAAGTTAAAATAATAAGTATAAAAAGGATTCAAACTATAGCCTAACTAGATATGCATCATAAGCATAGCATAAATACAAGTTTGAATAAATTGAATGAATGAATGAATGAATAACAATAGCTTATGTCCAAACAAGTATCCTTACAACATGTTAATTCAAGTATGGCCATACTATAAATTAACAGTTATAATTCAACAAGTTTGCTAGGTGTACTTTTCACCCCTTTTACACAAAGGAAAAAGCCTTTGCGAAGATAGTATCTGACCATCTTAGGCTACTAAGTACTAGATTGTTTGACTGGCAACCCACATAGAATCACACATAGAATCAACACATTGTATAAGCTTAGCATCTAACACATAAAGCTAACTAGGTCTAAGGCTTGCATCATAGATTGAATGAATAATAGAATGAATAAATTTTTGAATAAGACATGTGTAACATCCAAAAAACAAACAATGTAAAAGGGAGTGCGAAGAAACTCACTTGTATTGTTTAGCTAGTCAAGTGGTATCTGATTGAGTCAATTATAATGCTTCACCCTAAAGTTCATAAGCACAATAGACTTAGTATTCGTTAAAGTTAAAGTGTCGATGTGTTAGAACTATGGCATTCTAATGGAATTTTAACTAGAATGTCTAAGTTCTATACTGGCATCAATTCTGAAGTATTCTTTCTTACAAATAAATAAATATTCTTATTGTATTTGATGAATTTCATAACATTTGAATATTCATTCCATCCATTTGTAAATGTATTTGTTTCAACATAATGATCAAAGTTTATGTGTTGAAATAATTTTTTTTAGAATATAATGCAAACTTTATTTAGAATAATTAATAAATTATTCATGTTAATAATTTTAAAGCTTCATTCAAAACTTTAAAAATACTATTATTTAAAAATCATTTTATGTCTTGTTTATAAAACTTGGTTTTAGTTATAGTTTATTCAAACAATTATTTTATTAAATTATATAATATGTTTAGATATTTATTTAAATATTAAGAATACTTGTTTTAGGAAAAAAAATTCAGTTAGAAACAATTTATAAAAGTTTATGACTTTTAAACAATTTCTTAGATATTATTAAATAGCTTTACTTTACTGAAAATGTAGTTTATTAATAAAACAGTAAATAATTAAAAAAATAATTTAGGTTATTGTGTTTTTTTATTAATATCTATTTGTAAGACTAATTAATCTATATATTAAAAACCAACAGAAAGAAATAGTAGATTTTATTCCTTTTAACATTGAGCACATACAATTTGTGTATATGGATATTAATTGCATTAATATTTTATTCATTTTTAATTGATTTAGATCTTAACTTTTAAATTAAATGAACAATAACTTTGACTTTAAATATATATATATAGTGTAAGATAATTTGAAAACCACTTTTTCATAAGAAAACCGTCAAAACAATGTAAAAATCATTTAAAAAAACGTTATTTTTAAATATAAAAAACTAAAAAAGCGTCAGAGAAAATATTTTTTTTACAAAACGATGTAAAGCATACGTGACAAAATGTAAAAAATGTTTTTAGTCAAATCTGACGCAACGTTACGTATGCTTTACAAGAGTTTATAATATATATTTTTTAAATATTTACTTGGTGTTTTTTTATAAAAATGTGTCCAATAGTGTAAAAACCAATAAATTTTTTTTAAAAGAATACGTTTTTTTAAAAGAATACTTTTTTTTTTATTTTGAATAGTAAATATTATATATATATATATATGAAAAGCCATAAAAATAATTAGTGCAACCGTCTTTTTGATTCGTTTACGAATAAAATACCATGAAAAATTAACATATTTGAGTGGAGTTTGAATGATTTTATGTTTTTATGAAAAATTTGTATAGAGTTCGTGATTGGAATTTGATTTTGTTGCGTAACTTATGCTTCTGCAAATGACATATAATACTCATGCTCGAGAGTGTGTTGTGATAAACCGCTGCAACGCGCGGATGGAAAACACCTAGTTATTATAATAAAAAGTAACTTAAATCTTTTCTTTTTTTTTTCCAAAGCAGAACTTTCTTCTTCGGTTAAAAAAAATGATATTTACGATGATTTTCTTTTTTTAGGATAATTTTATAAATTTTAAAACAATTAAATGGATGAAAAATACAAAAATGAATAAAAAAGAAAAAAAATGGTTGTGCATGGTTTAGAACTAGCGCCTAAAGGCGACCGAGGACCAAGGTGCCTTAGATTGACCATCATGCTAAGCTTTTTGATTAATTAAAACTTTGCCTTCTTTATTTATAACACAGACACAGGAATTTCCCAAATCAAGTTTGAGTCCGAAGAGCCCTAGTTCCATTTCTACTTAGATTCGTTTGATTTTGTATGGGATCAATCGATCAAACATGGGGCTCTTATTCGTGATTGAAAAACGAAGATATTTGTATGTTACTTACTTGGTTTTTTTTAAGATTACATGGATTTTGCTTGAGAGACCGATTCCGGCCTTTTTTTAAGATATTGGTTTTTTTTTAGATCAACCGACTTGCAGGTTCCAAATACTCGATCATAGAGGTGCGTAAATGATTTTATTTGTATCAAATAGTTTCTCAGTTCTCCAAAGAATCAAATTCATCGATTAATTCCAGTTTTTATAGCGGTTAAAGTGTGATTCGTATTCGGTCAAACATTGATAACTTTGGTAAGTAAATCACGCGTTTACAGGTTGTAATCGTTTAATTACTGATTGGAATCATCCACGCCAACACAGAAGTTGCCATGTTCGAAATTTGTCGAGCTGGAATGCGCATTTTCAGCTAGATTTGTAAACCGGGTCGTGTGGGGATCCATAGGTCGGCTGAAGCTAAATGGGTGAAGGAGATTATAAGTTTGTGGGTTTTACAAATTTAGTCCCTTTACTCTTTCTTTATTTTTATTTTTGTTTTACAGTTTTCCCCCACTCACAACCTTGGTTTATAAGATGTCCATTTTAGTCCCTCATATTATTTCTCAAAAATTTATAAAACCCTTTATTAATTTTTATTAACCTAAGTTTTATAAGCTAATTAATTTGTCATTTCTTGTTAATGACATCAAAAATTTATAAAACTTTTTTATAAATTAAATATCTTATATTTTATAAACTTAAGAATTTGTTATTTACAAATCTTTTAAATAAAATATTATATGTATGTATGTATGTATGTATGTATGTATGTATGTATGTATGTATTTGATATTAACCATCATGAGCTTTATTTTAAAATATTTTATAAAATAAAGTTCTATAAAAGGTTTGATTATGTTTTAGTTGTCATCGTTGTATTATTATTATTATTATTATTATTATTATTATTATTATTATTATTATTATTATTATTATTATTATTATTATTATTATTATTATTATTATTATTATTATTATTATTATAAAGTTAATAATTGTTTATTTATTGATAAAATGTCGCTATTTTATTACAACCCATTATGACTTTTTAAGCCTCAAAAGAATTATAACTTTTATGAAATTTATAAAAAGTGTGTATATATATATATATAGATTTTTGAATACAAATGTTTCAAAGACATCCAAGACTTTTATTTATTTCAAATTAAACCCGATTACAATATTCGAATTCATACGAAAAACCCTGGGGATTACAATATATTACTAGGTTAGTACCCATGTATTACATGGGACGAATAAAATAAATAGTAATAAATTATAAACGTAAATTTAAACAATATAAGATGTTTTTTTAATATAAAATATGCTTAAAAATTCATATGATGTAATACTTTAATTAAGTAATTTAAACAATTGTTTATTAAAAAATTCCATTTTAAAACACTGTTTATTCAATTTTATATTTTTTAATAATTTGGATTTTTTAAAAATTGTGTTTTTTAATATTGATATATTACTCATGTATTAAAAAATATTTTTTTAATTAGAAAATGTATAAAAACATATTTAATATTTAATATCATTAATTAATATGAAATGTATTTACAGGAGAGATAAACGAGAAAATTAAGTTGAGGTGTTCTTGAAACATGACATGTGTCTCTAAAAGATTTATTTATTATAATAAATAGATAAATTTTACTATTATTTAAATACTATCGATATTTAATTGGTACTATTAATTAATTAATTATTATTTTCTATTTATATTGATAAAGAAGGAAAAAAGGAAAGTTGATAAGAACCAGATGTGTGCACGGTTCGGTTCGGTTTTTGACTAAAACTGAAACTGAAACGACATAGTCGGTTTTTAGTTATTACAAACCGTTCGGTTTTCGGTTTTTTTGTCGGTTTCGGTTCGGTTTTCGGGTTTTTTCGGTTTTTTCCTTTTTTTTGTTCTCTCTTACGCCCAACATTGAAAATGCAAACATGTTTAATAGTTAATAATTAATAAATTAATTGATTGAACACTATCTAATTAAAATAAAACTAAATAATTATCATCATGTTCTTACATTTTAAAAAAAATCAAAAGTAAATAACTAAATATGCAATAATTCCGATATTTACTTTTTAAAATGGTAGATTTCATCTAATCTAAATCTTTATCATCTCTAACGGTAGACTTTTAAACAATTTCTTAGATATTATTAAATAGCTTTACTTTACTGAAAATGTAGTTTATTAATAAAACAGTAAATAATTAAAAAAATAATTTAGGTTATTGTGTTTTTTTATTAATATCTATTTGTAAGACTAATTATTATAATAAAAAGTAACTTAAATCTTTTCTTTTTTTTTTCCAAAGCAGAACTTTCTTCTTCGGTTAAAAAAATGATATTTACGATGATTTTCTTTTTTTAGGATAATTTTATAAATTTTAAAACAATTAAATGGATGAAAAATACAAAAATGAATAAAAAAGAAAAAAAATGGTTGTGCATGGTTTAGAACTAGCGCCTAAAGGCGACCGAGGACCAAGGTGCCTTAGATTGACCATCATGCTAAGCTTTTTGATTAATTAAAACTTTGCCTTCTTTATTTATAACACAGACACAGGAATTTCCCAAATCAAGTTTGAGTCCGAAGAGCCCTAGTTCCATTTCTACTTAGATTCGTTTGATTTTGTATGGGATCAATCGATCAAACATGGGGCTCTTATTCGTGATTGAAAAACGAAGATATTTGTATGTTACTTACTTGGTTTTTTTTAAGATTACATGGATTTTGCTTGAGAGACCGATTCCGGCCTTTTTTTAAGATATTGGTTTTTTTTTAGATCAACCGACTTGCAGGTTCCAAATACTCGATCATAGAGGTGCGTAAATGATTTTATTTGTATCAAATAGTTTCTCAGTTCTCCAAAGAATCAAATTCATCGATTAATTCCAGTTTTTATAGCGGTTAAAGTGTGATTCGTATTCGGTCAAACATTGATAACTTTGGTAAGTAAATCACGCGTTTACAGGTTGTAATCGTTTAATTACTGATTGGAATCATCCACGCCAACACAGAAGTTGCCATGTTCGAAATTTGTCGAGCTGGAATGCGCATTTTCAGCTAGATTTGTAAACCGGGTCGTGTGGGGATCCATAGGTCGGCTGAAGCTAAATGGGTGAAGGAGATTATAAGTTTGTGGGTTTTACAAATTTAGTCCCTTTACTCTTTCTTTATTTTTATTTTTGTTTTACAGTTTTCCCCCACTCACAACCTTGGTTTATAAGATGTCCATTTTAGTCCCTCATATTATTTCTCAAAAATTTATAAAACCCTTTATTAATTTTTATTAACCTAAGTTTTATAAGCTAATTAATTTGTCATTTCTTGTTAATGACATCAAAAATTTATAAAACTTTTTTATAAATTAAATATCTTATATTTTATAAACTTAAGAATTTGTTATTTACAAATCTTTTAAATAAAATATTATATGTATGTATGTATGTATGTATGTATGTATGTATGTATGTATGTATTTGATATTAACCATCATGAGCTTTATTTTAAAATATTTTATAAAATAAAGTTCTATAAAAGGTTTGATTATGTTTTAGTTGTCATCGTTGTATTATTATTATTATTATTATTATTATTATTATTATTATTATTATTATTATTATTATTATTATTATTATTATTATTATTATTATTATTATTATTATTATTATTATTATTATTATTATTATTATTATTATTATTATAAAGTTAATAATTGTTTATTTATTGATAAAATGTCGCTATTTTATTACAACCCATTATGACTTTTTAAGCCTCAAAAGAATTATAACTTTTATGAAATTTATAAAAAGTGTGTATATATATATATATAGATTTTTGAATACAAATGTTTCAAAGACATCCAAGACTTTTATTTATTTCAAATTAAACCCGATTACAATATTCGAATTCATACGAAAAACCCTGGGGATTACAATATATTACTAGGTTAGTACCCATGTATTACATGGGACGAATAAAATAAATAGTAATAAATTATAAACGTAAATTTAAACAATATAAGATGTTTTTTAATATAAAATATGCTTAAAAATTCATATGATGTAATACTTTAATTAAGTAATTTAAACAATTGTTTATTAAAAAATTCCATTTTAAAACACTGTTTATTCAATTTTATATTTTTTAATAATTTGGATTTTTTAAAAATTGTGTTTTTTAATATTGATATATTACTCATGTATTAAAAAATATTTTTTTAATTAGAAAATGTATAAAAACATATTTAATATTTAATATCATTAATTAATATGAAATGTATTTACAGGAGAGATAAACGAGAAAATTAAGTTGAGGTGTTCTTGAAACATGACATGTGTCTCTAAAAGATTTATTTATTATAATAAATAGATAAATTTTACTATTATTTAAATACTATCGATATTTAATTGGTACTATTAATTAATTAATTATTATTTTCTATTTATATTGATAAAGAAGGAAAAAAGGAAAGTTGATAAGAACCAGATGTGTGCACGGTTCGGTTCGGTTTTTGACTAAAACTGAAACTGAAACGACATAGTCGGTTTTTAGTTATTACAAACCGTTCGGTTTTCGGTTTTTTTGTCGGTTTCGGTTCGGTTTTCGGGTTTTTTCGGTTTTTTCCTTTTTTTTGTTCTCTCTTACGCCCAACATTGAAAATGCAAACATGTTTAATAGTTAATAATTAATAAATTAATTGATTGAACACTATCTAATTAAAATAAAACTAAATAATTATCATCATGTTCTTACATTTTAAAAAAAATCAAAAGTAAATAACTAAATATGCAATAATTCCGATATTTACTTTTTAAAATGGTAGATTTCATCTAATCTAAATCTTTATCATCTCTAACGGTAGACTTTTAAACAATTTCTTAGATATTATTAAATAGCTTTACTTTACTGAAAATGTAGTTTATTAATAAAACAGTAAATAATTAAAAAAATAATTTAGGTTATTGTGTTTTTTTATTAATATCTATTTGTAAGACTAATTATTATAATAAAAAGTAACTTAAATCTTTTCTTTTTTTTTCCAAAGCAGAACTTTCTTCTTCGGTTAAAAAAATGATATTTACGATGATTTTCTTTTTTTAGGATAATTTTATAAATTTTAAAACAATTAAATGGATGAAAAATACAAAAATGAATAAAAAAGAAAAAAAATGGTTGTGCATGGTTTAGAACTAGCGCCTAAAGGCGACCGAGGACCAAGGTGCCTTAGATTGACCATCATGCTAAGCTTTTTGATTAATTAAAACTTTGCCTTCTTTATTTATAACACAGACACAGGAATTTCCCAAATCAAGTTTGAGTCCGAAGAGCCCTAGTTCCATTTCTACTTAGATTCGTTTGATTTTGTATGGGATCAATCGATCAAACATGGGGCTCTTATTCGTGATTGAAAAACGAAGATATTTGTATGTTACTTACTTGGTTTTTTTAAGATTACATGGATTTTGCTTGAGAGACCGATTCCGGCCTTTTTTTAAGATATTGGTTTTTTTTTAGATCAACCGACTTGCAGGTTCCAAATACTCGATCATAGAGGTGCGTAAATGATTTTATTTGTATCAAATAGTTTCTCAGTTCTCCAAAGAATCAAATTCATCGATTAATTCCATTTTTTATAGCGGTTAAAGTGTGATTCGTATTCGGTCAAACATTGATAACTTTGGTAAGTAAATCACGCGTTTACAGGTTGTAATCGTTTAATTACTGATTGGAATCATCCACGCCAACACAGAAGTTGCCATGTTCGAAATTTGTCGAGCTGGAATGCGCATTTTCAGCTAGATTTGTAAACCGGGTCGTGTGGGGATCCATAGGTCGGCTGAAGCTAAATGGGTGAAGGAGATTATAAGTTTGTGGGTTTTACAAATTTAGTCCCTTTACTCTTTCTTTATTTTTATTTTTGTTTTACAGTTTTCCCCCACTCACAACCTTGGTTTATAAGATGTCCATTTTAGTCCCTCATATTATTTCTCAAAAATTTATAAAACCCTTTATTAATTTTTATTAACCTAAGTTTTATAAGCTAATTAATTTGTCATTTCTTGTTAATGACATCAAAAATTTATAAAACTTTTTTATAAATTAAATATCTTATATTTTATAAACTTAAGAATTTGTTATTTACAAATCTTTTAAATAAAATATTATATGTATGTATGTATGTATGTATGTATGTATGTATGTATGTATGTATGTATTTGATATTAACCATCATGAGCTTTATTTTAAAATATTTTATAAAATAAAGTTCTATAAAAGGTTTGATTATGTTTTAGTTGTCATCGTTGTATTATTATTATTATTATTATTATTATTATTATTATTATTATTATTATTATTATTATTATTATTATTATTATTATTATTATTATTATTATTATTATTATTATTATTATTATTATAAAGTTAATAATTGTTTATTTATTGATAAAATGTCGCTATTTTATTACAACCCATTATGACTTTTTAAGCCTCAAAAGAATTATAACTTTTATGAAATTTATAAAAAGTGTGTGTATATATATATATAGATTTTTGAATACAAATGTTTCAAAGACATCCAAGACTTTTATTTATTTCAAATTAAACCCGATTACAATATTCGAATTCATACGAAAAACCCTGGGGATTACAATATATTACTAGGTTAGTACCCATGTATTACATGGGACGAATAAAATAAATAGTAATAAATTATAAACGTAAATTTAAACAATATAAGATGTTTTTTTAATATAAAATATGCTTAAAAATTCATATGATGTAATACTTTAATTAAGTAATTTAAACAATTGTTTATTAAAAAATTCCATTTTAAAACACTGTTTATTCAATTTTATATTTTTTAATAATTTGGATTTTTTAAAAATTGTGTTTTTTAATATTGATATATTACTCATGTATTAAAAAATATTTTTTTAATTAGAAAATGTATAAAAACATATTTAATATTTAATATCATTAATTAATATGAAATGTATTTACAGGAGAGATAAACGAGAAAATTAAGTTGAGGTGTTCTTGAAACATGACATGTGTCTCTAAAAGATTTATTTATTATAATAAATAGATAAATTTTACTATTATTTAAATACTATCGATATTTAATTGGTACTATTAATTAATTAATTATTATTTTCTATTTATATTGATAAAGAAGGAAAAAAGGAAAGTTGATAAGAACCAGATGTGTGCACGGTTCGGTTCGGTTTTTGACTAAAACTGAAACTGAAACGACATAGTCGGTTTTTAGTTATTACAAACCGTTCGGTTTTCGGTTTTTTTGTCGGTTTCGGTTCGGTTTTCGGGTTTTTTCGGTTTTTTCCTTTTTTTTGTTCTCTCTTACGCCCAACATTGAAAATGCAAACATGTTTAATAGTTAATAATTAATAAATTAATTGATTGAACACTATCTAATTAAAATAAAACTAAATAATTATCATCATGTTCTTACATTTTAAAAAAAATCAAAAGTAAATAACTAAATATGCAATAATTCCGATATTTACTTTTTAAAATGGTAGATTTCATCTAATCTAAATCTTTATCATCTCTAACGGTAGACTTTTAAACAATTTCTTAGATATTATTAAATAGCTTTACTTTACTGAAAATGTAGTTTATTAATAAAACAGTAAATAATTAAAAAAATAATTTAGGTTATTGTGTTTTTTTATTAATATCTATTTGTAAGACTAATTATTATAATAAAAAGTAACTTAAATCTTTTCTTTTTTTTTCCAAAGCAGAACTTTCTTCTTCGGTTAAAAAAATGATATTTACGATGATTTTCTTTTTTTAGGATAATTTTATAAATTTTAAAACAATTAAATGGATGAAAAATACAAAAATGAATAAAAAAGAAAAAAAATGGTTGTGCATGGTTTAGAACTAGCGCCTAAAGGCGACCGAGGACCAAGGTGCCTTAGATTGACCATCATGCTAAGCTTTTTGATTAATTAAAACTTTGCCTTCTTTATTTATAACACAGACACAGGAATTTCCCAAATCAAGTTTGAGTCCGAAGAGCCCTAGTTCCATTTCTACTTAGATTCGTTTGATTTTGTATGGGATCAATCGATCAAACATGGGGCTCTTATTCGTGATTGAAAAACGAAGATATTTGTATGTTACTTACTTGGTTTTTTTTAAGATTACATGGATTTTGCTTGAGAGACCGATTCCGGCCTTTTTTTAAGATATTGGTTTTTTTTTAGATCAACCGACTTGCAGGTTCCAAATACTCGATCATAGAGGTGCGTAAATGATTTTATTTGTATCAAATAGTTTCTCAGTTCTCCAAAGAATCAAATTCATCGATTAATTCCAGTTTTTATAGCGGTTAAAGTGTGATTCGTATTCGGTCAAACATTGATAACTTTGGTAAGTAAATCACGCGTTTACAGGTTGTAATCGTTTAATTACTGATTGGAATCATCCACGCCAACACAGAAGTTGCCATGTTCGAAATTTGTCGAGCTGGAATGCGCATTTTCAGCTAGATTTGTAAACCGGGTCGTGTGGGGATCCATAGGTCGGCTGAAGCTAAATGGGTGAAGGAGATTATAAGTTTGTGGGTTTTACAAATTTAGTCCCTTTACTCTTTCTTTATTTTTATTTTTGTTTTACAGTTTTCCCCCACTCACAACCTTGGTTTATAAGATGTCCATTTTAGTCCCTCATATTATTTCTCAAAAATTTATAAAACCCTTTATTAATTTTTATTAACCTAAGTTTTATAAGCTAATTAATTTGTCATTTCTTGTTAATGACATCAAAAATTTATAAAACTTTTTTATAAATTAAATATCTTATATTTTATAAACTTAAGAATTTGTTATTTACAAATCTTTTAAATAAAATATTATATGTATGTATGTATGTATGTATGTATGTATGTATGTATGTATGTATGTATTTGATATTAACCATCATGAGCTTTATTTTAAAATATTTTATAAAATAAAGTTCTATAAAAGGTTTGATTATGTTTTAGTTGTCATCGTTGTATTATTATTATTATTATTATTATTATTATTATTATTATTATTATATTATTATTATTATTATTATTATTATTATTATTATTATTATTATTATTATTATTATTATTATTATTATAAAGTTAATAATTGTTTATTTATTGATAAAATGTCGCTATTTTATTACAACCCATTATGACTTTTTAAGCCTCAAAAGAATTATAACTTTTATGAAATTTATAAAAAGTGTGTATATATATATATATAGATTTTTGAATACAAATGTTTCAAAGACATCCAAGACTTTTATTTATTTCAAATTAAACCCGATTACAATATTCGAATTCATACGAAAAACCCTGGGGATTACAATATATTACTAGGTTAGTACCCATGTATTACATGGGACGAATAAAATAAATAGTAATAAATTATAAACGTAAATTTAAACAATATAAGATGTTTTTTTAATATAAAATATGCTTAAAAATTCATATGATGTAATACTTTAATTAAGTAATTTAAACAATTGTTTATTAAAAAATTCCATTTTAAAACACTGTTTATTCAATTTTATATTTTTTAATAATTTGGATTTTTTAAAAATTGTGTTTTTTAATATTGATATATTACTCATGTATTAAAAAATATTTTTTTAATTAGAAAATGTATAAAAACATATTTAATATTTAATATCATTAATTAATATGAAATGTATTTACAGGAGAGATAAACGAGAAAATTAAGTTGAGGTGTTCTTGAAACATGACATGTGTCTCTAAAAGATTTATTTATTATAATAAATAGATAAATTTTACTATTATTTAAATACTATCGATATTTAATTGGTACTATTAATTAATTAATTATTATTTTCTATTTATATTGATAAAGAAGGAAAAAAGGAAAGTTGATAAGAACCAGATGTGTGCACGGTTCGGTTCGGTTTTTGTCTAAAACTGAAACTGAAACGACATAGTCGGTTTTTAGTTATTACAAACCGTTCGGTTTTCGGTTTTTTTGTCGGTTTCGGTTCGGTTTTCGGGTTTTTTCGGTTTTTTCCTTTTTTTTTGTTCTCTCTTACGCCCAACATTGAAAATGCAAACATGTTTAATAGTTAATAATTAATAAATTAATTGATTGAACACTATCTAATTAAAATAAAACTAAATAATTATCATCATGTTCTTACATTTTAAAAAAAATCAAAAGTAAATAACTAAATATGCAATAATTCCGATATTTACTTTTTAAAATGGTAGATTTCATCTAATCTAAATCTTTATCATCTCTAACGGTAGACTTTTTTTTTGTGTTTTTTCCCCATTAAATAAGTGTGAAAATAACAACATATATATATATATATATATATATTAATTTTTAAAAAAGATTAAAAATCGGTTCGGTTCGTTTTTTTCGGTTTTTATAATATGAAAAACCGAAACCGAACCGAAAAATTCGGTTTCGGTTTTTGTCGGTTCTGTTTTTCCCGGTTATTCATTCGGTTCGGTTTTTTCGGTTAATTCGAATCCAGTTCGGTTTTTTCGGTTTCTTGCTCACCCCTAATAAGAACAAGATTTGAACTCGCAACCCATATGCTCACATTATTGAGACCAAACCACCAAGGCAATCCTTTCTTTTTTAAGTTATAATTTGAAAAGCATCCGGGTTTATCTAATATTATTATTATTATTATTTAATTAATTTTATTATTAATATACAATCATACTTTTGAGTTTTGCATATAATGATTTTTAAAATCAACCAATAACATAATATTACCTTTTATTTGTTAGGCAATATGTAGTGGGACGTGAAGGCCCTTTGTGACCAGTCTATTTGGCACTGTCTCGCTTTGTTGCTCCCCCTTTTCCAATATGCACCCGGCTTAACCGAGGCGCGATCAGTGGTGTGTGAGTGCGTTCTCGAGCATCGCCGCATGATGCCCCAGCATGTTTGGCAGCCTCATGTGCGTTTGTTGATGTTTTAGTGTGTTTGGAAAGTTGCCGGAGTAGATCCAACGTGTTTGGCGAACTATCATAACACACCTGGCTTATGATAGTTACACGTAGTCTTATTCAAGGTGCGATGACATAAATTTTGGGAACCAATCAAAAGACTAGGATTAACAGAAGGAAACAAACAAACGATTTGAAAACTATAATACATTAGGAAGAAACCAAAAGTCCAAAACTAATAATTGGAGCAAGGTCTTCGAAAAAGTTGTTATTCTGGGAGTAAAAGTTATTGTATTTTTTACCTCCTAATTTCTTAAACCTTATTTATATATATATATATTTTTATTTTGAACGACTCCTAATTTCTTTTAACTAACCAAACATAATCTTTCTTTCTTTTTTTTAATTATTTCTCTTTTTTAACTAAATTTAAGTTACTTTAAATTCCAGATCATTTGAAATGTGTTTAGCTTGTTCAATACTTATGCAAATCAAGCTCCCATAAATTAGTTTATGTGTTATTTATATAAAGAAAAAAGTGAATATGGGACACCTAACTTAAGTCTAAAATAGAATATACTTATTCACCCAAAACAACCCGTTTCTCTTGCTTTGGGTCAATATTTACGGGTCTACTCAAGAGGCTCCTCAAGACCAAAGCTTCAGATTTGGGATTCCATTTCTATTCTCCAAACTAATTACTACATTTTAATACCGTTCACATTTCGACTTAATTTCTAGATTTGATGAGATTTTCAACTTTCATCTCAGACTATATTCTATTTCAATTTTCAATCATAATTTCAGCTCGTCTTCATACCAAATCTTGTTTAAAAATTGAAGCTACCAGGCACCAAACATTAAACATACCAACAATGCCCCCGATCAGACTAAATTCTGGTCAAAGAATTGTCAACACCATTAATCAGATTATGTTTCTTCTTTATATGTGTACCGGCTTAGTGTTAATCATGAAGGGAGTGAAGCGTAGAGAGGAAAAGATTGAATGAAAAATGGATTAGGGTTTATGAGTACCATTGAAGATGATAGGTTTTTCAACTGTTAAGCAGGTCATTTTCAAAAGAATTACCAGAAATTTAATGTTTTTATTTTAGAGGACCAGTCCTCGCGATGGTGGCCTAGTGGTAAAGGGGTGAGAATTTGTAATAGAGGTATAGGGTTCAAAACCCCGCACCACCCAATTTTCCTTGGGTTACGCGATTTTCCTTGGGTTACGCGATTTTCCTCCCTCATGTTGGCCGTGGAATAAGTCGATGAGAGCGCCTAATGGTGGCGTTCACATTTTTTCTATTTTAGAGGACTAAACATGTTATAGACCTAAATATGAAGGATATTCAGTACAATGATTGATATATACATAAAAGACGTTTTCTCTATTTAATATCAAGATAGTATGTTGGATTCGAAAAAAATTAAGAGAGTGAATTGTAATTTTTTTAAAAGTATTTCTGAATCAAATAACTTGAAAAACAAACCATATAATAAAATGGGTTTTGGCTCATTTATGGGGCCCTTTCTTCTCTTTCAGGCTGTTCTGATTCGGTTTTGCCTCCCCCAACGACTTTTTTGTTTCTTTTTTGGGCTCCCACTCACACATGCAGATATATCACATGTATTTATTAAAATCATTTATAAATTTGTTTAATATTTATAATTAATTTTATGAATATTTTCATATTATCTTATAAACTTTAAAACATATCATTTTCATTCCCTTTGAATACACTAATTTTGGTATAATTTTCTTAAAACTGCGCATTTCTATGTTTTGAGGTAAGTTTTAATTAAAATCGAGCATTTCCATGTTTTGACGTAAGTTTTGATCAAAACCTAGTTGGGTCCAAATATGTTTTGGTAATCGAGTTCATCGGGTCGGCAATAATCAGTATTCAAGCTATACTAAATTCACTTTAAGATCAACTTAAAATTAACACAAAAAGAGATGTTATACAATATATATAAATACAAATAATACAAAATAAATTTATGTATCATGTAAATGCATACACATAACACATACATTTTAATGAGGCAGTGTCTCAATGATACCCCAAGATTATTTCAAATGGGAGGTCTTAGGTTCAAAACCCTCTCGCAGCGAAAAAGGGGTCAGGGAGGTATGACTCATGGGATGCCTAGGTAATTAGACCTTGGTGACATGGTTTGGAAACAGTGAGCTCACACGATTGAGACATTCGTCGTTCAAAAAAAACACATATATAATGAACGCATATATACTTACATATATCAATTACATAAGTAAAAAAGATGAAGACCGAGATAGTTTTAGGATGTTGCATATATATTCTATACATACACATATATAACATATACATTTTTAATTTGATAAGCAGTGTTATGAGTGATATTCAAAGTAATAAATTGATATATACATACACATAGTCGATGATATGGATATTCATATTATCAAATATTCGAGAGAATCAACAATTTCCCGAACAATTTAAAAACTTTGGGTTTGGGTTTATTATTAGATCGGTTTAACAGTTATTTGGGTTTAGGCTGATTATATATATTATAATCAAAATCTGTTAAAAATGAACTCTAGTTGTGATGTATTTTTTACCTACGTTTTGATATTGATATTCAATTCATCACACATATTGATATTTTTACTTACTTAATGACTTATTACAACTTGTCCTACTTATTTAACAAAGTAAAAAACAAAATTATATACTTTGAGTCGCTTATTCTTTTAGAATTGTGTAGGGACCAGAGATTAGTGGGATTGAAAAGGAGGAAAAGGGATGTGCAGAATTGACCCTTTTAGGGTACGAAAACCATTATCTCTTACACGATTCTTGATATTTTTTCTCTTTTGGACAATTTCTGAAATATTGACTTTTCTATACTGTTCTTTAGCTTTTACCATATCTGATTAAGGATACATTCATTATTTTATATTTATGGTTTTTGGATCACAGAATAACTAAATTTGAGATTTCATTTATTTATAATCTTTACGTCAAGAGTATAATTTGCGGCAATTTATGGTTCTATTAAAATTATCAAATCGTTCAAACTGGTCATCGGTTTAGTTTATGATTGGTTTTTTCTAAACTTTAGTTAATTGGTTTAAGTTTCAAACCGTAGTAAACGGTTTATTATATATGTGTTTTTGTATACATGTAGACAAAATTAAAGGTTGGGCTAAGCATTTAGAATTGGCCTTTTGAGTGGCTATTAGTTAAGAGTAACACATTATGAATGTTAATGTTTCTATAAACATTTAGGTTGATTAGATATGGGGTTATCAATCTTAGTTAATATGTGTTATAGCGTTAGCCTATTAACTTCTTTTATCATAGGTCTTGAGTTTATGTATCGTTTAGAGCAAATATCGATTTGGGTTGAGCTAGAGGTTACCACGCTCTGTTCTTCAGACATAACGAAAATCTATTTGTTCGGGTGATCGAACAATTGCTGTTAAACAAATTAATCTACTTATTTCAATAAATCAAGTTTATAGGAATACATATTGTATTCATAAAGCACCTCAACTTTGATTTCATATTTCTCTTTCGTATTAAATACATCATAAATTGGTGGTTTACAGGAACTTTATACTTACGAATAGAGGTGTTTACGGTGCGGTTCCAAACCGCGAAACCGCCCAAACCGTTCATCGGTTTGGTTTCACGGTTGGTTTTCTTTTCAAACATTTGGTCAATCGGTTTCAAAACTTTAAAACTGTAATAAACAGTTTGGTTTATGGTTTTCATACCAAACGGGTCGTAAAAACCGGACCTTATGTGTGTTTGCGCATATATATAAACATAGATATAAATATATACACATAAATATATCTATATATACATATATATGCATATATAGATGTCTATATGTGCGTCAGCACATATATTGATTTCCTGATTTATTCGACATTTGAAAAAATTACATTTGGACTAGGTGTAATTAGTCTGTCTTGAACTATAATTGTTTGGTTTGATTCGATTTTCTTTTTAATGGGATCAAAATACCAAACCGTAAACTAACCCGGAACCAAACCGTTGATAACGGTTCGGCTCGGTTTGGTTCGATTTTATTTTAAACGGTTCGATTTTATTTTCAATGGTTCGGTTTTAATTTTCATTGTCAAAAACCGTTGTAAATGGTTTGGTTTACGGTTCTTCTTAAAAACCGTAAAAACCGAACCACGACCACCCCTACTTACGAATCTTAATCGTTGACTTTGCAACGCAACAATATAGAAACTGAACAGAAGGTAATCAAACATTAACACGTGAACTTTTGATGCAAATGTCTCGACTCGTTTGTAAGTTGCAACTTTTTCCATTCACAACCTCACAGGCAATAGAGCCGGGCCACTTTATTACTTTTCTAGACATGGGCCTAAGGCCTTTAATATTTTGTGGTCTCTAATTTAATTCTTTATATGGTCCAAAAAAGCAGTTTAGACTTTAGAATTAGATTACATGTTTTCTAATATGGAACGTTTTAAAACATATCTCTTGAGATAGTACATGTGGCAGGGTGTCATAGATTATCTAAATGATTTCAAATTTATAAACATTTGTAACACATATAATCTTTTATTCATCAAATTACCCTCACATTTTTGACCAAATTAAACTTACCTAAATATTGCATGTGTTACTAGTGGCGTACCCACGTTGTTTGTAAGGGGACAACCCCTTAATACTAAAATCCAGACCAACCCCATTTACATTTTGTAAGCACCCCCTTAAATTCATAATCGAACTTGTGGTAACCATTTAAGTGATCGTTGTACTTGTTTTTGAAAAAAGAGTTACTTAAAAAGTTTTCATATATGTTTTGGGTAAATTTTAAAAAATCAAACGTTGTATAGAAAAACTTTAGATGTATTGTATTTTTATTATGTTTATATATATGAAATTTAGTTTGATTATTTTTTTTTAAAACAACACAACCCAATTTGACATAATCCTAGCTAACTGAACAAAAGAGAAAAAAAATTAATTATATAGCGAACCTCAAATAACCATAAAAAATTTTCGCCCCCGTGAAAAAAATTTCTGGCTCCACCGCAGTGTGTTACACATTTTTGGAGTTTAGGATCATGTGATACCTCATCTTTTCAAGGCATACACTTAAGTCGCTCTTTATTTTGAGTTTCTAATTAGAGAAAAAAATGCACAAATTAGCATGTAAATAAAAGCATGAGACACCAACGAAGCAGTGTCACAGCGGTACCCCGGGTATCTTTCAAATGGGAGGTCTCGGATTTGAAATCCTCCCGCAGCAAAGAAAAAGGTCTGTTGGGGGGGGGGGTCAGGTGGTTTTCCTGTGAGGTTTCCTCCTGGGGTGGCTGTGGGGGTTCATGGGAGGTTCAAGCAAGTAGACCTTGGTGATATGGCCTGAAAACAGTGAACTCGCACGATTGAGACGTTCGCCGTTCAAAAAAAATAAATAAAAGCATGTGACATATAATAAAATGTGTCAAGAATGTATACTCTGGAAGATTTAACGTTAATAGTTTTCCACAAATTATTGTTGATTGTCGCATATGACAACACGTACAAATTTAAGCAATTAGAGATCTAGTAATTAGCGGGCATACCTAAGCTAGCTAGTAGGGAACATTTTGGTTGGTTGTTTTCATTCCTGTAAATTAATAAAGCAAATAAACATAATTATTTTAATTATATGTGACTAAGAAGGCCTTGCCTCTAATGATCTAGAATCAATTGATGAAAAGATGCCTACAACCTTGCAACTCATAGTTTGTTTGGTAGCAGTCTATTAACGATCATTAAAAGGTTATGTCATAACAGTTCATACTCTTTTAATGATTAAGAGGTAACCTCTTAATCATTCATAATTATGGTTACTTCATAACCATTAAAATGTTATGAATCACTAAGATATAGTCATTATTAAGAAGCAAGTTAGTAAACAATCCCTTAGTTACATTGGTAATTATATTCTTGTTGAAGTTTATTTAATGATATAACATTGTAAACTATTTAATAAGTTAATTTACTTCTAAGTTTTTATAATTGATCAACCAAACTTTTATACACACACAATAAGTTGATGCAATTATTTTGATCGATTATAAACACTAATGATTACATTAATTTATTCAATATACTAATAAATATGGTATGAGTTTAAATCCTTAAAAGTATATGATTAAGTATAATTTAAAAGTAAAAAGTTGCTTAAAAAAACAAAGAAAGATGTGCCATGCATAACCGGCAGTGGCGGAACTTGAGTGTTATGCAAGGGGAGGCAGAAATTTATGAGACTCAGAATAACCTTTCAACCCGAAAATTAACACTACTAATGAAAAAAAGAGCCCCCGTACCTGAAGAGCTTCGACCCTGATAACCGGTAACCGCACACTTCCTAATCATGAAATAATAAGATATGATGAGAGTATCTTGACACGTAATGCACACACACATTATTGATCAATCCACGTATTTACCCTTTGAGTTGTTTATTCTTTCCTTTGTTCTTGTATTAATGCATAACCGGCAGTGGCGGAACTTGATTGTTATGCAAAGAGGGCGGAAATTTATAAGACTCAGAATGCATATTAATTTTTTAAAACGAGTAAGGCGAAACCAATATTTTTAACTAAAAATAACCTTTCAGCTCAAAAATTAACAATACTGCCCCAAAAAAAGAGTATCTTGACACGTAATGCGCACACACACGTCATTGATCCAACCACGTATTCACCCTTTGAGTTGTTTATTCTTTCCTTTGTTCTTGTATTAAATGCATTGTATACCAACTAAACATAAAAACGATGATGGTGTTCCTTAAAAACAGTGATATGTAAGGCACACGATGGGTTCAATGAGGAACGTTTGATGGGTACCCGACCACAGTTGAACATATAATTGAGTGACAAGACAAAACATTTGGGTATTTACATGTGGTCGTGGATGTGTGTGGAATCGTACATCTAATATTGAAGTGACGGTTGGGCTTCCCCACCACATTTGTAGGTGTAGCTTCTGCGAAAGAATCCATCAATCCACATGTGCATTTGCCGGTAATCAATACGTTGATTTGATCTCAATTTACGGTTATGTATTGCCTTCCAACTCTAATCAACATATTCCCCCACAAACATCTTTTTTTTTTTTTTTTTGAACAGCGAAATTTATTAGACACACCAAAAACCAGCAAGATGTTAGAGCTCCAATACACCCAAGAAACAACAAACATAGCACCAGATGAAACATTGTCTATAAAATTAACGACAATTTTTTTTTATTAACTAAAGCTTAAGGCGCTCCAGTGATCCCAAGTCATTGATCCCCATCTAGTGCGATTATTAATCCAAAAGTAGGGCTGTCATAACGGGTTATGCACGACCCGTTAAGATACGACACGTTAAGACACGAAACACGAACTGGTTAGACACGAACACGACACGAATTCTTATCGTGTATGCTTTTTCAAATACGAACACAACCCGTTAAAAGCACGTAAACACGAAAAGACCCGTTAAGGAACCTGTTAACAGTTAACACTGTAAATGACC
Source organism: Mikania micrantha (assembly GCA_009363875.1). Classification (NCBI taxonomy): domain Eukaryota; kingdom Viridiplantae; phylum Streptophyta; class Magnoliopsida; order Asterales; family Asteraceae; genus Mikania; species Mikania micrantha. The sequence continues at coordinate 102,920 of SZYD01000730.1, read as the reverse complement.
TGTTAAAGAACATGTTAAAACCTGTTAAAGAACATGTTAAAACCCGTTAAAGAACCTGTTAAGGAACCTGTTAAAGATCTAGGGTTAGACAATTATAAATTTTTTGAAGCTAATCAGTTACCCATATGTCCATACATTTTATTATATTATTTATTTTAAACTTTAAACAGGTCTTAACGGGTCTTAACAGGTCTTAACTGATCTTAACAGGTCTTAATGGATCTTACCAGGTCTTAACGGGTCTTAGCGGGTTTTACCTGTTTAGACACGAAAAATAAACAGGTCTTAACGTGTCGACCTGTTTTAGACACGAAACATGTTAAGGGTAAACACGAAACATGTTAAAGTCGTGTCATGTTAACATGTTCGTGTCTGAAATTGCCAGCCCTATCCAAAACTAAGAAAGAGCTTTTATCTCCTCCAGTAGACCGTGTAAAGAGCATCTCCTACCATGGAAAATTGCCTCATTTCTTGCTTTCGATAAACACCAGAAAGCTGTTAAAACAACACCAAACATCTACATTGTTCTTTAGATTTACCCCCCCCCCCTCCCCCAATTGTCATGTATGGTATAGTATACTACATTCTTTGGATTACAAAAATCTAATTTTTCTAAAAAGATAATTATAAAACAAACTTAATTATATCATCTCATATTTTGGTCATAATAACTACAAAAAAACCTTACTTTATCTATTTTTTCTAATATTTGCATGTCTCATTTGCGGTGCATGCATATAATGTGTGTATATATATATATGAGTCTTCAATGGACAAAAGTAAAATTAGGCTAATTTTAACTTTATTTTACTTATTTTGTGAAAATAACATTAAAAGTGTTAGAATGATTACCTTCATACGATAACTTTCAGCCGGGGACTCATTTGGAACAGCCTCTCTATCCCATATGAGATATGGGTAAGGTTTGTCTCGATCCATCCACTCCAGTTCCTACTGAAGAATAAAAATATACTGAGTAAATTTGTTTGTTTGTTTGTTTGTTATATAATATTTGCACAAACTTCTAGCCTAGTGGTTAACCTTATAACTTTCTTATGGGGATCTTGGATTTTAATCCAACCTAGTGCATTTTGGTATGATAAGGTTAAGAGTTTACCAAGTCACAGGGCTTATCTTGAGGTGAGTTCGGACTTTTGTCCTAGTGCGTCAAATATAATAGGAGGATTGGAACCAAATGAGCTTTATGCTTGGTGACTTTACCGTATGTGATTTTCTTTTCTTCAAAAACCATTTTCATACATACCTTGTGATTAACCAATGTCTAGGTTTAGTACTTTCCAATTGAAGTCAATTAATTAATTTTTCATGGCTTTCTCCCTGCCACTATTGCTTGCAAATTTACAATCGTTCATTGGTTCTTCTACTCGTAACTTTTTTGCACATGCATATAAAAGAAGATATAATCCCTTAAAATGTGTATGACCATATTTAAAATGACTTATTGGTTGTTGGTCGAGTCTTATTCAGTTCTTGAGCCCCGCGATTCACCATGATCGAGCAAAACTTCAAACAAGAGATGTGGTAACAATGTAGGTGATGTAGGGCTGCTATTTTTGCTTAATCATCATGCATCCGTAACAGACTTATGTTGGATATGATATGTTTGGTACACCATTTCTACTTCCCATTTTCACCTTGGAGTTCAGAACTTGGAAACTCATGTGCCAAATTCTGACGTCTCACATCCATGCCACATCATCTAGTTTTGAGGAATTGAGACCAACCGTACCAATAGTGTGGTCTTAAGAGCTATTTTGTATAGATTGTTATTTGAATGTTGTAATTACATCACGAGCAGGGCTGCCCAATGAGCCAAGCAACCCAATCACGGGTTTAGAGCTCCTAAAAATATAAGACCTCTAATTTTTTTATTATGTATGGGCTTTTTTTTAGCCCGTGGTCTCTGAAAAGAATAAGAGATTTAACAAATGCTCATATAAAAATTTTTAAATATTTGAGTGAAAAGTACTTTTTAAAAAAATTGATTATGAACATTTATTAAAAAATTTGAATTTAAAACTAGAAAAATAAATTTAATCTAAATATTTATACATGTAAATATAAACAAAATTTCTTTTGTAACTCCACTAGATATAAACTTTAGTTTATTAGTATCGGTCCCAAGCCCGGATAAAAGGAGTAGGTTTTTAACGTAACCGTTAGTGAAAACCCCGCTTTTTTATTTCGCTTATTGCCTCCAAAAAAGTTGAGCCAGCCTCCCATTTCATCGTGTATTCTTAAAAATTCATGTCTCATTTCATTTTGGTAACCAACTTAAGTCATCTGTTCGTGACTCAACAATTATTAACTACTTATTTTCCATTGTTATCTTTACTCTCTAATTCATAATAACCATCTTGTCACACTTGAAACATGCATTTGACATATTTCTTGTCTTTATCCTAACGGTCGAAACCAATGCCGTTTTTAGTTACCATTGTATGCACCACGGTAGACCCTTCCACGACTGTTACCACTTCCCCTCAAATAACTACAACCACCACGATCAAACCACGAAGACCCTCATCCCTGACAGCCAAAGAAGTGGCTCTTCAAAGGCGTTTTGTTTAATACTTGAAAGGGAGAGTATCGGCTGTCACCTCCAAGAAAAGGAAATGTCAAATACTTGAAAGGGAACATTTAATGCTAAGATATGGAGCATTTAATGTTGGATCCGCATGGAGGAAGCTTTACCTCGGATATGCAGAAAAGGACAACCAAAGGTGAAAGACAAGACATGACATCGGAAGCAGTGACGAAGCTTGACCGGAAACATAGGGGGCGAAACTTTGCCACATATAAATTTTTTTTCCCTAACGGCCTAACGCTAACAGTTAAATGTTCGGGTTGGCGATTCGGGTCGGGTCAAACCGTTAAACAATAAAAAGTAGATTTTTTTAGAACAAACAAAGATTTAAATAATTATCATGATGAGTGAAAAAGTTAAGTACCTTAAAGAAGATTACAACTCAGCGCGACGACCTTTAAGATTTTTAAATTCATCGATTATGGATTCCGAGTCAAAGTTTTCGGCAATTTCCTTCTCTACGCACATTTGGTTTATCATTGAACAAATAGCAAAGAAAACAATATGAAGCATTTGTTGTTGGTGAATACTCTAACCAACTAGGAAACATCTTGAACCAAACATTTATGAATCTACGTTGCTTTTGATCTTTAGGATACTCTTTAAGATATATTTGGTATGGTCCTAAATTGTTTAGCCGGATTTCTTTCTAAATTGTTAGCAACCACTTGAAAACCCTAAAATCTAAATGTTTACAATCACTAACAAATTAACAATTAACTACAATTAAACTACTCAAAAAAACTTAATCAAAACAAGTAACAACAAATAGGAAGAGGTTAGAGACTTAGAGGCCGAAATTATTACCAATTCACGCAAGTCGGCAGTGACCGGGAGGCGCAGGTCGGTAGGGAGGCTAGAGGCAGGTCGGCGGGCCGCAAACGGTGGTGCTGCTGGTGGCCGGAGGCTGGGTCTGGGCGACTGGGCAAGGGAAACTATCGGCGTCACGCAGGAAGAAGAACAAGATCGGGGTTTTTTTTCCCTTTGTCCGACAAATTCAAAATGGGGTATTTTGTTTCATTGTTTGAGTTTAAAGAATTAAAGTGTGAATGGGTTGGGCTGGATTTTAAGTTGGGCAATTGGGCTTAATCCTATTAAATGTTGTATACTATTAATTAATAAATTAAGTTAATAGTTAATAGTTATTAGTTAATTAATTGATTTGATTTTATATGTTTAATTGTTTATAAATTTTTTAGGGGGCGAAGTAAATTTTTTTTTTAAATTTTACACTACGAATCGGAAAATGTACACCAATAAGCAAAAAAACAGGGGGGACACCTTGTATCCTGCGCCCCTGATCGGAAGTACGGATGGGATCTCTTAGGAAAAGGTGAGACCGAGCCTTGCATAAAGGGGGGAAGAAATCCGAAAGAAGGCCAAGCATTAATAACACCATTACCTACAAACGGGAGAGGCATTAAACGTTCAGTAAGGAGGAGAAAAAGGAGTAGAGGTGTCTGTTGGGAGGACCTCCACTCGGCATCGGAAGTTCATTGTTATATCTGTGTAACCGTATACCCTGTAAACATCATCCGGACTCACGGATTTAACAGTCGTGTTATCTGCCTTAGTGAAAAGCAGTTGTGGATCAAAACCCCATCATTAAGCGTGACTTCTAGGTTAATTAAGATCAAAAAGGCTGGTGCTTATCAAAACTTCCTTACCCAACCAATCTCTCACAAGTCCAAAGAAGATAGCAGAAGGATATAATTATCCATAGAAAGTCAACAGTCTTCAAAACATATAATTAATCTTTGGAAAACTGAAGAAACCTTACACATCTATAAATTTTGTAGAATTATGTCTCCAGTAAATGCTATGTTCTAGCTACCCTTTTCAGGTAAGAAGGGGTAGAAGAAATGCCTCGAACCAATGTTCGAGTATCATGCGCTATGGCGCTGAAGTAACCCATGTCATACCTTCGAGGAAAAGCTCAAACGGAAAGGGGTGATGTCGTAGTTTTTGGTCACTGAAGATGCATTGTAATTAATTAGGTGCCCTATTTTATTTTCCCATTAAGGCCCCCCACCCACATCAAATTAAATATTTCTTAGCCCACTATCGGCCAAACCACCTAAGCACTTGGCCCAATGTGAGTCGGATCGCTTAGAAATCTGTTTTATGATAATAAAGTATCTATTTATTATTAGAGCATACATGCATGCTAGCAACAACGTACATTAAGCTTGTTTACACCAAGATTACAAACCAGCAAACCAAGTACTAGCTAGGACAAAATATACAACATCAAAATAGATCAAAACTTGTGATATGGGCACTATTAATTCACATAATCAAACACGCGTTCGGATTTTCGTCACTGAAAATAGCGTCGAACCGCTCGGTGGGAGAATTCATACTATGAAACGCTTGCGGGACGTTTTTAACATAGCCAGAAGGGGCCTTTTTGTCATAGGCTTGAGGAGCATATGGGTAGGATGTAAGAGTGTAGGGTACGTATGGCCACATTTCAGCCTTCTTTCCTGTGCTTTGGACTTTCTTTAAGACCTTTTTAGGCTCCACGTAACCCTTAACGGTTACTCGGCTTTGTTTCCGGTTCACATCCACCGATCTCACGCCTACATAAGATGATCAACAATAACCCATGATCAATAACAATGGTCAAAGTGTCATGTGATGACTTGCACGTACAACATGTTATGTTTTATGAATTAAAATATGTGTTGCATGATTATAAAGAAACGCGTGAAACAAGTAAAAATGTTACAAATTTACTAACTATTTAAAATATTATATATATCCGACTATGACAACGTGTAGCTATGATCTAAATATAAGGGAACTGGTAATTTACATACCTAACTTTTTTATTTTAATATTCAACCGACTTTATACAGCTTGTGTATGCCTATACGAGACGTATAGCTCCTTATGACTCTCAATACTTTGACATTGATTGATCGATCTAGTATACGTTTCGTATAGGACATATACGATGCGTATAGAAATCTAATCATTGATACTGAGGAATTTTAGCAATGATTGCCCCTACACGCTTCGTATAAATCTATACCAAGCATGTACAGGCAGTGGCGGAGCTTCAAACAATTGTTAGGGGGGGGGAATTTACGTAACCTGATTTTTTTTTCAACTGATCGGTATGTCTCAGTTAGTCGGGTTAAATGTTGGGTCAAGTCGAGTCAAACAATAAAAATATAAGCAACTAATAATTATCATGCGTGAAAAAAAAGTAGGTATCTGGAAGGCTAATTACAATTAAGCTCGACAACCTTTGAGATTGGTTGATAATTTTTTACGTTTATCTTGATTTTGCATCAACAACATTTTTTTTTTTTTGAAAAATGACTTAATAGTTTCCCCTTTCCCATGATATATTGTTTAAAAAATTATGCACCAATTCAACATTTCAACCAAATCACAACATAAACACTGAAATCTGCAACAATTGAAATTACTAATTAATTATCTAAATCTGCGACAACTAATTAACTAAAATCACCAATTCAACTAATTCAATGTGGCGGTGGACTGGTGGGGTGGTGTGGACGGGATTTGGGAAAGAAAAAGCTATGCGATCGAGAAGAATAAAATAAAGAAATTAAGGTAGGAAATAAGGGAAAGAAGTTAGGGGGAAGGACATACTTAAATATTTAGGAGAGTAAATTACGGTTTTGGCCCCTGTGGTTTAAATGTTTTAACTATTTCAATCTAAAATATAATCTTCTATAAAAGTAGCCCTTATGATTTAAAAAATTAAAGATTTTGGCTAGTTAGGTTTGGGATCAAAATCGTTAGAATGGTTAAATAAAGGGGCTCAAACCATTAATTGTTTAAACCACATGGGTTGTAATGATAGAAGATTTTATTTTGAGTTGAAATAGTTAAAATACTTGAACCACAAGGGCCAAAACCGTAATTTACTCTATTTAGGATAATTAAAGGTAAACAAAACATTTGGGATTTATAATATGTGGGTAACTTTTGAAGTTAATTTTTTATCGACTAATTACAAAAAAAAATATTTAGAAGAGATGGTAACATAGTTTTCTTTTTTTAAATGAGGGGTCGAAATCAAATATTTTTAAAAAATTAAACTTTCGGCCCAAAAATTAACACTATTGATGAAAAAATTAAAAGAGGGAGGCGGTCGGCCGGTCGCCCCTTCCCATCCCTTCAAACCTTCGCCCATGTGTAAAGGGTGCGAAGGGCCGGTGTGAAGTGGATGTGAGAATAACATTTACCTATTATAATAAAAGAGTATTTTTATGGGACATATGTTACGTTGTAGTGTAATCTGATGAAAATTTTCCCACCTCTCACTCCTAACATATATTTATAATTTTTTAGTAAGTAAATTATATAATTAAATATCAAAAAATATAAATCTTCTTATTCTTATATTTTACTAATTTATTATAATTTATAAATTATAAAAATATTTCAATTATACTTTTATCTTAAAATATAATTTTATAATTATTAAAAATTTATTATTATTATATATTAATAAATATATATTTTTTAACTATCCAACTTGTGTAATACACGGGGTTTTAAGCTAGTTACTTATATATAGCAAGCACGTTCCGTGGTGAAAGAGACATGGGTACCATTCCCATACGACAAAACAAAACGATTGATTGCGAATAAAGATTTAATTTATAATTTCTGTAACATTTATTGTCTGGAATTTTCAAATGTCAAAGGTCGGGTCTTCGTTCGTTCGTTCAGACAATCTGGTAGAGAATTGGATTAAACAATTAATGTTCTTTTTTTAAATCCTAATCATTAATCATTCTTTCAATATTTAAAATCACCAAATATTTTTTGTATACGATCCATATACATTGAGCTTGAACAAGTTTACAAAAGTGACACTCGATTGGTTTGGATCAATGAATACCATTATAATGGTTAGGGGTATCCAAAAATTAACCAAACGAACTATCTAAACTGGACAAAACCAAATACAATTAGTCGGTTTGGTCGGTTTTAAAATTTGATGGTTCGGTTTGTGATTTAAGTATTCTAAAAACTGAGTAGTTTGGTTAGGTTTACGTTTTGCATTTTTACTAAACTCTATAAAGCACACCAATCTTATATATATTTATATATGATTATTTGTTTATAAAAAGCATATATATAATGGAGTTCGAAAGTTATGAAGACCAGAAACATTTAAAATAAAGTATGACTTTGAAGTTCATTATAAACCATTGTAATAGATCATGACTTTGTCTTACATGTCATCACTCTTTTTGAACTAGTTTTGTTATTTTGATAATGGTTGGGTTTTTGGATTACATACGATTTCAATATTTGAAATGTGAATTTGAAATTCATTATGAAATTTTGCATCATTATATTAACCTTTCTTTATTGTTTTTTATTAAACTGTGAGACTGTATGTCAATACGTGGTCGGTTTGGTTCAATTTCTTTTGCAAAACCACCCAAACTGTACTGCGAACATATATCCCTAGTAATGGTCATGCATGTTCCTTAATATTTAAAAAGAAATTTATTTTCTGTTATTTATTATATATATATTTTTTGACGGGGTTGTTAATAAAATAGCATGACAAATTTGTTTAATTATCAGTGCATACATTTGTTATAATTAATTAACACATGTATTTTGCATATATAGACTGAAAGAAAAAGATGGTCGACCTGATAAAGAAGCAGCAGCATTCTTGACTCTCCTTTCACAGCCATCACAGTCCATCTTCACCTTGATCTCAACTGTCTGAATTAAAATCAACAAATTCAAGTTTAAGAAATCTTGAAAAACACACATGAAAATCAAGAAACAACTAATAAATTAAATGAGAAATCAACAAACCTCCATATTCTTGCGTTTGCTTTTTCTTATTCTGGTTTCAGAACATAGATCTGAGATATGATCCAAATAACCCATAATCGATTTGATTAATCTGTACTTACAAGTTTATATATATATATATATATATATATATATATATATATATATATATATATATATGTGTGTGTGTGTGTGTGTATTGACGGTGTGTGTGTGTTTGTGGGGGGATGAGAAGGGTTTTAGGTAGGGATGCATGAGAGGAGGGTGTTATGTGGTATTTATAGGAAAGAAATTGGTGAAACAGAAAGTGTTTGGAGAGCAAATAGTTGTCAGCAAGCTGTGATTATTAAAGTCTACCATAATTCATTACTTAGATTTTGTAAATTACATGAAGTGCTACCCATACCAAAATTTAATATTTGAGAATCTCTAATTATATTTAAATTCCTTAAATAAAAGATTTGGTGTTGTAACTTCAATTTTGTTTAACCTAACACTTGATTAGTTCTAAACTTCTAATATCATGCAAAAATTTAAACAACTCATTATTTTTCTTAAGTTACATACATACATTATAAAGTGATAGTTGTAATTAGTAATTGAAATTGTTACCCACAAAAAGAGACGTTGTTAGCTATGAATATGCATGCCAATAAGCCCTCGTTTGTTGTTTAAAAAAAGTTTTAAGTATTTGCAATAATGTAGAATTAGACGAATTTGAAGTAAAAAAAAAAGTTGTTGTACAAGCAATATAAGAAATTAATTTTTCTTTGGCAATGACTCCAAAAATCATATAATTAAAGTTGTGGTTTCTACGATAAAATTCACATAAGCTTGCTCAATATATACTTCATGTCCTCAAAAGAAATTTAATTTCAGACAATTCTCATATAAATATTTGGTAACCAATTTTTTTTTCTAATAAATATACCATTTTCATACTATATTAACAAAATGAAAAAAAAAGAGGATAGGTTTTAAAGAAAATTAAAAAAAGAAAATATTTGTCATTTTGCACACGAGACAAGAAATTTATGTTAAAGAAAGTTAAGACAAAGAAAGCTAACCCAATTAATAACTTTGCTAAAAGCTCTCACAACTGTGTTGAATGTTTGATTAATATAAAATTAAACCTCAAACAATAAAATAAAAGCCGAAAAAAAATAAATAAAATAATTAAAAAAATAATAATAAGAAACGAGGTTGGCCGGTCATCAAATGATGAGAGAAGAATCAAAGTCTAAAACTATATACATGTAGACACCAACTTTGGGAATTTTGTTTTAATAACCAATATATATGATCAATCATTAATCCAACAAGGATTTTGTGTAATTCCGTGTTAATTAATCTACGGTTTATGGGCTATTTTTCTTTTTCTTTGCTGGACTAAAAAGTGTAATATAACAAAAACTATAAGAATAAAGCAATATAAAACATATCTTAAACAAGAACATTAGAAAGAAGTAGAGATTGAGTGTAATTATTTGTTGTGTGTTTGTTAATTCTAATGTACATTGCAACTACGAGACTACAAAGATTATAAAGGACGACAATCACCAAAAGATTACTAATCTGTCCAAAGAGTCTTCAAAAGAAAATAGTCTTTTGGAAGTTCACAGTGTTTCGAAAGAAGCACAAAAGCTCCAAAGGGCTGAAAGTTTTCAAAGAAACTAAATATTTCTTCTAAAGGTTGGTCCTTCTAAAAAAACACTTTTTAAAGACAAAGCTTCTGAAGAGAACCAAGTCTTCCGAAAAACACTTCCTATAGAAAAGCTTTTGTTTTTGAAGATAACCAAGATTTTCTAAGAACACTTCCTAAGGACAAAGCTTCTTCAGATAGACAAATCTTCTGAAGATTAGTTCCTTCCAATCAAGACAAAGATTTCGAAGAACCGAGCCTTTCGAATGGTTGTTCCTTTTCCACTTAGTGTTTTTCAGAGCATGTGCATTCGTGACCCAAACCATGGGTTGGTTGCCATTTTTGTAAAAAGAAAAAAGAAAAATCCATTTTTCACAACTCAACCCCCAACCCAAGTCTTTCCACCAACCCAAGTCACAACCTAAGTTTTTCAATTAATTTTAATTCAAATTTAATTTTTATTTAATAACTTATATAATTTAACTCTTTTAAAAAATTAATCACTCAATCTTGTTTATTTATATTTTTGTGAACGTCCAGGTATAAACTTTATTAAAAACGGAATTATTTTCAAAAAAATATATATTTTTTTAAAAAAACGTTTTGAAAAAAATTAATCGTTTTATAACCATTTAGAAAAATAACAAGTATTTTGTTTGAGATAAATTAATTTTTTAATATTTTAAATAAATCATATTTATATAATAAATATATTAATAAAACTTGAATTTGGTTGAGTTGTTGATGTGTATGGAAAATTAAGTTAGGTTGGGTTGTTTATACGGTAGAGAAAGAAATTATTTTTCTAATAAAAGGTTGGGATGAATTGGGTTACTGATATGGATAGTGTTGGAGCTTATTCTTCCAAACAACTACCTAAGCTTTTGAGGGATTGAGATTTTCCAATAAATAGTGCAATGACAACCGCTAGTATATAGTGGAATGCTTCTAACTGACAAACAAGGGCATATCCTTAGGCATGACAAACAAAGTATAATTTGAGGATCTTCTAACAGGTAATTAATTATTGTTTAACTATGCATGTTGCATAGTATATTTTCTAGCATATATTTCAATAATTCCTTAATATCATTGAATATTTTTTGAGTAATAACAATACACTAATTAGTTGCTTTTGTTAATTAGTGTATTTCAGACAGCTATGGTTGCAAAAGGGTATACCTTTTAGCATAATAACACTTACGCTTAATTACCGAGTTTATTAAAGGAGATAACAGAAAGTAAAAGAAAGGAAAACAAATGAGAGTAAAGGAAATGAAAACTAAGTAATTTTGTCTAGTTTTCCTTCCACTTCTCTTCATTTCCCTCCTTAAATGAAACTCAGGAACACGACATGTGTTACTTTCTTTTCACTCGTTAAATGAAACTCAGGAACACAAAATTTTTCTCCTTTCCTTCCATTTCCTTTCTTTTCTCCCCTTTAATAAACTCGAGAACCGAGCGTTAATGTAATAGCAAAATAAATAGCTGACTTGTATTATAATTATACATCAGTATTCTATAAGCATTTGCATTGTAAAAGTTATCTATTGAATGAAATATACAAAAACAAAAACTTGACATTAATCTCTTAATTTGTTCTCTCAACTTTCTATTCTTACTCACACATATACACTTCTTCTTGTTTTTTTTTGTAAAAGACTCAATATTAAAGTTTTTAAAAGTTCTTCATTCACTATTAGACAGTATTAAATGGTAAACATTAATTCGCAGCAACTTATGCAAATCTCTCACAACTCATCAATGTTAACAAGTACTCGAATGAAGCCATCGGTTGCACTAGTAATCTCATTGGTTGCAACCTGACATTTTCTTCACACCATACATGTCCCCATTTGTGTAACCCTAAAAAGAAATAGTTACCTTAGAAGACTCCCACTTATATAAAGTGGTTAACTTAACATTTTTTCTTAATGGGTCATCAAGTTTTGGTGTTCTAATGAAAAAATCAAAATGAAAATAACTAAAGTTTGTTAATTAATTATTATTTATTTTTGAAATATTAAGTTTTTTTAATGTATTTATTTTTTATTTAACTTAAAAAGGTGTCTTAAAATAACAAGTTAAACAATAATATAAAAAAAAAAAAAAATTAATATTAATATTTACATAATTATTCGGGTCAATCAAGCTTATTCCAACAAATAATACTCATATGTAAATGATACTTAACCTCTATATGAGTCTCTACATTTGCACATTTACGTACGTACCCTTAGTGTTAAAAGTTACTGAAAAACTTCTATCCAATATAACACGTACTCTTACAACCTTAACGTACGTGTAACTTTCTAGAATTTGATATCCATTATTGATATAAAATTTCATTATTAAATTCTTGGAGATGACATGCAAATTTAATGTTAGCTACTAATTTATTTTATATTTTAAAATAAACGAAACAAGGATTGTAGAAAATGGCAGCTGTTAAGTATATATGAGAAATAATCAATTATTATCATAACACGTCTTCAAAATAGGATGCCACGTAGTATCTGAACACTTAAAATCAACAAAATAAATAAGATTACTTGTCGTTACAACTATAATAATTTTATTTTTAATTATTTGGTCATGATTTATTCCTATTATAAAATTACAAGCTAAAGCGATATTTTTGCTACATTATATGATAGTTACGTTCCATCAAATAATTAGTAGATTGTTTCTCTTGTTCGGTTGTATCATATGGTTAAAGATATTTTTGTACCGTATGTTTTTATAAGACCATATTTAATAGTTATCTTATTCCAATATTTGCATTTTTTTATTGTAAGCTTATAATTATATTAATTATCATGTATTAGTTTTATCTTTTATTTATATCAGGTCATATGTGGTTAAGCGTGCGTGAAAGTGGGCATGAGAGGTGTATTATACAAGTTTAATAAAGAAGATATAAAAGAATTGGTAATAAAAATTTAAAATTATAAAAAGATTTTGAGTTGAGATATGATTAAAATATGTATAACTAAATAATCTATATCTATATCTATACTCTATTACTACCTAATAAAAGAGTAACAATTGGCCACATGACATCATTTTAGGTTATCCACATCATATTTATGACATATGACATCATTTTAGGCTATCCATGTCATATGTTTGCCACATGTCAATACTATATTAATTCTAAACATTTTAAAAATTAATTTCATTTAATAAACATAATTAATTCATACTTTAAATGAGGTAAATTAATTAAGTCAAATTATCTTTAAATGTTAATTAAATTACAATCATGTCAAAAGTTTTAATTACTATTTCATACTTTGAATTATCAAGATACATAATTCAAAAGTTTAAATTATAGCTAAAAAAATGAAAAATAATGAAAATAATTATTATTTATGGATATTTATAATTTTAATAATTTAATGTCACTAGATGGTAAAAATGCAATATGTCAAATAATAATAAATATGTTGCTTTTTTTTTAAACTAAGTTTTAGTTCTTAATTTTATACGTATTTATTTTCTTAGAACATATAGTTTTTGATACGTGATTCGTATGATTATTAAACCTATAATAATCACACTTTATTAATTATGATTTTTAAAGCATTTGTTGTCAATATTTAGTTCATGCTGTCATATTTAACACATTTTAGTGATATTTTATTTCTTCTTTCTTAGATAAAATTAATCAACATCTTAAGAGAAACTTTTATTTGTTATATTTTATTATTATATGTAATAGGTAATTTTCATCATATCAAATATTTATTACAATATTGTTTTTATATATACAATCTTGTATATAAAGAAGTGTTTAAAGATTTGTAAATTATACTATTTTTCCTTTTAAAAAACGTTAAAAAGTTTACTTTATCTATCTCTAATTTTTTATAAGTAATCAATTTAATAAATGTTTATTACTTATACAACTCCGTGTTGTACGCGAGTTAATAACCTTAGTTTAAGTAATAAAAGAATAAAATCATTTTTTGAACTTCATGTTTTAGAAAGTTTCTTTTCGAAACACTACGTTCTAAAAGTTATTTTTCAAAAAAAATCATTTTTTATAAATGCTTTGTTGTTTAAAAACTTAAGTTTTTTTTTAATTTTATTTGATTAAAAAGTTATTTTATAAAATTTTTACTTTTATAAAGGAGCATCTCACTAAACTGCTGCCGAATCATCACCGTTTAATGAAATGGATAAATTTGATGTTTTAATTAGATTTTAAGGGTATAATATGATATTTTAAGCTTTAACTGGGTAAAAAAATTTGGTGGGTATATATGAATTTCTTTCTTTCTTATAAGCATAAATTACATGAATCCACCGTATGACTTGGATACCATGATTCAAGATGTAAAGGTTGGTATCTTTCCTAAGACCAAGAGAGTTGACCGTGAATCCACATAAGTTGTACTCAATCAAGCTTCCAAGCAATGGACCAGGAAACCGGAACCCAATAAAATTATAATGCGGATAGCAACTCACCTAACTGTTAAGTAGGGATATTCACAATTTATTTTAAATAACGAAACCGTCTAAACCGGTCATGTTTTGCTTTAATGGTTAGTTTTTTTAGACATTTGGTCTGACGGTTTAAAAAGTTTGAAATCTAACAAACGGTTTCAAAAGTTTGAAAACGTAATACCGGTTTGGTTTACGGTTTTCATCAAAAACCATTCATATAATACCAGACTGAACTGTTTGTGTGTATGAAAATATATATGCATATATATACAAACATATATATGTGAAGATTGAGTTATGAGTTATGCGTCATTTAAAAAAATGCATTTAGGATTGGTGTAATTAGTCTCTCTCAAAGTGTAAAAAGTTCAATTTGATTCGATTTTTATTTTTAACAAGATCAAAAGCTCAAATCATAAAATCAAACAAGAACCAAACCGTTGATAACATTTTGGTTTGGTGTGGTGAACACCCACGCTGATAACTTGATAAGTGCTAACTTGAGCTCTTCTTTGCAGGCCTTGGGCTGTGACACCAGGCCCAAACATAACTCAGTTTAGACTTTAGCAGCCCAGCCAATTCCCCTGCTAATTTATTGTTCGAACTTCGAATTGAACAAAAAAACAGAATTCCAACCAACCCAAATTAACTAGGAATCGAATTCGGTTTTTAAAATTTCGATTTAGATTAGCACTCATACTGAATTCTGAATTCATGTCTAGAATGGAATTTGAATTTGCGACTCAGCACAAATATTAAAATCCCAATTATACTCCTAACTCTTTTTTTATATAAATAAACACATTGAGATTTTTATTTATATAATTATCTTTTAGTAAATAGGGTTATTCGAATCAACCGAATAAAAAACCTAATATGACATTTGAATCGAGGGTCTCTTCAAAAGCATATTGTTTATCTTATTTAAGATTAAGATCAGATTTGTTTTCATCATATTCTTTAGATGACGATGATTGATTGCACAAACTCTAAAGAATGTGATAGAGAATCAAATAGACATCAGTTAGATCATTGTTGAGTATTTGAGTTATGACTGGACTGCAGTTCATAATCAGAGATCGAGACATCCTAGTTTTGCGCCAAAAATATGGAACAATAATGGAAATTGAAAATTCATAGAACACAAGATCGTTACACAAAGTTATTATATGCATCTAATAGCATGTAATCTGGAAAACGTAATCATTTAGCTTACCTACAGAGTCAAAACTCAGAACGATCTGGAGCGGAAGCAATCAGTTCTCTGCCGGAAGTTTTTGCCGGAGTTTCATCAACCGGATCTCCGTCGCCATCACTAACCTCATCCACCGGATCTGGCAGAGAAAGAATATCACGAATTCCATGAATCACAACCGAATCACCATAATACATGTCCGGAAAAGTAATTGGAACTTCATTCACCTTAAAAGTACCGTCAGATCTGTTAATTTTGATCTTAAATCCTTCCAAATACGTATCGAAACTGGTTCCATCGTCAACAGTAGTCAGATCTCGCCACGAAATTTTACACGGCAACACGTGCCGGTGAAATAGAGATTGATAATCCGGAAACCGACCGGAATAATCAACCATCAGTTCATCACTAGGTGCGAAAACAGTTAACGTAGGTTGATTAGTAAACCCTAGCAATTGCAGATTAAGAAACGAAGCAATCACAGAGTATCCTCTAGATATCAAGACGTTAGCACTTTCGTGAAACGTGAAATTACCATCACCTCCAAACGATGTTGTACAATGATCCAATCTCTCGACTGAAAGCGGAGGTTCCGAAATAGTGAAGTTTGGATCGAAAAAGTTCTCGATACCGAACACGATAAGCGATCCGTCGTCGAAAACCGGCGATCCAACGATTTTCACGTTGTTTATCGAAACTTGATCGGATGATGCAGGTGTGGTGACGGTGAGGAACGTATCGGAGTCAACCGTCGGGATTTTGGTGCCAAACGGGAGGGATCTGATGCTGTTAAGCGAGAACACCATCGGAGAGAAGTGCACTTGGAGGAGGGACAGCGAAGGCTGGCCGGATTCGGCGAATGATGAGTCCGGCGGAGTGAAGATGGTGGCGGAGTTATAGTGAGAAAGTAATACGTCGGAGACGAGATTGAGAGTTAATGACATTGCGACGTAGCCGGAGTTGGAAAGAGTGTCAGCGGCGTTAGTGAGGGTTTCCGATGGGATTGCGGTCGTCCGGTGGAGTATAGTTATGATGGAAGCTGCCGCCAGAATCATCGTCAGTTTCATCGCCATTGATAAGCAATATCTGAGGTTGGAAGTAGTGGCTGGCTGTTAATAATGATGATTGGGGAATGGTGATTCAACGTGACACACAGGGGCTGTTAAAAGTAGCGTTTTTTGGCGCCAAATTTGTCATAAATATAAAACATGGATTATTTGGCCTTTATTTTTGTGGTGATATATTGATTTAATATCATATAAAATTGGTTTAAAAATGTAGCTTCCTGTTTTGTATTTACATTTATAACGGGTATCATGTTTGTGTCAATTTTAGGTTCGTTATCAACTTACAAGTTACAAATACAAAAAGACTAATTTAATAGCACATAGACTCTTTATACGATTTATTTAACTTATAGCTCATATTATAGATCGATGCATCTATAAGAACAAATATACTATAGTTTTTGTTTCAGGCACAATTTTTGTTGGAATGCAAAATAAAGTTACTAACTTGAAGGTTACATGTTCAAATCTTAAAAATAATCAGATGTAGCAATGTTTAACAAGGAGTGATGAAGCTTGAATACATGTTACAAATTTGAACCAAAATACATGTTAATTTTTTAAAACAAGAGAGAACAAAACAAATAATTTTAACTAAAATTAAATTTTCGACCAAAAAATTAATAATACGGACGGAAAAAGAGGAAGGAAGGGTGGTCGTCATGTCTCATAAAAGCTTCGTCCATAATAATAAGCAACCCCCTAATCAGAACCCATACATAGGAGATTTTAATGCATTAGTTTTTCCAATAGTTTTATGTTTTAAACTTTTATTTTTACACATTGATTTATGCTTAATTTATAGTATAAATTTGGCTAGTAAACTTCTTTCAAGCATGATCTTAAGATTTGCGTGACGAGAAGTGGCCTCTTTTTCTAAACTATAATTAATTGTTAACTAAAATTGTTTCTAATTTATAGTACACTTCTATACATATTTTTCAGTAGAAATATAATGTCATAATTAGTAAATAGTGACCAAATAAAACTAGAAGAACCCTTCATTACATTCCTATATACTTAAAACTGAAGGTCGGTGGGTGGGGACGTGGATAATCAGAAACAATTCGGTGGGAAATTCGGTGGGTGCAGTCGGTGGGTGGAGACGTAGATAATCAGAAAAAAAATCGTAGGCATACACGTGGTTGCATAGTTTGAATTACACAAAGCTCTCAACCTATGTTGGCTAATTTGACCTCTTTCATACCATTGTTTTATAGTAACAAATCTTGGTTGTATTTCCTCAATGTGGGAACTTGATTTCCTTCTTTCTAAATGTAAACAAATAACCATTAAACTTTATTTTGGAATTTGATATCTAACAAGAAACAATTGATCACTCTTGAATTTTGACTATGCGGTTTGAATTAATGAAGGCTTTGAAAACTTCAACAAGATTGATTCCTATTTTGTTGTCAAAATTATCCGCGTCACTTGTACGTACGTTGTTCAATCTAAAAGACAATCCTATATACTATTTCTTTTCTTTACTACTATCATATTTTATGTAAATATAATTGGTTTCCACCATATACTCGGTCCGAACAAACCACGGTTTTTAGAATCAATACTTCTTTAAATTGTTCATTTGAAAAAAGTGAAACCCTTCTTATTGGATGATCATGAGTAAGGATGCTCGAGATTCAGTACAAAACCTGTCCAAACTGGTCAACAGTTTGGTTTCACGGTCGGGTTTTTCCAAAACATTTGGTCGGTTGGTTTCGAAAGTTCAAAACCGTAATAAACGGTTTGATTTACGATTTTCATCAAAAATTGGTCGTAAAGAACCGGACCGGGCTGGGTCGTATATTTGTGTGTATAATTGTAGATATGTGTGTGTATAGATTGAGTTAATGATTTATACGTCATGTAAAAAAAAATTAGACTTGGTGTATTGGTTCCCATGAAATTATAAAAGTTTGGTTTGATTCAATTTTATTTTAAGTGGGATCAAAAGCCCAAAAACGTAAACCAAAGCGGAACCAAACTGTTGATAACGGTTCTGTTTTGGTTTTCATTATTAAAAAACCGTTGTTAGCATTTTGGTTTACGGTTCCACCTAAAAATAGAAAAGCAGACCGCGAACACTTCTGATCATGAGACGTGCCAACAATCAAAATTCTTGATCAATGGATGAAAATATCACCATTTTTGTTTAATAATATACGAGAGTGGATGATTGATTCAATGACTATTGCATGATAGCACGTTTGTCTTCGAAGTATATAGCTTGAAGTTGTTGATACGCGATTTACAGATATACAAAAGCAATTAATAGATATACTCCACCTTGTATATAAGGAAATTAATTATGGTTCTCACCGGACCTGAGAGCGGACAGCAAATATGGTTCCTTTGTTGACTTGCAACATCATTTGAAGCCGATGCATGAGCGGCCTCAACTTCTGCCAACGTCTTTCAAGTTTCATTCAACTTCCTAACTGCCACATCATAAACGACATTCTTTCTTATTCCAACTCGTCATTTCTTCCAGTTTTTGAACTCGGCCTCGCAACCTATGTTTTTTTATTCGTTTTTGTCTGTATAACAATTTCATTACAGACTCGTATGTTTCTTTGAGGATTATTATTATGTTTTATGTTCATCTAAAATATTAATTAATATGTAACATCAGGAATATGATATTGACTTCAAAGAGGCCTTTTACTTGTAGAAAGTAACTAACGTGTGGAATGTAGCCTAACGTGCTTCAATATAATTCACATTTAATACATAATTATACTATATACATTAACTAGATTATTACCCCGTCTATTACACGTATTTAATATAAAATATTAAATAATTAGTAATAAAAATTTAAAAATTGTAAACGGATATTTTAAGATAAAATGATTAATTTACATATTAATGAATACTTTAACTAATAAAACAATAATTAAAAACTTTAATAACTATAAAAACGATATGTAATCTTTTGATTTTTAAAAGTTATATATTTAAATTAACTGGTAATAAACTTCATCATGTGTTCTATCAAATGCTAACTTTTATAAATAAATAAGGTATAATATAATTTATTTAATTATTAAAATTTAAACGACTGAATTAAAAAATAACATTAAACATAAGGATAAAAAGCGTAACTTTGTCTCTCACATTTTTACTTTGTTTTTTTAAACAAATTAAAAAATGACATTGGATTATAAATATCTTATTGTTTAAAACTATGGGTTATAGTTTATTTTATTTTTATACAAAAAAATCATTTTTATAGAAAAATTGTTTCTTATATAATTTTTATATTCTAAAAAAAAAATTCTTATTTCAAAAAAAAAATTAATATTAAAAAATTTTATATCTTAAAACATTTTTTTAAATGTTTTTGAAATAAAAAGATAAATAATATTATTAGTTAGTAGTATTATAATTATTTAATTAGAAAGAAAATATAATTATTTAATAGGAGAGAATTAAATGAATTTAATAATAAATTGACATTTGGCATTAGTGTTTTAATATTATGACAAGTGGCGACATTTATTTTTTTTATAAGTATAGTAAGATAAGATAAGATTAAGTAAAACTTGTATTAAAATCTCATATCTTAAAACATTTTTTTAAATGTTTTTGAAATAAAAAGATAAATAATATTATTAGTTAGTAGTATTATAATTATTTAATTAGAAAGAAAATATAATTATTTAATAGGAGAGAATTAAATGAATTTAATAAGAAATTGACATTTGGCATTAGTGTTTTAATATTATAAGATAAGATTAAGTAAAACTTGTATTAAAATCATCCACCAATCTTATCTTATCTTACTATTATAATAAACAAAAATCTTTTTTGTCACTTGTCATGTTTTTAGAATGTTAATACCACATGTCATCTTATTGTTATTAATCATATTATTTACCTTTTTCATATTAAGAATTAAAATAGTTTTAAATAAATTAAAATTTAAGTTTTATTAAAAAATATGTACTTGTTTCTAAAAATTAGAATTTTCTTATAAATAAGAAATTTTTAAAATCGTTATTTTTAAGAAATTAACAAGTTTGTAAAAAACAAGTTTTCTTAAAAACATGGTCTTTTTAAAATGAAATCAACTATAAAACTAAGTTTTTCAACAATATGATTTTTATAAACAAGTGACATTTTTTAAACAAAATATTTAAAAATGATTTTTTTTAAAACCAAAAGTTTTAAAGAAATGGTATTGAAAACTATACTTTAACATAAAAAACTATATGAAGTTTTCAATGTAATAGTTTTTAATTGTTAGTCTATTACATAAAATCTGTCTATACTTACTTTAATCATTCTATACCAAAATATTGTTTTATAATTCTTTAGTTTTTATTACTAACTATTTAATATTTTATGATTAATCCGTGTAATACACGGGTGAACAACCTAGTATATTTATATAATTACTTGTTTAGCTTATATCATTATATATTTTCTCTTAAATCAATTTATAAGGGTCGTAATTTTGTTATAAAAAAACACTGGGTTTTTTATATAACAAAAATTGAGTCGGCTTATTGAGTCACAAGGTGATTTGAGCTTTTTACCAGCCAAGCTTGAGCTCGACTTTTCAACTTGAAAAGAATATTCAAACTAAGCCTAGCCAGCTCTTTAATTTTCAAGCTCATGCTCTAGCCAAGTACTGCACGACTTGACTCAGCTTGGGTGTTTTTGGTTGTAGAATTAACTATTCAAAACTTTATTTATATTACTATATTGGTATATTATGAACTCATAAGCCTTAGTTCGTTCCGACTGTTATTTAAAACAACTTATATAAGAACTAAATGGTTTATATATAATACCTTAAATAATGTAAATACTAAACTTGTGGAATTAACTGACCATTAAGTCACCTTTAAAAGCACCTCGACCCAGACCCTTTGAAAGAAGAACGGCAACCATGTAGGCCGAGCAAGAGACCATTTAGCATCTACGAAGCTATCGAAAGAAGACCTGTACGGTTCAAATGAAGATAAACGGGTCGTGACCTGCACAAAGGACTCGTGAGATCAAACAAAACGTGAGAAGCATTGTAACAAAAGTTGGAGTGTGGAGCTGTGTAATTTAATTGAGGAGTTGACTGAATCACTGAAACAAGTTCATAAATCGACATCATTCTACTCATAATTCTAACGTCTTACAAACCACAATTGGCCTCTTCGGTGTGGATCGCAGTCAAAACCTACGAATCGGCGTGGGAAATGGGAATTACATACGTATGGAAGACAGTAGCCGTAAGCTGCATATTGGTTCTGACTGCAACAGGCAGCTAGTTAAGGGTGTTCAACAAAATCCGTATCCGAATATGAAATATCCGAAAATCCGAATCCGAAATAATTTTTTCGGATATTCGGATAATTTTTCGGATATCCGAATATTTTTCGGATATTTCGGATATTCTAGGATATCCGGATAATTTTTGGATATTCGGATATCTGAAATATATTTTTAAAATTTTTTTTATATTTTTTCTGATTTCAAACATCCGAATCCGAAATTTCGGATTCGGATATTGTGAAAACCACTATCCGAAATTCGGCAGAACCTTAATGCCCAAGATTAAGAGTATTATGTAGTAATAATCAAGTTGGGCTATTGTGTTGTGAAACACTCCTTACTCTCTCCACTCTATGCCACATCAGCATCATATTTCACTCAATTCTGTCTCACCCAGACATGAAAATGGGCCATCCACACCAAAAAGGCGTAAAAAATGAGACTTGAAAAGGAGAAGAGGGTGGTCCCAATTCTCTAGCAAACTCAGCCGTTTTCCTTTCCTTTTCCAAATATTTTGATGAATTTTCTCTATAACCAATCTTCTCACTTACGATGAACATCTTCTGAAGCACATAAGAAGAAATAAGTCCTACCAATTTGCTTTGTTATTCTACCCCATCCTGGCTAAGAAAGAGCTGCGGACGCGTAGTGAATACCTAAAACTGTGATCATTTTATTTGACGGTTTTTTGGATGTTAAATACCATTGGGGTCGTCTTATTTAAAACCCTAATTACGACATCCAGCCATCGACTGTTTTCGTTCAAAAAAAAAACAATAAAGGAGAAGAGGGTTATATGAATGTAACATTACATTTCTTTCATTTTGGAGATTAAAGATTTTAAGTCGTTAGATGCACGCTATAATGAATGTAACAGGATTGATGAGTGCATATCCTTGCTGATTATTAAATCAATAGTCTCAAATGTTTTTTTTTTTTACGTAATATTAAACTTTGATGCTTCACAAACATTTATTGTTTTTATTTAAGATTTCATCTGATCTTTTTGAAAGCAGAAATATTATCATCGAACCTGTATCATTTATATTTAACACAGAACATAACTGTGTTAAATCACAAAAGCAAAACTTAAAGAAACAAGAAAAATATAGTGCCAAACAAGACCAAAATCTTACAATCAAAATTTAGGGGCACATCTTCTCAAAGTTTTAGGGGAAAGATAGTATACCTGAAAGAAAGACTTTGAATACCAAGAGTCCTCAAGCAACAATTAATCAAAGTTTTAGGGGAAAGATAGTATACCTGAAAACAAAGTTTTAGTTTCGTGTCGCGATCTGTAGACGTGATGGATCAAAATATTTGAAGGTGTCATCCTAAGCTTCTCTTCTTTCTTTGCTGACAATAACTAAGATGTAAAACTCTTTTTCTCTTCTTATTTAAGTAAACTTTTAAATATAGATGTGACAAATTCTCATGTTGACCATCCCTGATTCAACCCTCCATTGAGTTAAAAGTGTATCTATGAAAGAAATAAAAACAACTTTCTTTAAGCGAACCCTACAAAAATGTAGATATACACACTTTGGTTAGGAAACGGTCTAAACCCACAATTCCACAAAAGACTTATTATTATTATTAGTTAAGCTAAAGCCACCTAAAAAATAATTTTATATTTATTTTTGTCATATACATTATGAGTTGTGGCGATTTACCAAGAAGTTTGAGAATATGGTGTTACATTATTATCAGAATTGATCGAACTTCTAGATTAATCAGTGTGCTCTGCATCATTTTCTCATGGTAGAGAAATGAAAACCATTTCTATCAAAATGTCGCATATTACAAGCTAAGATCAGTTATTCGAATAAAAGCTAAAAGAAAAATATATAGTAGAATAAGGAGCTCCCTTCAGTCCAAACGTGACACTAATGACTAAGCTTCCAACTCCTGCGTCATTGGATCAAGAACACATTGATCCAACCAAGTTTAATGCGTTGTTGAACCAATGATTCAGCAGTTGAGCAATTAGTCGTTAAGATTGTCTCGAAATGGACTGAGAGAGCTCCTTCCTATACTTTATTTTCCCTAATGAACGAAAAGATCTAACTTCTTCATAATGCGCGTGTGAAAAGCAATCTCAACTCACTTTCACATCACGAACACACCTACTCACATGATGGAAGATTAGGGTTTTGTAACAAAGGAAACATCTTTCATCTCTTTAAGCATGGTTAACATAAAACTCTCTCTTTCTCTCCTTTTTGACTCTCTTTCTCTATGTTTTCTCTCTCCATTCTCTAAGACAAAGATACAAAAAAATTGATGATGGGATTTGGAATGTTAAATCAAGGATTTATGAAGTTTTTGATCATACATAAACTAAAAACAATGGTGATATATAGTTGCGGCTACTTTCTACATCCAATCAAAGTAATGAAGATTATTTGTGTAGTTATCATAATGTATAAGAGGCCATATAATTAGAATAAAGTATGATAGGTTATTACCTTCTATAGAAATAAAGAAAGGCCTTCTGTTTTTGGTCATATGATTCTTGTTTCTTGAACTAGTAAAGGTTTTTACTTTCTATATGTTACTCCTTTTTTTTCTCCATAAAATAATAAGAAAAAGAATTTAATTAAAAACATGATTTTAGTATTCAAGTGTTTACATATGAATAATCATAAGTTTCTAATTGTTCAAGTTTTCAAAAATCTTAAAGCTGAAATAATCAAAGTGATGCTATGGTGTCTATTGTATATCACTTGACTTTGTATGAGAAGTTGATCACCATGCATCAATAGTTCACGCTGTGAAGGTTCTCACGGGCTTGCCACCAGATGGTGGTCACGTCCCTAAGTGTTGTGGTGGATGTGGGTGATGAGGGCGTGATGGAGGGTGGTCAAGCCCTCCTCACGCCTCATTACACATGGTCTTATGGTATTTTGATTTAAAAAGAGGATAGGGTAGAAGTTGAAATATATACTCCGAATATACCAACACTTGGTATGTGAGCTTGTACGGTATGATTGTGTGCCAAAATAGCCCAATTTTGAACATATGCTACCTTAACAACCACTTTTGGTAACCTCAAAGAAGCTGGTACTTAAAACCCTCCAACGCCTAACGTTGACACCCATAAACTACACAATCAGGGCAATAAAGATGGAAAATGTGATCACACCAGTACTGTCATCTATGGAACCAGCCCTTGGTATTGTTGAATTTGAAAAAAAGAGGCAAGCTTGATTGAGCATTTATCTGTCACGCAATTCTTGAAGAGGTTCTTTTGCCACTAGCAAAAAATAAGACCACTAGAGAAGCATGAAAATCATTGAATTTGAGATATATCAAGGCAAAATGGTGGAGAGAGCACGTTTGCACACCATTAAGAGCGAGTTTGAAGCTCTTAAGATGAAAGACAATGATTCTATAGACGAAAATGTCATGAAGCTATACGGAATGATCTCTCGATACAGTAGTTTGGCGGAAACTTCGAAGTATATAAAGTTGGTTCGCGAGTTGTTTTACATGTTCCATATAGAATCAACAGAGCAATATTCTGATATTGATTCAATGTCATTTGAAGAAGCAATTGGTTGGATAAAGACATACAAAGATTGATCAAGACTTGGGCAAAGTAGTTCAAATAGTGTAAACACTTTGTTGTTCATGAAGGATGAAGGGAAATTCAACCAAAAACGGATAACAAAAAGAGCAATCACAGGACGTCAGGACATGGGTCAGTAAATGATAAAAGGGGTCGCTATTGCACAATATGACATGGTTTTAGTTGTAGAAGTAATCAATGGAGTAGTAGTTGGAATCATGATGCTATTTGTTCGAGTTAGAAAACCAAGAGACAAGAAACACCTGAAGTATTTCGATTGTGACCAATTTTGAAACTATGCCTTCAAGTGCAGAAATATCAATCAATCAACCAATCAACGTACTCAGTATATCCCGTCATTAGCATGCTAAGGCATGGTCTGAGGAGGGTGAGATGTAGACAGCCTTACCCCTATCCCGTAGGGGTAGAGAGGCTGCTTCCAGTGAGACCCTCGGCTCATGATGCTTGATCAACCGTCCGAAACGATTTTAACGTTATTTTCACTGAATAAGAAAAATAACGTTAAAATTAGTGCAACTTTACTTTTGCCCCTCAAGAGCTGTCGACACATATATACATTATATGTGAGCACCGCTAACGGGGCGTCAAGTGCAGAAATATGAAAAACCAAATATATAAAGCACATTTGACAGAAAAACAAGTAGAAGAGACAACACTGTTAAGCATTTGCGATGAAGAAACATCCATAATGGTGTTGTTGAATGAAGAGTATGTATACCCGCATAGACATGTCAATCAAAAGGAAGGGAATTATGACGCTTGATACCTTGATAATGGATTCAAAAATCATATGACTAGCCTTAAAGGCTTGCTTGTTGAGTTGTAAGAGAGTTTGTTGGACATGGACGTTTTGGTGAGGGGTCTAATGTCCAAATTGGAGGGACAGATGTAATACTCAAATGGAGTATAATGGAGACATATCGGAAAAGTTTGAAACAAAATGGCTAAATTGTCAAACCACAGAGAGCATAAAGATCATTTTGAAAAGTTTAAAACAAAGGGTTAGAACTGCCAAACCACATGAAGAAAGAGAGAAGTTTTTCCTAATTATTATTTTGCCAATGGACAATTTTTTAGGTATCCTCAGCAAGTAGATAGTTTTCTTACTTCATAAATAGAAACAAGAAATAAAAACTACTTTCCAACTTACATATAGAAATTTAACTTGGCTTAATATTGGTACTGGTTTAAATTTCTTTAGTTGTTCTTCAACAAGTGGTATCAAAGCCTTGTTAAGGTTCGGATCAAAGAATTGATCATATAATTTCGAATCTAAGATCAAGATGGTTTAAATTTCTTTAGATTGCAGAAACGATTTTAGCATAAACAAAAAAACAAACCTACCCATTATATTCTCACATTTCGGTAGGGTTTGATAGGAATGATACATACAAACCTTACCCCTATCCCAGTTGGAATAAAAGCTGATCCGAATGAGTACCTAGCTCAAAGTGGTAATTTGAAGGTAATCATTCCGACACTTTTAACGATATTTTCTCAAAATAAGTAAAATAACATTAAAATTAGTAAAACTTTACTTTTTTCCCCTTATAAGACCACACATATATACATTATATGTACGGATCGCAAATGGGGCTTTTAGCATATAGAGAGTTAAAATGTGGACACTAGTACTTGAAAAGGTTGTTGCATAGCAAACTCATGAAAAGACTAGTAATGTCACTAGTAAATATAGCATTGCTAGAGATAGAGTACAAAGGCTAGTGGTTGTTCCTATTAAATATAGAAAATATGATAATCTTTCTACATCATTTGTGTTAACAACAGCAGAGGAAGGGTCAAGTTCTAAACCTGTCTTATAATAAAGCAATAAGTGATGTGAATAAGAATAAGTACAGTGACGGAGCTTGACTGAAACTTCAGGAGGGCGAAATAAAGGTTTTTAAAAAATTTTACACTATATATCGAAAAATATACACTACTACACGAAAAAACAGTGCCCTCACTAAGATGCGTCCCTGGATAAGTGGATTAATGCTATGAAAGATGAGATGAATTCTTTATATAAGAATGATACATGGAAACCGGTTGATAAGCATAAAGATCAAAAGTTAATTTCGTGTAAATGGATTTTTAAAATTAAAGAGGAGGATTTACTCAAAGAGGAGGATTAGATTACAATAAGATACTTTCTTCATTTGTCAAACATACTTCTATAATAGTTATACTTGCTTATAAAGTTATAGGTATTTGAAACTGGAACAGATTGATGTGAAGACAACTTTCTTGCACGATGGTTTCAAATGTGACATATGCTAATTTTATGGATACTTTGTAGAGTGGTTTCTACTCCATTAGCTGCTCATTTTAAGCTATTAGCTCAGAATTCTCCTGAGATAGAAGATGAGGAAATATGGATTAAAAATGCGACATATGATAACTTGATGGATAATGCATTTGATAGTCTGTGCTAGGCCTGATATAGGATATGCAACGAGTCTTGTAACTTGGATATACTACTAATCCTGGAAAGTTACATTGGAAAGTTGCTAAATGGATATTGAGGTATTTTAAAGGTACTTCTCATGTTGGATTAGTATTTGTAATGGCTCTTACGATAGTGTTCTTAAGGGTTATGCTGATGCTAATTTTGCTAAGGATTTGGAAAGAGGCGGGTCAATGACAAGATATGCTTTCACTATTATTGGTTCACTTGTAAGTTGAAAAACTTCTTTAAACAGCATATAAACTTTGTCACCTATAGAAGCTTAATATGTGCACTTATAGAAGCTGTCAAGGAATGCATGTGGTTGAAAGGTTCAATAACTGATTTGGGAGTTAATATGTGACAACAAGAGAGCATTGCAATTAACTAAAAATCAGGTATTTCATAATAGAACCAAGTATATCAATGAAACATTGCATTTTATTAGAGATGTGATTAGGTACAAAGAAGTTGAAGTTCAAAAAGTGAATACTTTGGAGAATGGAACAGATATATATGTTTACAAAGTTTTGCATGGTTCAAAGTTTGCATTGTGATTGGATTTACTAAATATTGGTTGACAATTTCCAAAATGGAGATTGTTAAGAAATTGGTTAATTGTAAAATATAACCAATAGTTCAGGGGCTATTGATTTATTTGTTAATAGTTCATGAGCTAAGTGTGAAGTTTTGTATTTTCCTATTTTGTTTGTTGTTAAGTAAATCTGTTTTGTGTTGTTAATAAGTTGATAATTCATTTTGTAATTCGAGAGATTGAAACTCCTTTCAATCAGTCGCATGGTCCCACTTTTTACCTTCTTTTGGAACAATTGGGTACCAAAAAAGGATAGTTTCCTCGCTTGGCAGATAGAGATCTTCCTTCGAAGGCGGCAATGGTGGTATGGCATGTTCACATTCACTTCAATATATGCTCTTTATGCGAGGATCATGTGGAAAACACTGAGCATGTTACTGCAGTTTTGTTCAATCCATTTGGGATTTGGTATCATTTATTTATATTAAACATGAGCTTTTTTCATGGCTTAGTTTTTTTAAAAAAAATTTGGGATTTGGTATCATTTATTTATATTTTTCCTCAATTAACTTTATTTTATCATTGTATCTATGTTTGCAATTAGGTTTTGTGATGCAAAGCTTTTAGGTTCTACCGCCGCACCACTTACGGTTGTTTTTATGTTTGGGTAAGTTTTAAAGTTTTACGTCAAAAATGATAGTTGCTACAAAAAAAATTTTGTATTTACATTTTGATATTTGAAATCATAACATGATTCATGGATTAACACATAGGAGGTTATTAACCAGTTTTTTTTTTTTACCAAAATGGGGTTTTCTAAAAAAATGTTTCCCAAACAACTTTTTTTTTTAGTACCTGCCAAATAAGAAAAATCTGTTATTTGAAAGAAAAAGAAAAAATTGGGATTTGTTTACCAAATTACACACTAGCATCAACGAATTCCTCGTAACCTTAATACCTAAGTTCACGGTTGTTATGATGCATGAAAAGAAAAACCTTACAGCTATTACAGACAGTGGTGGATCCAGTAATTTTTTCTAGTACGTTTACTTTTTCAAACGCTTAAACTAGATGGAACCGAACATCAAATTTCTGAGTCAGTTT
Organism: Mikania micrantha; assembly: GCA_009363875.1. NCBI lineage: Eukaryota > Viridiplantae > Streptophyta > Magnoliopsida > Asterales > Asteraceae > Mikania > Mikania micrantha. Next base: position 73,194 of record SZYD01000730.1, on the reverse strand, counting down.
GACGGTTCGGTTTTGAAATATTCATCATGTAACAACTGTGCGGTATTTATGCCAATAATTAAAAACATCGACATTATAAGATTTCGGAGGTTTGAGCTTCAAGCTAAGCGGTAGTCAAGAGGGGACCTAGAGGCAACTGGGTCCTAGGGACTGAGCCATTGGGGCGGTCCTCTGGCCAAACTAGCAGACATAGGTCAAGAGGCACGCCCCTTGTGGGGTTTTGGTCAATGCCCCGAAACCAAAATGAAATTTGAGATAAAATAATAATAAGCTCACCCTACCTTATAACTATTTCGAATAATAAAATTTTCTTACCAAGACTTCGAGACAGCGAACCCACACCTCATTAGTTGCATCTGCTGCTGATTACGGATTCTTGTCGTTACATTTCAATATCAGTCTAGGAGCCCTTTCAGTTCTTTTAATAGTTATTCATTATGAGAGTCGAAAATAATAAAAAAAAATGCTAATATAGATGTTTTGCACAGGAAGCTTGACCAGATAAAGAAAGAAGTTTTTATGTAAAATATTGTGAATACCATGCATTTCAAACAAAGATAGAAAAGATTGTGATGCCATGTCCAGAAAAATAAATGATGACATATCTACGAAGAGTGAGGAAACACTCGTGATGATGTGGAATATGTGTAGGGATAGACAAAGATTGGCGTGAGATGCAAAGATCCGTTTGTATTTTTTTTTTTAGATTTGTATCTCTTTTAAGAGCATATGATCAAACATAAAAGTTTTTAAAAACATAGAATAAAGGTTAAAATTTTTGAAAATAAATGTTAAAGATATTTAGTTTTTAATACTACTTGATTATTAGATATAACTTAGTTTAAATGTAATGTGTTTTTTATTGTATTGTATGTGTTCCGTTTGCATGATGTAATTAGACACATTAGATCTTGCATTTCGTCTTTTGTTTTATTCTTTATGTTCTCATGTTTTAGACTTTTAGTTTAAACTAATTACATGTTTATACGAGCATCAATACAAATAAAAGTTTTGGAAACAAAATCATTTTTCAAAACAATATTCTTTCACAAAGTGTTTAAGAATCAAATTTTTAAAAAACAAAAGTTTTAAAAACAATAGCATTGTTTATTATTTAAACTATATACTTATACATAATATTAATCATATTTTATATCAAAATATCGTTTTATAAGTTATCATTCGTTACTATTAACTACTTATTATTTATTTATTTACCTTATATGATAAAAATACAACGGTTTATATTTTTGTAACAAATGGAAATTTTTCTAAATCAAAGTATTTAGAAAATTAAAAGACAAAGGTTTTGAAAAATAATATTATTATTTAACTATTCATAGTAAATCTAATTTGTAAATTCAAAAGATTTGTTAACGATTATTTGTAGTTTTTTTATTTAATTCATGTAATACAATGAATACAACTAATAACAAATAAATAAAAGTAATATATCAAAATAAATCTTTTAACCCTGTTGTTTAGTGAAATTCATATTTGTGTTTGATATACTCTTCGGAATCCTATAAATTAGTGAAATCAAATATTGATGATATTGCAGAAACTCTGAAAAATATAACGTATCTTCTTAATTCTGTATGATAAAGAATCAAATAAACATCAATTACTAGAAACTGGAAGCAGACTTTACAATTCATTCTCTAGATCATACCAACTCCCTATCTACCATATCCAAAATCTAAAGGAAGACGCTAAAACGGTAGATCATTGATTGAATAATTTAAATTATGATTGGACTGCAATTCATAATCAGATCAAGACTGTTGGAAAGATACCGAATACTCGGGTTTCAAGTTTGGGAGTTCAAAGTTAAAAGATAAAACAAGTCAGTTGTGTCATTGCATTAAAAGTCGAAGTCTGTTAAGATATTAACAAATTTAGCCAATAAACCCAAACAAGTTCATAATTTTGGGTATGAATTGTAATTGAGTTTTTGAGATAAAAATTCTCAGTTATATAGCTCGAAAGTTATTCCATTCTCTTATGTGTTTGTTTGGTTCTTGTTTTACCGATTTGGGACTTGTATTAGTTTTTCCAGAAAAATGTGGAACCATAATGCACAAGAGCATCGCACAAAGTTAATATATGCATCTAATAGTATGTAATCTGGAAAACATAATCGTGTAGCTTACCTACAGAGTCAATACTCAGAACGATCTGGAGCAAAAGCAATCAGTTTGCTGCCGGAAGTTTTTGCCGGAGTTTCATCAAACGGATTTCCGTCGCCATCACTAACCTCATCTACCGGCTTCGGAAGAGAAAGAATACATCGAATTCCATGAATCACAACCGAATCACTATAATACATGTTCGGAAAAGTAATCGGAACGTCATTCACCTTAAACGTACCACCAGATCTGGTAATTTTGATCTTAAATCCTTCCAAACACGTATCAAAACCGGTTCCATCGTCAACATTAATCAGATCTCGCCATGAAATCTTACACAGCAACAGGTGCCTGTGAAATAGAGATTGATGAAACCGACCCGAATAATCAACCACATCATTAGGCGCGAAAAAGTTAACGTATGATGATTAATAAACCCTAGCAATTGCAGACTAAGAAACGAAGCAATTACAGAGTATCCTCTTGATATCTACACGTTAGCACTTTCGTAAAACGTGAAATTATCCTCACCTCCAAACGATACCGTACAACGATCCAATCTCGCGATTGAAACAGGAGGTTTCGAAACCGTGAAGTTCGGATCGAAAAAGTTCTCGATACCGAACACGATAAGTGATCCGTCATCGAAAACCGGCGATCCGACGATTTTCACGTTGTTTATCGAAACTTGATCGGATGTTGCCGGTGTCGTGACGGTGAGGAACGTATCGGAGTCAACCGTCGGGATTTTGGTGCGGAACGGGAGGGATCTGATGCTGTGAAGCGAGAACGCCATCGAATAGAAGCGCACTTGGAGGAGGGATAGGGAATGTTGTCCGGATTCGGCGAATGATGAGTCCGGCGGAGTGAATATAGTGGCGGAGTTATAGTGAGAAAGTAATACGTCGAAGACGAGATTGAGAGTAAATGACATTGCGACGTGACCGGAGTTGGAAAGAGTGTCAGCGGCGTTAGTGAGTGGTTCCGACCGCGGTGGAGTATAGTTATGATGATGCAGCCGTGAGAATCATCTCAGTTTCGTCGCCATCGGTGAGCAATATCTGAGGAGTGAGGACAGAAGTAGTGGCTGGCTGTACATATATAATGGTGAATGGTGTTTCGACGCGACACAGACTGAGGGGTTGTTAAATGTAAAATCCAAAAGTTGAGCTTTTTGGCGCCAAGATCTGTTATAATTTATATATTTTTTAAACATTGCCTATTTTGCCTTTATTTTTGGTCTATTTAATATCGTAGGCAAACAAGGCAATGGATTGGGGGTATTGACAAGTGGTGTCTATAAACCGATAAAACCTCTAAATCCTATTGAACCAAAAAAAGTTTGTTAGCTTGGTTGGTTTTAAAGGTTAACACTTTGGTTTATGATTTGAGTATTTAAAAACCAGATGATTTGGTGTGATTTGCGGTTTGCACTTTTGTTAAACTGTATAACTGCAATAACCGTATGCATATGTTTATGAAAAGCATATGTTTATGAAACATAGTTTGAAAGCTATGAAAACAAAAACATACAAAATAGAGTATGACTGAACAATTTAATGTAGAACATTGTAATAGATCATGACTGAAAGCTATGAAAACAGAAACATACGAAATAGAGTATGACTGAACAATTTAATGTAGAACACTGTAATAGATCATGACTGAAAGCTATGAAAACAGAAACATACGAAATAGAGTATGACTGAACAATTTAATGTTGAACATTGTAATAGATCATGACTTCGTCTAACATATCTTCTCTCTTTTAAACTAGTTTTATTATTTTAATAATGGTTGACTTTTGTATTATGGTTTCGACTTTTGAAATGTGAATTTGAAATGAATTATGATCTTTTGCATCAATACATTAATCGTTCTTTATTGTCTTTATAAAATTGTGAAACCGTAAAACCAAACAACAAAACCCTGAAGCCGTCAATACCGGTCGGTTTAGTGTACCCAACTTACGTGGTTGATTTAGTTTGTCATTTTTTGAAATCGTAGTTAGTTGTTTGTTTCATAATTTTTCAAAACACCACAAAACCGCACCGCAGATATCTTAAGTATTGACTAAAGTGGACAAACAATAGTGTATGATTGGGTGGCAAGTGCTACATATGTATAAAAATTAGTATTTACTCTTGCATTACGGCAGTTACCCCATATCAAACAGAAAAAATGCGAAATATGTCTAATTAAAATTCTGTAGAAAAAAATACAGTCAAAAGGTTCTGCCAATATGGGTATTCGATTACGACAGCGATGACGACATCATGAATTTCAAAACACATGCCATAAATTGACCGCAATGCCTATTAATTTGTCTAAAACAATAAATCGAACCTTTAAAAATAAGTGTTAATCGCAATGAATATGAATCTATATACAAGCACATAATGTTAAAAATCATAAACTAAAACAAAAAAAAATGCATCAATTGTAAAAATATGAACTCTAATATAAGTGTACAAAGTTAAAAATTATTATATATATACAAAAACCAACTGCAATCATTACGTACGAATAGTAAAAGTAATTAATTAATAATAATATCTATATATATACATGTGTTTTCAATTTTGATGAGGCCACATGTTTAAGTATTGGTATGGACAAAATAGGGGTTTTATGCTGGGCTAGAGGGTTTTCTTTCACCAATGGTGTGTTTCCTCCTATTGAATGTGGATATGATCGGGGTCTATGACCCGTTAGTGATTCAAATTGCAGTTCAAAAATAAGTTAATTGTTTTAGAACAGATTAACAATCATTGCTATCGGTTTTTGAACATATGTTTTGTTATCTTTGATAGTGCCACCCTTGTCATGACCGGATACTTATATCGACAAAACGGTAGAGTTCAAGTTTGTTTTTTAATTGGATGACATTGTGTGAGTCAAGTTTATGTCGTTTTTTAGCTTTTAGTATCACTAAATGTTTGCAAATTAACAATAATTTAATTTAAAAAAATAATAATTATTACTTTTTTCCCGTTTTATTTATCGGTCTTATATTTTATGTTTCGTGATAGTAGATTTTGTGACTAAACAGGACACTTTTTTTGGTGCGATGACGAACACGTTTATGAAGAGTATGTTTTTTTGGTGCGATGACGAACACGTTTATGAAGAGTATGCTTTAGCTTTTTATGTGAGAGTGACAAACGTTATGTCGTGTTTTTATATATGTGCTTTCATATGTGAGATCGTGTCTGCGTTTTAATATTGAGAATGGTAGCGGAACTCCTGCCGCAACGCGCGGAAGAAGCCACTAGTTATAATTATAACAAAAAAAAACGCTCGTAGTCAAAAAATTTAACATAAAAAATACGAACAGAAGACAAACAAATATTTAAATATTATTATTATTATATAGTAATTTATTATTTTTAATCGTTAAAATTACTTAAAAACAATAAATTGAACCGTTCCAAAATCAAGCATCAATCGTTGCTAGTAAGAAATATAATCTTAAATATAATCACAAAATATTAAAAATCATAAAATTAAAATAACAAAAACAAGACGTTAGAATTCATAAAATTTTAAGTGAAACGAAAATAAAACAAACAAATATTATTATTTACTAATTATCATTATTTAAACATTATTATTATTATTATCTAATTACTAACATTTTTTTGTAATTATTTGTATTATTCATAGTAATCGTTACCTTTCATGATTGAATATATAATAATTGCATATATAGTAATTAATGGCCTGCAATGTAAAGTGGAAACTTAAAACCCAATTAAGAGTTTTATTTCAATGTGGACTAGCCCATTTAGTAAAAGCTTTGTCTTTTAGAATAGAAAATCATGGGTTTTAACTCATACAATGAGGTAATTATTGTGGAGTAGTTTATGAGGAGATAATATTTGCCGTTCAAAAAAAAAACTAAGAGTTTTATGTGGAAATAATCAAGTTAGGCTATGGAGTTGTGAATCACTTTATACTCGAAACCACTGTTGTAAAAGTCGGTCTAAAAGGCCGAGTACTCGCTCCAAAGAGTTATTTCGAGGCCGAGTACTTCCTTAGTATCACCCGAGTACTCCCGCCTAGAGCCGAGTACTCTCCGATTACTCGCTACAAGGATCTATTCCAACCTAGGAGCGGCTAGCGACTTTTACAACCATGCTTGAATCCACAAGCGCATTTTACTTCACTTTATTTCACTCTAACATAAAAATGGATCCTTCACTCCAAAATGGGTAAAGATTCTAAAATTTTGGTACAAGTATAAAGCTTGAAAAATAATTAAAATCATAGAGATAAGGGGAAGAATGATAAACAACAAATAATAAAATGCATAGGCGACCATGAAAATTCAAATGCCGCGAACGTACTGAAAAAAATGTCTCTAGTGAATTATAAACTTGTGTTTTTTTTGTTTGTATTTGGAGATATAAATAAACATATATATTTTAAAAATGATTTTTAAAATTTTTGTGCACTTACGATAAATGGGCCCTGAACGGAGGTCGGGTTTGCCCCTCCCCAAAGCCTCTCATGATAATATGATAAATAAGTAATTCGACTTCATGGACATATAAGATTCAATAGCCATCATTCTTACGTTACATCATTTGGTGCTGGCCACGTCTATATGGTGCATTTGGAAAACATGAAACAAAACTTCATGAGTCAAAACATGTCTTGGTGGAAAATATCATAGAGGAAATAAAAATTCTTACTTTCCTATGGGCACGAAATCGGGTCAAGTTTAATACTTTAACATGGAATCAATGATGTAATTTTGATCTTTCAAGTTTGGACATTTAATTGTTTTGTTGCTATGATTTTTGTAATATAAGGTGGGTCTAACTCTTTGTTAGTACCGATTAATGTTTTTTTTTCTTGTATGATTATTATAATAGAAAGTTTGTTGGCGGTTCAAAAAAAAAGAAATAATCCATGAAATTAATAGAAAAGAGATATGCTTACCCTACAAAATGAAGACTATCATATATTTATAGTATCTAATGACTTAAAACAAAAAAAAAACAACAAAATGATAATAAATAATAAATACTAAATCAATCTTTATCTTTTGTTGTGGTTTTGAAACTTTGGTACTCAGGTATTTTCGTAATTTTGAATTTTGAGTGACTCCTGTGATGACTTATTGCTCGACTTATTGCTCCTTAATTATCAAACACATAATATACCATGTTTACGCTTTATCTAATCAAATCAGTATTAGTCTTGATTTCTCTAGACCTAACAATATGCTAAGTTATATATATGTGATTTATGGATACCAGAACTTCACTTTCATAATGCATAATTAAATAATAAATATCAATAATTAAATAATATATACATACCGAAAAACAAAATAAATAAATAAATAACCTACGATGATAATAAATGTTCCCAATTATTTAATAAAATGATTATATGTATACTTTACGATTTGTTTAATAATATATTTATTTAATTTAATTTTGTATAGTTATTTGTTTTTTATACTCTAAACATATTATTATATTTTACATTGAAAGTTTAAGATATTCATGGCTTAATTATTTATTTGTATGCATAATTTATAAAATCTAAGAAAATAATTAATGTAACAATTTGTCAAATTTATCAATTATCATTATTATTAAAAAATGCTAATAAATGATTTAATGCTCCAAATTTAAGGTGGAAACAAAAATAGATTTATTAAGTAATTTTTTATATACAAATTATTAAGTAATTTTTTTTAAGAGAGCATTTTTTTTCTTAATTAGTTATAAGCATATGTGTAAGAACTAGTTTAATTGCCTATATATGTATCTTCCATAGATAACAAAATAACATAATTTATCAGCTCTCTAATATATACATTATACTTATGCAAATGTGGTCCGTCATCAGACTCTCGTTCCATGGCGATGATCAAACCCTGGCCCTCATAAACCAAATCATTTTTAACAATTCGACATTTATGGTACTGTTATAGGCATAAGCTTATATTGGAAATTTGTATTAGCAATTAGCTCCTCTATAATTAAATGTTCTGTCTTTTTATAAAAGAAAATATGTCATTTAACAGTAATCAAGTTTTTTTAATATTTCACTAAAGTCACTCAAAGTATTTTTGTTTTTTTAAAGTCATTCAAAGTTTTTTTTTGTCTTTTGAAAGTCACGAAACTTTCCGCAAGTGTTTAAATCCTATATAGTTTTCTTATTTGTATAATTTTTTTTTAAATTAATGAAGGCAAATAAACCATATACGAATCTTTAACTTAAAATAAAATGTAATCGTGAAATTCATGAATTAATAACAAAATTTCAAAATTGTTATATTTAAGTTAAATTGAGAAAAAAATAACAATCAAATATACTTATAAATAATTATATATGTTTTATTTGTCTCGATTAATTTTAAAATTTTAAATATTTATAAAAACAATTCATAAATTAGAACGCTTAGAGAAAGCTAGTTTAGTGACTTTAACGAAACAAAATAAAAAACTAATAACCTAATTAAATCACTTTAGAAATTTGATTACTTTTTTACAAACTTTAGAAAATTAAGCGAACTTAACCATTGGATTTTCACTCACTCTTTATTCTCTTCTCATATACGTGGACACACTAATTAACCAAATGGCTTATAGCTTAATAGGTTTTTGTTTCAAGTCTCATTTGGAGTAAAAAAATGTTATAGGTTGAACAAAAGATTTTGTATGAGTTTCCTACTGAATAATAATGTTAATGTACATATTTAAACAGCGATACTTAACCTTAACTGTTTAAAAAATATATATGGACACACCAGCACCCTTTTAACAAACATGTTTTCTTTTGATATCCTTTAAACTCACAGTTCCATCACTAGGGTTATCTGGCCATCATCGCTCACATCATCCGTACTCTCAGATCTTACAAATACCTGCCGCTGATGGGATATGTGGAAATCAGAAAATCTAGATGTAGATTTTGAAGCAGCCAGATATGTTATATGCGGTCATGTGGATACCGCAAATTTTAGGGTTTGTGCGAGGGGTCAAATCAACATTCTTTTACTGTGTATATGGCGATATGGGGTGCATGGTACGGTGGTCAGGTGGTGTATATCATATATCATCTTTCATATATGTTAAGTTGTATATCATAAATATTGCACTTTTTTAGAATTTAAATCAATAAAGAGTAAATTAGTAAATTACTTATTTGGTCGACTTTTTGAGAGGCCCCGATCCCCGGGAGTCCCTCGGTTGGTTACACATCAAAAGCATAGCTTTTAAACCGTAGAACAATCTTATGTTATAGCAGCGGAAATCATTACATAACATTTAACTCTTAACAGGAATGCCAGCTCTTGAATAGGTAGTCCTCATGTCATGCCACGACCATCATATCCTCATCATAACTTGCTCAACCTGACATGCATGCTAAAACAAGTCAGCTTTCGCTTGTGAGTTCTAAGTTAACTTGTTATAAAAATCTTTAGTCTTTCAGATCATCATATAACATAACATACTTTTTACACATAACATACATGTCATCACGTGACATAATTCAAATACATAGCATACCTTTCCTCGTAACATACTTACATAACATAAGTATCATCATAACATCATTCATACAGTGAAGGAATTTCACCGTCAACTGCTGACCCTGAGGTCAAACAGGCTTGTGCAGCACAAAGCTCTTAAACTATCAACTCGCAGCTGATAACTCATGTATACATAAGATTTCTTTAACTGAACTGGCGACACACAGTCGGCAGGCCTGTTCTTTCACAGGACTTATGTCTGTTCTTTCACAGGACTTATGCCTGTTCTTTCACAGGACTTATGCCTGTTCTTTCACAGGACTTATGCATGTTCTTTCACAGGACTTATGCATGTTCTTTCACAGGACTTATGCCTGTTCTTTCACAGGACTTATTAAACCATCAACCGAAATTGACGGCTCATACCAGTACAAGACATCTTTACATACATCATTCATACATAACATGGTTTAAATCATTTAAACCATCATAAACCATTCTTCGCACAGCAGTGCTCAACATTTGCCCACCCGCAGCCGGGACTTCAAAATCACATTTTCCACTCGACCTCGGCCGAGACTTTAAAAATCATTTTATTTATTTCTCAACCACAGTTGAGAAATAAAACATGCTTCACATCTCAGCTGAAAATCTTAAAATCATTTACTTCTCAACCGCAGATGAGACTGGAAACATTCTTGACACTTCAGCTGAGACTATTAAAATCATTTACTTCTCAACCGCAGTTGAGACTTAAAACGTTATTTACTTTAAAACATTCCTTGCCTAAAAACATTCTTTACCTGACCATAATCAAATTAAAATCATTTTCATACAATAACTTTAACACATTCTTTTATCTGACCGTAGTCAGGTAAATCAACCACCTTCATACAATAATCTTATAACATGCATATCAGCCCTAAAACGTTAAAACAGTAAAAGAGGGCTCATAGAACTCACCTTAATTCAAAACTCGACTTACAATAAATTCCCAATTAGCCTCGGCTTTAGGAATTGCTAATAACTTGTATTTCTGCATTGGTTACGTTTAATAGGTTATTTATGTTTTAATTTACTGATTAAATCTTTATGAACGTCTAATGTCAAAGACATTGTCTTAAAAGTCATCAAGCCAATATTAGGTTGATAACACACTTAATTAATCAGAATAATCTCGGATTAATCAAGTAGTTACTGTTGTTGATTATAATGCTAAAACGGGTTCCTATACAGATCAATGGCTTAGAAATGATCAATCCTTGTTATTGATTACCCAGATGTCAAGAAATACTACAACGTAGTATGAGAATAGGTTTAACAACCATATTTAACATACTAATCTGCATGTTATCATAAACAGCAAATACTCATTCCAGTGAGTATGTTATTGATTGTGATTAGTTTAAAACACTTGGATTTAACCTTGCATATCAAAGACTAACTAAACTAATCACCTACGTTGTCATAATCAAATGGTTTGAATCATTATAACCATTGTTATGATTTCATGCAAACCGGGCATTACAACGGCCCAAAACAAGGATTTACCCGTTAACAGTTCATGTTCTGCGCTTATAATCAATCATAGCCATTATCTAGGCAATAATCAACAACCCTAACTATATCTTCATGTTCAAAGACAAGATTTAATCAATCATTATCAATCTAGAAGGTTAAAACGAACCCTTACCTAATCTGACGAAGTTCTAATCGTAGAACAACGATCTAGACTTGCAGATATGATCTCTGGGATGATCCACACGATTAGAAGGCTTGAAAATGAAGGTTGGATGCTGAAAATCTCTTATGGTCGTCCTCTGGAGCGAATATGTTCGAATATCAGAAGAAATAATCTTCTGAATGAAATGTTGATGAAGTAATCAACTTTTTCCACCGCCTCACCCGTCGCGTACCGCGACAAGGAGCCCAAAAGGGCTTCGCGTACCGCGAAGAAATCCGGAGAATCTCAGATATTTTGGTCCATCGCGTACCGCAAAGAATCCTCAACCTTTCCTTCGCGTACCGCGACGAGCCCAGAAATTCCATACTTTGAAAATTTTCTTCGTTTCGCGATTCCGGACAATCCGTAACTCCATTTTGCGCACGGTTTTCGCCTACGCTCACCATTTCTCGCATACTTTCATCCTGTAATAATTTCGCTTGTCAAATCAGCGTGGATTTTATGTGCGATCAAATGTGCTAAATTTTCAGCTGTTACACTTTTTTATATAACTAATAATGGTTTTGGCTTCAACTCATAGTTTGGTTTGAGATTCAAAATCGTTTAAATAATTAGTTTTGGGTGCAAAAAATGTTAATTGTTTTAAAAATAATTGTTGTATTAATAAAAGATTATATTTGTTAGATTGAAATAAATAAAACGCTAAAATCATAGAAGCCAAAACCGTAATTTACTCCTTAATATAACTAGGTTAAAACATGTGTATTAAATATGTTAAATAAATAAATATTAAAAAATGTTATTTTAAATTGTATAATATATATTTTTCAAAGATACTTTATATAAAATTATTAAATTGATTTATGATTTAATAATATTATTTATTAAGTTTAACAAAATTATTAGTATTTATTATGAAAAAGATGACGAAAAATCGAAATTTAGTAAAAGTTTATATACTAATATTTAACAGGGAGAGAGACGTGAAAAATAATTTTTAAATAGTTTAGAAATTATACATGTGTCTAACTAACACTTTTATTTATTATATATATATATATATATAGAGGCGGCAATTTCACTCAAATAAAAATATATGAGTTGATTTGTATGAATAATTATTGTATAATGGATTGAAATGAGTAACATAAACTATGTAAATGCTCCTTATTTCTAATTATTTGTATGAATAATTATTTCACATCCTACTGGTCAAGATAACATAAACTATGTAAATGCAATGAATTCAAACGTTTAACGACTGTTAATGATATTTTTGATGTAAAAATCATTAAAAATTATGCTAATGGACATTTAATTTAGTTCCAACATGTTTTGATTTATACAAAATTGATGTTTTTTAAAACAACCCATTTGACTCGAACTGATTTTACATAAAACTTATCCAGACCCGTACTTATTCTTACCCAAACCCGTTCTTACGTGTTACCTAATCTGACCCAACTCGCTCTTTTTGTCGGGCTTACGTGTATAGCTAGATCATGTTGTAAGTTTGTAACAATTCCAGCTGTTTTCCTGCATATAGTCAAACTATCTGCAGTGAAGTATGCATAGAATTCATAATGTATATGTGGCCATATGTATGAACGATGAGGTCACTGATCATCAGGTCTGTCTCTTTGTTTCTGCGAAATTAAAGGGAATCATTATTTGGACACACATGAACATGATTGTATGTCTAAACTAGCAAAAATCTCTTTATCTTTTTCTAGTTAGGTATTCCTTGTTTCACTGGCTAATTATGCAATCAAGACTAACAAGTATAATTTCATCTTAAGTACTTTATGTTTATGTTCACATACTCGTTACTTCTAAACTGGGATTCATGATTTTTGATCTCAAGCGAAGTTTATTTTTTTTAACGCCAACTTGAATCACTGACTGGTCATAAACTCATTCGATTATATCCACACCCAATGAGGAAACTATAGCATGAAACCCCTATTTTGTTAATATCAAGACTTGAACCTGTGGCATTTCCAAGATTAAAGCTACATGATACATTCTCTCAACCACTTGAGCTGAGGATCATTGGTAAGTGAATATTTATTATTTGACCACAAATTTGCTTATCAGTAATAGGTTAGCACTTCGTAGTAGACTTGTAATTTAGTAGTATGTTTTTACTTTGGTAGCAAACTTGTACTTTAATTAAATGTGGCATTTTCTCAGCAACAATGTACTTTGGTGGTGACCATGGTATTTTTTGCACCCCGTCTAGCGATAAAAAATGGGATAAAACGAAACTAAATATCAAGAACATATTAAATATAAGAGAATATCAACCTTGATGCTTAACAGCTTAAGTACGGTTTTCATATATAATTATAAGTTAGTACCTGAAATAAATACAAAAAAAGAGTTTGCTAAAAGGTTTTGAGTTCCCAAATTTTGTCTTTGATCAAATAGTTGAAATAATGACATTTATTGTAGAATTCGCAAGTTTCAGGAATAAATCAAACAATCCGTATTTTAAGACAAACACGTCACCCCCAAACCCTTCGTTGTTTCTCATTAATTGTATTTGGTCGTCAAAAGCTCTATTTTATCACCAATTACACACCCAAAAATATTATGATTCATGTCATTTTTCAAAAAATAGAAAAATCAAACTGTAAATCATACCATTTATGGTTAGAATAACGTGTACACCACTGGAATCGTGGGTGCTGGGCTATATATATCTAAGTATCTAACACAGGAACCAACCAAGCCACAGTCGATCTAGCCATGAAACTATGTGTTTCCACTAACAAATTTAACCATAATAATATCACAAACAAGCCAACTAGTAAATCTGATCGAAAACAAGTATAAAAATCAAGAATAACAAATTAGATCCAAAAATCACCCACAAGAACAACCTGAGGTTACTTCAGTTTGTTGTTGGTGCGACGCGAACAACGTGTATTGCTAGTTTCAAGTTTGTTTTATAATTAGGGTTTGAGTAAGTGTCTTCCACTAGGTCAACTTGTATCTCATTACTATATGTCTCATGTTATGTTTAATTATCGACAATTATTTCATGACCCATAGATCCTATATCTATCTATATGAAAAAGAAATCATGTAACTAAGTGGATTATTATTTGTACAATTGGTCCTTCAAACTTGAAATAAGCATAAAGAAATTAACGATACTTTTTTTATCTTTTGAATTGTTCTGTCGGATCTGACACTCAAGATCTTTGGTTTCTACCCGGACCCAATGAAAAAAATGGGATAATTCCTTATGGACAAACATTGTTCTTAAAGATGTGAAGGTTATGACCTCATCTAAAGAATTTTAATGACATTAGCAACCAAAGTTTACTTTTAATATATGTAGAACGTGTGAAGTACTATAATGATATGAAGTTATGAACCCTACCTGATAATGATAATGATCTGCCTTTATTTGACCCCACAAGAACGAATATAAGCCAGCTATACTCTAGTTTTGGGTTAAAGCAAAACTGTTCATTCAAACAAAAGCCACATAATTCTTAATTCTATAATTGTTAAGTTGCATGTTGGTTACTTTAAAGGAGAACTACATAGTTGAAATGGAACGAGCTAGTTAGCTCCTTGAGTTCACATTCGTACAACCGTTACCAACGGTGTTAAAGAGATTTTTACATCTATGTACCAAGTTACGTTTTGGTGTATATATATAGGTTTGTATCATTTGGTTATTATTGTTGCTCTTGTTGTTGTATGTGTGTGTATGTAGTTTATTATGTGAAAACACGATTTTAAAGAGAAAACCTTTAAACTGTATGTGAGTCATTGATTTAAATCTTAAAAATAAATATGTGATCCAAGTTAAACATGAATAAAAAATTGTACTTTGAACAAAAAAATCATTTTTAGTGTGAGTTAATATGTACGACATATTTATTTTCAAGATTCCAAATCAATGGCTCACATATGATTTAAAAGTTTTCTTTTTAATATCGAGTTTTCATATTATACAATCTCTATATGTATATATATATGTGTGCGCGCATTCCTGATTATTAACATGTTGAGGATGGTAATTAAAATAAGTTTACAAGAACGGAATGTGACACAAACCGTAAAACATTGTGTAAAACAAATTATGATATTTGATATCTTAAGTTGTTTGTTTTGCATTTTGATTACTGACGACTTTCTCTGAATCATATTAGACTATCAAATTGAAATATTTTGTTTGTATTCTCATATAAATGTCTCTCCGAGATTCACTGATTATTTGACTGTTGGTGGGTCTCTTTGTATGAGTTGTTCGGAAAGAGGAGGACTCAATGATTATTCGTTTGCCGGAACCAGAAGTAAAAATTTTGGTAGATAGGGATCACATAAAAACTTCATTCGAGAAATGGGCTAGACCGGGTCATTTCTCAAGAACAATAGCTAAAGACCCTGAAACTACCACTTGGATCTGGAACCTACATGCCGATGCTCACGATTTCGATAGCCATACCAGTGATTTGGAGGAGATCTCTCGAAAAATATTTAGTGCGCATTTCGGTCAACTCTCCATCATCTTCCTTTGGCTGAGTGGCATGTATTTCCACGGTGCTCGTTTTTCCAATTATGAAGCATGGCTAAGCGATCCGACTCACATTGGGCCTAGTGCTCAGGTGGTTTGAGCCTTCAATTAACGATACCGATGCACAAATCAAGACAAATATTATAAGTAATAGTTATTTATGTAAATAACTATTATTCGAAAATTAATAGTGACATTTGATACGTGAAAACATATAAACGCATCAAAGACACTTGATGATCAGCTCATTTAACGTAATTGTTCACCATCGAGACTACATCAGATGAAAATAAACATTTCAGGGAACGCTCTTCCTTTTATACTTGTTATTAATTCGGACTCTTTTGTTTCCCTTTAATTTTTTTGAGATATTGTGTTTTGACACACACCAAAATTATACTCACAAAAATATAAATTTTATTTAAGATCAAGTCTTTCAATATTTTATTTATAAATTACTATATATAAAAAAGAGAATGCAATCATTACGTGTAAACAACACTAAAATTAATTAATTGTTAATAATAACTTATTATATTTTTATTCAGTAATACCTATTGGTGGTTAAGACTCTTTTGAGTGTAACGTTGATGGTTATATTCTCATACACAACTTTTTATTTTTTTCCTTTTTTTTAATTTACTATTTTAATTAAATTATAATAATAATTGAATAATAATTGTAATAGTTCAATAATATAAATGATTAAATAATGTTTTTATAATTTATTTGTCATTCTTATGTTCATATTTCTTTACATTAAATTTTGTGAATGCCAAAAAAACATTTTTATTATTTTCGTTCTATTATTTTTAGCATTGTCAGCCTTTGTTTGCGTTCGTATTCCTTGGGAGTATTGTTGAAAATTTAGTAAAAATAAGTTTTTTACTAAAGTTATGAATGATATTGTGATACTCAGGTTGAGAGTTTGTAAAGTAAAATATGAAACTCGATGGGATATGCCACATTTTTTTAATTAAATTATTAAATAAAAATTTATTACTTAAATAAATTTTATTTAATATTGTATTTATGACTTTTAAATTTTAGTCATAAGTATATATTAAATAAAAATTTATTACTTAAATAAATTTTATTTAATATTGTATTTATGACTTTTAAATTATAGTCATAAGTATATATTAATATTGTGAGTATAAATAATGAACTTGGATGTTTATTTTTATATGCTTGTTTTTGAATAAGGTTGAATCATGTAATGTAAAAATGAGAGATATGTTCTCTCTAGTTCATGTGACACCTCGCAATTTTCAGGTCAGCACTAATTTTATATTAATAATAACGTGTATTATTATTTCATACGTGACACTAGAATTCTTAATATTTAGTGTGACACGTGTCACAACAGTTCAAACACACAGATAATTCGAGGAATTATCGTGAAACGCACACACGTGTCTTGAAATAACGAACGTTGGTGAATTACACAAACCACAGTACACTTTCACTGCACTTAGGTTCTAGGGAATCTAAAATAGTGGGAACGATGTTTACATGTTGAGAAACGATGATCGTAGTCGAGAAATACACGAAAATCGGTTCGAAACAACAAAATTGGGCCTATTGGGCTTCTTAGGGACCCATCGCGCTACGCTAAGTGTGACACCCCGTAATTTCCAGTTCAGCTTGTTATTTATTTAAATGTTTATTTAAATACTTTATGTACACGTGGCACTAGAATTAGATTAATTTAGTGTGACGCGTGACACGACAGTACGAACACTGACACATGACTAGATAATTCGTGGAATTATCGGCAAACAGCACACACGTGTCAAAACACACGAACGTTGGTGAACGTCAAGCACATTGTGTAGCACAACACTCGAAACTTCACGAAACACTCACACATTGAACTTGGAAGTTCAAACGAGGCCAAACAATAGTTCGGAAGCGTGAAAACGACGACGAACGGATCAAACCCATTAAAATAGGCTTATTGGGTTCTTCAGAGGCCCATCGCGGTACGCGATGGCCCAACAAGAAGCATCGTCGCGGTACGCGACAGACATCGCGAAGAGTTGACTCCCGGATTCCTTCGCGTGGCGCGAAGCATCTTTCTGGTCTAGTGTCGCGGTACGCGACGGGTGCCAGACGGCAAAATCTTATAAAACCAAGATGCCATCATGTCTATAGCCACTCTATTCTCACTTCTCGAGTTCCAGACACTCAAGTGCGTCTTCAACCTCTGGAAAACCTCCATTGAAGCCAGGGGAAGCCATTAGAGACCAACTTTGAAGCTTGGAACTTGAGAATTGAAGCTTGGTGACTTCCTAGAGGCTTGACCATCAACACCATCTCCTTGCTCTTGTCGAAACCAACGAACCAGGAGCTCCAGGAACTGTGTAACCTGCCATCTCAACTATTTGGAGCATCTAAGGTAGTATCTATGGTTCAAACACTCTCTAGACACTCACACACTCACATGCAATGCTTGAAACTCACATGCAAGCACTTTGAATGCACATGCACGAGATTATGATCTGGGTTTGTTGATTGTAATGTGTTTTATGATGATCTATGATGTTAGCATCAAGTTTTGTGATGATCTATGATGATGGGTACATGTCTTGTTGAGTAAAATGATGATTTATGATGATATAGATGCATGCATGTATGATCCATGGGTATTGGAATGATGTTAGGTATATAGAAAGGTTCATAGATGATATTGATGATGATCTACATGATTAGATCTGGTTAAAATGGCCAAAAGGGGTGATTTTTGGTAATCTTTCTATTAATAGAAACTTTATCTTGTCAAAATGGTGTTATGAATGGAATGGTGGTCATGCATGTATGTAGAATTGTTATTAAGTTGATAATATGATGATTTGATAGTTAGAAAGTAGTTTTTGATGATGTTTATAGTCATACTTGGCATTGTTACTATTTTTAGTAACTTTTATTGTTGAAATAATGTTAAGTGATGATTTGGTTATATTGGTATGTTTAAAGTGATGTTAGATGGATTATTATGATGGTTGATGATGAGAAAATAGGATTAGAAATGTTAAAATGATTGTTTTCATGAAAAACCATAAAGTTACTATATTTAGTAACTTTATTTTTACAAAAACCGATTTGTCAACGTGTTGAATGATTTGGACATGCTAAATGACTTATTATGTTATAATGTGATGATTAGATGCTAAGTTAGATGGTTTCCGATGTCTCGTATGCTATAAATGGAAACTTTCCATTTTAGGAAACTTTTATGTTCAAACATGATGAAAACGACTTATGTGACTTTGTATGATGATGTGCTATGTGTTAACATGATCACGTAGGACTATTGAACATGCTAGAACTATAAAATCGATATGCTTTGTGAACTTTCTATAAATGGAAACTTACTATAAATAGTAAGTTGTCCATAGACGCGATCTACGCGTTTTGCACACGACAAACACTTACACGATTGCTTCACGATTCACAAACCGTCACACGGTTCACCAACGGGTCGTTGACTTGACACGGTCAACTTTGGTCAACTCTAGTCAAACATGGTCAAACACGGTCATTGTGGACCAACACAGTCAAACACGGTCAATGTGGACCAACACGAGCAAACACGGTCATTGTGGACCGACACGAACAAACACGGTCATTGTGGACCGACACGAACAAACATGAACAACCAAGGGTTGTTGGACACAAACACGAGCACTAACACGAACACTAGCACGGTCACTTACACGAACTCACGTACGATGTACGATATAGGTTTCCGGTGACCGACACGCATTACAACGCAGGAGCTTACGCTTGATTTGTACTTACTTCACTAAGGTGAGTTTACGGCCCCTCTTTACTCTTTTTCAAACGCTTTTAAATAGGGGGAGAATGCTAGTTGCATCGAGTCAAACATCTATTACTGTACAAACACTATGTGTATGCTGGTTTATTGGACAAACATTAAGTGTTGAACTCGTAACAAGCCCTCACAAAGTCTTACCGTTAATGTACGAACAACGTGGTAGATTTGGATGGATCCATTAGGGAATGACTAACCCCACGGGGCACTATGTTGACTGGATGTCATAACCCGTGCAAACTCTGACCTAACTTGCTATGTATACGAGACATAGCGGAGGCAAGGACAAACAAGTCTAGTTCGGTAGTGACGCACTGACACTTTGGGCCTAGGGCTCGGTACTAACATTGATAAACAGCATGACACACTTTCTTACTATATGTATACCAAAACCTGTGAACTCACCAACCATTGTGTTGACACTTTTTCTAACTTGTATTCTCAGGTAACTAGCGCGGCTAGCATGAGGACAGGAATGCACAAATTAAGGGACGAGCATTAGGGACTTACATGCATTCTGTCGTTTTGAAAACATTTTACTTTCATTTTGTTAAACAATGTTGTGTTAAACTATTTACATTCCCGCTGCATTTTGTCAAACATTTGATATTCCGCTGCAATATGACATGATAACTTTTATTCCGCTGCAAACTATTTTATGAGTGTATGTGTCAAACTTGGATTTGTAAACGCATATAGAGGTGTTCTATATGACCTTGAGCTGTGATTCTGGACACGTCACATCCACGTGGACATACGCCACGAGTGGGAATTTGGGGGTGTGACACTAAGGCCCACAGGAAGGAGCTTAGTGGTACGTTATGGATGGGCGGGCAATTTGAATCCTGAAATCCATCGCGGTACGCGATGAGTCCAACACGCAATAATCTTGCTTAAACCAAGATTAATCATTGCTAAGCCACCCTATAACCTATCTCCTCGACCCCATGCGCCATAATTCGACTTCACCTCCTTCTTTCACCTGCAAATAATTTTGGAAGCCATTGGAGCACATTAAGGAAGCTTGGGTTGAAGAACTTGAAGCTTGGAAACTTAAGGAGACCATTTTAGGTTCCTGTCATCATCATCAACACTCCCTAGCAACTGGAATCCTTTCATTAATCAGTTCCATAAGCTCTACCATTCATCTCAGCCCTTATCTCATTGATTCGAAGCATTGCAAGGTACTATCTATACCCATGTAGCTTAAAATCGCTTCTTAACTCACATGCATCGTGAATCACCCACATGCAACCGCCCACACACCACATGCACGAGATTCCATCTTGTTGAATCTGAGATTTGATGATTTTATGGGTTACTTGTAAGCCCCACAACTCCCACACGTATGACACGTGTTTAAAACGGCATCAAAGTTTAGGTCCCAGATTTTTCAAACCGACAAATGTAATTAACACCATAAACACCCCATTTACATACGACTTTACAAAATAATTGATGTTAGTTAAACATTCAATAACAAAAATTACATTTGAGTTATCACCAAAAACCTTTGTTTAACACCAACAAAGAAAAACCACAAAATGTGTTTGATCCGAATCCTTGCGAGGCAAACCGATCACAACCGCGTTCAACCCTTCCGTTCACCTGAAAACACCATAATTAAGTCACCATTAGTTCATTAGAACTAAGTAAGATCACCATGCCCACCCACATGGGTTTACATGACTCAAAAAGTCAATTTTGGTCAAATTCAGCCCCGGACGTATTTGGAGGCGTATTTGGAGGCGTATCACAGAAATTTTAAAACCTGGAGCTGAGGTAGGCGTATCATACGCCCCCCCCAGGCGTATGATACGCCGGGGCACACCTGCACAACCATTTTTGCTGTTTTCAGCCATCTTGACCCCTTTCGCTCACATACGACCGTTCCAATACCCCCATAAACATTATATAACACCATATAATCATATTAAACACCTTAATTCACCAAATTATAACCATCATGGTCATAATATCAAACGATTTACTAACGGGTCGTTTGCACCCAAAACTCCATTGAAATCTTATTCCACAAGATTTCTCAAGTTAAGTAAACCACACCACTTGTGTTTTACAAACTTGATTACACCCAACAAAGAACATTCACACACACCATGTGAATAATTCAATGTCATGATCACACCACTTGTGATTCAAAACACCAATTTGAGTTGAATTCAATTACAATTCACACACCTTGTGAAATAATTCAAATCCTTCAACACACATACAAAGTAACACCAAATCAATCATGAACTAGTATTGAAACACCATGTTTACAATAATCAAGCAACATATATCACCTATTGCTTACCATTGTCTAACAACAAGTACTAGTTCACCTATCCACCATAAAGTCAAATCTTCAACAACCTTCATACATGTACACACCTTTACACATAATAAGTAGAAGATTTAGGTGACTTACCTTGTTCCAACGCGCTATCCTCTATAACCAATTCCTTCCCGGGTCGTTTGGTTTCACCCACACCTTCACTATCAATTCCTATTATCACAACTAATAGGTTTAATATAAAGTTTGACCACAATTAGTCAACATACACCCCTTTCACCCCAATGTCAACATTTTCAATCTAATTTGTTTCCAATTGACCCTTAACCACATCAACTCACCCTTGTTGAGTTTATACACCCACCTATTTCATATCACCATAGGTTTTAAACAAATTTTAAGTTAAATACTCTACTTGGCATTTCATCAAACACCATATATGCACAAGTTCATGTGCTAATGATCATTCATCATTAACACATCTATGTAACTCCATTATTTTGTTTAAAAATGATCAATCTCAACAATTTCCCCACAAACTACAACAATATAGTGATAATCATCAAATCCCCACCTTTTAACACTAACTTTACACACCATAGTCATCAACTCCATGAAAACCCCAATTCACCCATTTTCATAACATGTAAATCATGAAATAAAACACTTAAAAGTTGTTCCTACATGATTATCAACATCATTAACAACATTTTACACCCTCAAAACACCAAATTTGAGAGTTTTACCCATCAAACCCACACCCCCTATGGAGACCCACGAAAATCCCATCAAAAACACCCAAAAATCTTACCTAGATGTTGTTTGATGCAAGGAGAACTCCAATTTCAACTTGCATTCAAGATTAGATCAACATCCAACCTCCAATTTGATCAAATCTTGAAGTTCTTGATTTTTCTCCTTGTCTTCCCTTCTCTTTCACGTCTCCAACACACACACACACATAAAAGTGTGAAATGTTGACTAAGTCAACATTTAAAACCCCCTTGTTATTTAACTTTCATCTATTGACACTTCTAACCCCTCAATTTACATGTTAGAACTAACTAACTCATACCCAACTTAATTAAGTTAGTTAACTCCCACTACAATATATTTAACAAATACTTATTTAAATCACCCACCAAATATTATTTAAGATAATTAAATCATACAAAACACCCATTAATTAAATAAACACAATCATACACCAATTATGTTTAATTTATAATATTTCACCAAAATGGGATGTTACAAATTCTCCCCTCCTTACAAAGGTTTCGTCCCCGAAACCTCATTACACCTCAAAAAGAAAAGGATGAAATTTCCGCATTTCATCCTCGGACTCCCACGTAGCATCCGAACCCCGTCTGTTCTTCCATTGCACCATTACTTGGTTAATCGTCTTATTCCGAAGTTGCTTTACTTTTCTATCCAAGATAGCCACCGGTTTCTCAATATAATTGAGTTTATCATCAATCACCAAATCCTCCAATGGCACATAAGCCGATTCATCCGCCAAGCACTTTCGCAAATAAGATACGTGGAATGTATTGTGAATCACACTTAACTCCTCCGGTAGCTCTAAGCGACAGGCAACCTCGCAAATCCGAGCTATAATCTTAAACGGTCCAATAAATCGTGGACTAAGTTTTCCCCGCTTTCGAAAACGAATCACACCCTTCCAAGGAGAAACCTTTAACAACACGAAGTCTCCCACTTGGAATTCGATCGGCCTTCTACGTTTATCCGCATACGATTTCTGACGGTCTTGTGCCGCCTTTAAATGAGCTCGTATCTGATCGATTCGTTCGTTTGTCACCTTTACTACCTTTTTGCTGGCGAGTTCCCTTGTTCCCACTTCTCCCCAACACACGGGAGTTCTACATTTTCTCCCATACAAAACCTCAAAAGGAGGCATTCCAAGACTGGAATGATAACTGTTATTGTAAGAAAACTCCGCCAAAGGTAAGTAATCATCCCAACTTCCCCCAAAGTCAATAATACACGCACGTAACATGTCCTCAAGCGTTTGAATAGTCCTTTCACTCTGACCATCTGTTTGAGGGTGATACGCTGTGCTCAACAATAGTCTCGTACCCAATTCCTCCTGAAAATTCTTCCAAAAATGAGAAGTGAACCGGGTGTCACGATCAGACACAATAGTAACCGGTACTCCATGTCGAGACACCACCTCCTTAACATAAATTTCAGCCATTTTCTTGGAAGAATATGTCTCCTTGATCGGTATAAAGTGAGCACTCTTTGATAATCGGTCTACGATGACCCATATCGTATCATAACCGTTCCTAGTCTTAGGAAGCTTCGTGATTAGGTCCATCGTAATATGCTCCCACTTCCACATCGGAATCTCCAAAGGTTGCAATTTGCCATACGGTTTTTGATGCTCCGCCTTAACTTGAGCACAAGTCAAGCATTTTTCAACATACTTAACAATATCTCGTTTCATCCCCGGCCACCAATAGTTAACCCGCAAGTCACGATACATCTTCGTGCCTCCCGGGTGAATCGAATATCTTGATTTATGGGATTCCTCCAATAAAGCCGTCTTTAAAGGACAAGTGGGTGGTATCCACACTCGACCCCACCTTGTCTTTAAACCCCGACTATCCTCATCCAATTGATGAGCTAACCCCTTGATTCTATCACGTTTCCAATTCTCCTCCTTTAAAGCTTCCATTTGAGCAGCTTTAATTTGATTCACCAGATCCGAAGTTACCACAATTTTCATTACCTTTACCCGAATAGGTGAAGGTTCCTCCTTTCTACTCAAAGCATCCGCCACTACGTTTGCTTTCCCCGGATGATAGAGAATTTCGCAGTCGTAGTCTTTGAGTAACTCCATCCAACGTCTCTGCCTCATATTCAATTCCTTCTGTGTGAAGAAATACTTCAAACTCTTGTGGTCGGTATAAATAGTACATTTCACCCCATAAAGATAATGACGCCATATCTTTAATGCAAAAACAACCGCCGCAAGCTCCAAGTCATGAACGGGATAGTTAATCTCATGAACCTTCAACTGTCGTGAAGCATAAGCAATAACCTTCCCTCTTTGCATCAGAACACAACCAAGACCAACATATGAAGCATCGGAATAGACCACAAGATCATCGGGTCCATCCGGTAAAGTTAACACCGGTGCTTGAGTTAGTCTTGTCTTTAACTCTTGAAACGCCTTTTCTTGTTCGTCACCCCATACAAACTTAGTATCCTTCTTTGTAAGCTTTGTCAAAGATGAAGCAATCTTGGCAAAGTCTTGAATAAACCTCCTGTAATAACCGGCTAAACCAAGAAAACTTCTAACCTCAGTTGGAGTCTTGGGTGGACTCCATTTCATAACCGCCTGAATTTTGGAAGGATCGACATGTATGCCATCGGCATTGACCACATGTCCCAAAAATTGTACTTCACGTAACCAGAAGTCACACTTGGAGAACTTAGCATACAGTTTCTCCTTACGAAGTGTTTCAAGAACTTCACGCAAATGACAAGCGTGATCAGCTTCATTCTTGGAATAGATAAGTATGTCATCGATAAACACAATGACTGACCTATCTAACATCGGACGACACACCCGATTCATCAAGTCCATGAACGTCGCCGGTGCGTTAGTTAACCCAAAGGACATCACAAGAAACTCATAATGCCCATACCTCGTACGAAAAGCCGTCTTTGGAATGTCTTCCTCTCTAACCTTCAACTGATGGTATCCCGATCGAAGGTCGATCTTAGAAAACCATGAAGCACCTTGTAATTGGTCAAAGAGGTCGTCAATCCTAGGTAATGGATACCTATTCTTCACCGTGACCTTGTTCAACTCCCGATAATCTATACACATTCTGAAGCTCCCATCTTTCTTCTTGACAAATAACACCGGTGCACCCCAAGGTGAGATGCTCGGACGAATAAAACCCATGTCAAGAAGTTCTTGCAATTGACTCATCATCTCTTGCAATTCAGATGGCGCCAACCGGTATGGAGCCTTAGCAATGGGTTTAGCCCCTGACACCAAGTCAATTCGGAACTCCACATCCCTTTCGGGAGGTAATCCCGGTAGTTCATCCGGAAAGACATCCGAAAAATCACGCACAATAGGAATGTCTTCAATCATCTTCACTCCTTTCTCCGAATCCACCACGTAAGCAAGGAATGATCGTCCCCCATTGTTCAAATATTTCATAGCTTCGGTTATAGAACATAAGATCATGCCACCACGTTTCTCCCCACGAATACACACCTCATGTCCAATAGGAGACATCAATTGAATAATCTTATGTTTGCACACAATGTTGGCCCCGTGAGCCGAAAGCCAATCCATCCCAACCACCGCATCGAACTCCCCCAATACCATAGGTATCAAATCAATATCAAAATCCTCCCCATCGATTGTTAGTTTACATTTTCGATAAACATCACAAACTAGAAAGCATTTAGAATCCGCTATTTCTATTTCTAGAGGCACCGACAATTTCTCAACAACAAAAGACGAATGGTGTATAAAATTCGTAGACACAAATGATCTACTAGCCCCCGAATCAAATAAAATGTAAGCAGGCAAGGTATTGATGAAGAAAGTACTTGTCACCACATCAGGTGTGACTTTGGCTTCCTCCGCAGTGATTTGAAAGGCCCTACCCTTGGGTTTGGGTACCTCCACCTTCTTCCCACTTCCTTGCCCCTTAAAAGATCGATTTTCTCCTCCACCAAATCCAGCCCCCTTAAGTTCCGGACATTCACTCCGAATATGCCCCGGTTTGTAGCAATTATAACATAAATTCAACGGGCTCGAGCATTGATTTGCAAGATGACCTTGCTTCCCACACTTGTAGCAAGATAAGGGTCGTACCGAACAATCACCCATGTGGTCTTTCCCACATTTAGTACAATGCTTAACTCCCCTACTTGAGTGGAACTTTGTAGGTGAGTTAGAGAACTTCCCCTTTTTAGACGACCCTGTCTCCTTCTCTACCTTCCGCTTTTCACCGCGGTCTTCCTGTCGCTTTAACTCCAACTCGCGTTCCCGAGCACAATCAATAAGTTCCGCCAATGTCTCACACTTAGATGGTGTAAGAAATTCGCGGTACTTGGCATTCAACATACTGTGGTATCGATTGATCCACATCCGCTCCGTTTGTAGCAAATCAGGACAAAATCTAGCTTTGTCATAGAAGATGGCTGTAATCGTGTCAATACTTTCCTCCTTATGTCTCATATGAAGGAATTCTTCAGTGATTCTGTCAATCGCCGCCTGCGGACAGAACCGTTTAAGGAACAACTCCTTAAAATCCTCCCATTTCAGATTTTTAATGCCATCCCTACCCTTCTCCTTTCGAAGAAGCTCCCACCAATCTTTCGCTCTTTCACGCAACTGATTCCCCGCAAAGATCACCTCATCTTCCGGGTCACAATGGCTCGTCTCGAACGTGCCCTCCATGTCTGTTATCCACCGTTGACTCTGTAATGGGTCAACTTCACCCTTAAATTCGCTTGGCTTGCAAGCTACAAACTCCTTGTAAGTTACTTTCTTTGGAGTTCGTTCCCCATCTCGCCCCCCTCTGAGATTTGCAAACTCCTGTTGAATAAATTCCCTCATGGAGGCTTGCAGACCCTCATATGGTGAGGAATCGAAGCTTCTAATGCTTTTGCCACCTCTTCCCTTACCATAACTTGCATTTCGATGAAGTTAATTTCATGACCGCCACCATCATTAATGTTATCACCACCAGCCATTCTACGGCTGAAACAAGTTATTTGATACATTAGTTTTTTTGGTATCTAGTTCATATAACTAAACACACCATGAAATATGAACTTAAATACATCACCAAATCAAGCTCTTAACACCTTACCTAATATTCATAACCATATTATGAATTGGTTCCATCAAGGTCATATCTATGTCAAGAATATAATCTTATGTTGGCCAGACATAACACTATACACTTCACATATCCAATTCCTTAACTTCACCTCCCCATAACATGACTAAGAAATTCGGTTCAACAAATAAATTCACAACAAACACCAATAAACATATATAACTAAGGTAAACAATACACAAACTTGTTACCTTAAACCCCCGGCTTCGTGATCGGATCTCGGATCAAACAACATTCCCCATATCAAGAGCACAACGATTTGAGTTCAAGTGTTCGCGACGCACTTGAATCCCTCAAACCAATGGCTCTGATACCAACTTGTAAGCCCCACAACTCCCACACGTATGACACGTGTTTAAAACGGCATCAAAGTTTAGGTCCCAGATTTTTCAAACCGACAAATGTAATTAACACCATAAACACCCCATTTACATACGACTTTACAAAATAATTGATGTTAGTTAAACATTCAATAACAAAAATTACATTTGAGTTATCACCAAAAACCTTTGTTTAACACCAACAAAGAAAAACCACAAAATGTGTTTGATCCGAATCCTTGCGAGGCAAACCGATCACAACCGCGTTCAACCCTTCCGTTCACCTGAAAACACCATAATTAAGTCACCATTAGTTCATTAGAACTAAGTAAGATCACCATGCCCACCCACATGGGTTTACATGACTCAAAAAGTCAATTTTGGTCAAATTCAGCCCGGGCGTATTTGGAGGCGTATTTGGAGGCGTATCACAGAAATTTTAAAACCTGGAGCTGAGGTAGGCGTATCATACGCCCCCCCCAGGCGTATGATACGCCGGGGCACACCTGCACAACCATTTTTGCTGTTTTCAGCCATCTTGACCCCTTTCGCTCACATACGACCGTTCCAATACCCCCATAAACATTATATAACACCATATAATCATATTAAACACCTTAATTCACCAAATTATAACCATCATGGTCATAATATCAAACGATTTACTAACGGGTCGTTTGCACCCAAAACTCCATTGAAATCTTATTCCACAAGATTTCTCAAGTTAAGTAAACCACACCACTTGTGTTTTACAAACTTGATTACACCCAACAAAGAACATTCACACACACCATGTGAATAATTCAATGTCATGATCACACCACTTGTGATTCAAAACACCAATTTGAGTTGAATTCAATTACAATTCACACACCTTGTGAAATAATTCAAATCCTTCAACACACATACAAAGTAACACCAAATCAATCATGAACTAGTATTGAAACACCATGTTTACAATAATCAAGCAACATATATCACCTATTGCTTACCATTGTCTAACAACAAGTACTAGTTCACCTATCCACCATAAAGTCAAATCTTCAACAACCTTCATACATGTACACACCTTTACACATAATAAGTAGAAGATTTAGGTGACTTACCTTGTTCCAACGCGCTATCCTCTATAACCAATTCCTTCCCGGGTCGTTTGGTTTCACCCACACCTTCACTATCAATTCCTATTATCACAACTAATAGGTTTAATATAAAGTTTGACCACAATTAGTCAACATACACCCCTTTCACCCCAATGTCAACATTTTCAATCTAATTTGTTTCCAATTGACCCTTAACCACATCAACTCACCCTTGTTGAGTTTATACACCCACCTATTTCATATCACCATAGGTTTTAAACAAATTTTAAGTTAAATACTCTACTTGGCATTTCATCAAACACCATATATGCACAAGTTCATGTGCTAATGATCATTCATCATTAACACATCTATGTAACTCCATTATTTTGTTTAAAAATGATCAATCTCAACAATTTCCCCACAAACTACAACAATATAGTGATAATCATCAAATCCCCACCTTTTAACACTAACTTTACACACCATAGTCATCAACTCCATGAAAACCCCAATTCACCCATTTTCATAACATGTAAATCATGAAATAAAACACTTAAAAGTTGTTCCTACATGATTATCAACATCATTAACAACATTTTACACCCTCAAAACACCAAATTTGAGAGTTTTACCCATCAAACCCACACCCCCTATGGAGACCCACGAAAATCCCATCAAAAACACCGAAAAATCTTACCTAGATGTTGTTTGATGCAAGGAGAACTCCAATTTCAACTTGCATTCAAGATTAGATCAACATCCAACCTCCAATTTGATCAAATCTTGAAGTTCTTGATTTTTCTCCTTGTCTTCCCTTCTCTTTCACGTCTCCAACACACACACACACATAAAAGTGTGAAATGTTGACCAAGTCAACATTTAAAACCCCCTTGTTATTTAACTTTCATCTATTGACACTTCTAACCCCTCAATTTACATGTTAAAACTAACTAACTCATACCCAACTTAATTAAGTTAGTTAACTCCCACTACAATATATTTAACAAATACTTATTTAAATCACCCACCAAATATTATTTAAGATAATTAAATCATACAAAACACCCATTAATTAAATAAACACAATCATACACCAATTATGTTTAATTTATAATATTTCACCAAAATGGGATGTTACAAATTCTCCCCTCCTTACAAAGGTTTCGTCCCCGAAACCTCATTACACCTCAAAAAGAAAAGGATGAAATTTCCGCATTTCATCCTCGGACTCCCACGTAGCATCCGAACCCCGTCTGTTCTTCCATTGCACCATTACTTGGTTAATCGTCTTATTCCGAAGTTGCTTTACTTTTCTATCCAAGATAGCCACCGGTTTCTCAATATAATTGAGTTTATCATCAATCACCAAATCCTCCAATGGCACATAAGCCGATTCATCCGCCAAGCACTTTCGCAAATAAGATACGTGGAATGTATTGTGAATCACACTTAACTCCTCCGGTAGCTCTAAGCGATAGGCAACCTCGCAAATCCGAGCTATAATCTTAAATGGTCCAATAAATCGTGGACTAAGTTTTCCCCGCTTTCGAAAACGAATCACACCCTTCCAAGGAGAAACCTTTAACAACACGAAGTCTCCCACTTGGAATTCGATCGGCCTTCTACGTTTATCCGCATACGATTTCTGACGGTCTTGTGCCGCCTTTAAATGAGCTCGTATCTGATCGATTCGTTCGTTTGTCACCTTTACTACCTTTTTGCTGGCGAGTTCCCTTGTTCCCACTTCTCCCCAACACACGGGAGTTCTACATTTTCTCCCATACAAAACCTCAAAAGGAGGCATTCCAAGACTGGAATGATAACTGTTATTGTAAGAAAACTCCGCCAAAGGTAAGTAATCATCCCAACTTCCCCCAAAGTCAATAATACACGCACGTAACATGTCCTCAAGCGTTTGAATAGTCCTTTCACTCTGACCATCTGTTTGAGGGTGATACGCTGTGCTCAACAATAGTCTCGTACCCAATTCCTCCTGAAAATTCTTCCAAAAATGAGAAGTGAACCGGGTGTCACGATCAGACACAATAGTAACCGGTACTCCATGTCGAGACACCACCTCCTTAACATAAATTTCAGCCATTTTCTTGGAAGAATATGTCTCCTTGATCGGTATAAAGTGAGCACTCTTTGATAATCGGTCTACGATGACCCATATCGTATCATAACCGTTCCTAGTCTTAGGAAGCTTCGTGATTAGGTCCATCGTAATATGCTCCCACTTCCACATCGGAATCTCCAAAGGTTGCAATTTGCCATACGGTTTTTGATGCTCCGCCTTAACTTGAGCACAAGTCAAGCATTTTTCAACATACTTAACAATATCTCGTTTCATCCCCGGCCACCAATAGTTAACCCGCAAGTCACGATACATCTTCGTGCCTCCCGGGTGAATCGAATATCTCGATTTATGGGATTCCTCCAATAAAGCCGTCTTTAAAGGACAAGTGGGTGGTATCCACACTCGACCCCACCTTGTCTTTAAACCCCGACTATCCTCATCCAATTGATGAGCTAACCCCTTGATTCTATCACGTTTCCAATTCTCCTCCTTTAAAGCTTCCATTTGAGCAGCTTTAATTTGATTCACCAGATCCGAAGTTACCACAATTTTCATTACCTTTACCCGAATAGGTGAAGGTTCCTCCTTTCTACTCAAAGCATCCGCCACTACGTTTGCTTTCCCCGGATGATAGAGAATTTCGCAGTCGTAGTCTTTGAGTAACTCCATCCAACGTCTCTGCCTCATATTCAATTCCTTCTGTGTGAAGAAATACTTCAAGCTCTTGTGGTCGGTATAAATAGTACATTTCACCCCATAAAGATAATGACGCCATATCTTTAATGCAAAAACAACCGCCGCAAGCTCCAAGTCATGAACGGGATAGTTAATCTCATGAACCTTCAACTGTCGTGAAGCATAAGCAATAACCTTCCCTCTTTGCATCAGAACACAACCAAGACCAACATATGAAGCATCGGAATAGACCACAAGATCATCGGGTCCATCCGGTAAAGTTAACACCGGTGCTTGAGTTAGTCTTGTCTTTAACTCTTGAAACGCCTTTTCTTGTTCGTCACCCCATACAAACTTAGTATCCTTCTTTGTAAGCTTTGTCAAAGATGAAGCAATCTTGGCAAAGTCTTGAATAAACCTCCTGTAATAACCGGCTAAACCAAGAAAACTTCTAACCTCAGTTGGAGTCTTGGGTGGACTCCATTTCATAACCGCCTGAATTTTGGAAGGATCGACATGTATGCCATCGGCATTGACCACATGTCCCAAAAATTGTACTTCACGTAACCAGAAGTCACACTTGGAGAACTTAGCATACAGTTTCTCCTTACGAAGTGTTTCAAGAACTTCACGCAAATGACAAGCGTGATCAGCTTCATTCTTGGAATAGATAAGTATGTCATCGATAAACACAATGACTGACCTATCTAACATCGGACGACACACCCGATTCATCAAGTCCATGAACGTCGCCGGTGCGTTAGTTAACCCAAAGGACATCACAAGAAACTCATAATGCCCATACCTCGTACGAAAAGCCGTCTTTGGAATGTCTTCCTCTCTAACCTTCAACTGATGGTATCCCGATCGAAGGTCGATCTTAGAAAACCATGAAGCACCTTGTAATTGGTCAAAGAGGTCGTCAATCCTAGGTAATGGATACCTATTCTTCACCGTGACCTTGTTCAACTCCCGATAATCTATACACATTCTGAAGCTCCCATCTTTCTTCTTGACAAATAACACCGGTGCACCCCAAGGTGAGATGCTCGGACGAATAAAACCCATGTCAAGAAGTTCTTGCAATTGACTCATCATCTCTTGCAATTCAGATGGCGCCAACCGGTATGGAGCCTTAGCAATGGGTTTAGCCCCTGACACCAAGTCAATTCGGAACTCCACATCCCTTTCGGGAGGTAATCCCGGTAGTTCATCCGGAAAGACATCCGAAAAATCACGCACAATAGGAATGTCTTCAATCATCTTCACTCCTTTCTCCGAATCCACCACGTAAGCAAGGAATGATCGTCCCCCATTGTTCAAATATTTCATAGCTTCGGTTATAGAACATAAGATCATGCCACCACGTTTCTCCCCACGAATACACACCTCATGTCCAATAGGAGACATCAATTGAATAATCTTATGTTTGCACACAATGTTGGCCCCGTGAGCCGAAAGCCAATCCATCCCAACCACCGTATCGAACTCCCCCAATACCATAGGTATCAAATCAATATCAAAATCCTCCCCATCGATTGTTAGTTTACATTTTCGATAAACATCACAAACTAGAAAGCATTTAGAATCCGCTATTTCTATTTCTAGAGGCACCGACAATTTCTCAACAACAAAAGACGAATGGTGTATAAAATTCGTAGACACAAATGATCTACTAGCCCCCGAATCAAATAAAATGTAAGCAGGCAAGGTATTGATGAAGAAAGTACTTGTCACCACATCAGGTGTGACTTTGGCTTCCTCCGCAGTGATTTGAAAGGCCCTACCCTTGGGTTTGGGTACCTCCACCTTCTTCCCACTTCCTTGCCCCTTAAAAGATCGATTTTCTCCTCCACCAAATCCAGCCCCCTTAAGTTCCGGACATTCACTCCGAATATGCCCCGGTTTGTAGCAATTATAACATAAATTCAACGGGCTCGAGCATTGATTTGCAAGATGACCTTGCTTCCCACACTTGTAGCAAGATAAGGGTCGTACCGAACAATCACCCATGTGGTCTTTCCCACATTTAGTACAATGCTTAACTCCCCTACTTGAGTGGAACTTTGTAGGTGAGTTAGAGAACTTCCCCTTTTTAGACGACCCGTCTCCTTCTCTACCTTCCGCTTTTCACCGCGGTCTTCCTGTCGCTTTAACTCCAACTCGCGCTCCCGAGCACAATCAATAAGTTCCGCCAATGTCTCACACTTAGATGGTGTAAGAAATTCGCGGTACTTGGCATTCAACATACTGTGGTATCGATTGATCCACATCCGCTCCGTTTGTAGCAAATCAGGACAAAATCTAGCTTTGTCATAGAAGATGGCTGTAATCGTGTCAATACTTTCCTCCTTATGTCTCATATGAAGGAATTCTTCAGTGATTCTGTCAATCGCCGCCTGCGGACAGAACCGTTTAAGGAACAACTCCTTAAAATCCTCCCATTTCAGATTTTTAATGCCATCCCTACCCTTCTCCTTTCGAAGAAGCTCCCACCAATCTTTCGCTCTTTCACGCAACTGATTCCCCGCAAAGATCACCTCATCTTCCGGGTCACAATGGCTCGTCTCGAACGTGCCCTCCATGTCTGTTATCCACCGTTGACTCTGTAATGGGTCAACTTCACCCTTAAATTCGCTTGGCTTGCAAGCTACAAACTCCTTGTAAGTTACTTTCTTTGGAGTTCGTTCCCCATCTCGCCCCCCTCTGAGATTTGCAAACTCCTGTTGAATAAATTCCCTCATGGAGGCTTGCAGACCCTTCATATGGTGAGGAATCGAAGCTTCTAATGCTTTTGCCACCTCTTCCCTTACCATAACTTGCATTTCGATGAAGTTAATTTCATGACCGCCACCATCATTAATGTTATCACCACCAGCCATTCTACGGCTGAAACAAGTTATTTGATACATTAGTTTTTTTGGTATCTAGTTCATATAACTAAACACACCATGAAATATGAACTTAAATACATCACCAAATCAAGCTCTTAACACCTTACCTAATATTCATAACCATATTATGAATTGGTTCCATCAAGGTCATATCTATGTCAAGAATATAATCTTATGTTGGCCAGACATAACACTA
Organism: Mikania micrantha; assembly: GCA_009363875.1. NCBI lineage: Eukaryota > Viridiplantae > Streptophyta > Magnoliopsida > Asterales > Asteraceae > Mikania > Mikania micrantha. Next base: position 38,062 of record SZYD01000730.1, on the reverse strand, counting down.
TACACTTCACATATCCAATTCCTTAACTTCACCTCCCCATAACATGACTAAGAAATTCGGTTCAACAAATAAATTCACAACAAACACCAATAAACATATATAACTAAGGTAAACAATACACAAACTTGTTACCTTAAACCCCCGGCTTCGTGATCGGATCTCGGATCAAACAACATTCCCCATATCAAGAGCACAACGATTTGAGTTCAAGTGTTCGCGACGCACTTGAATCCCTCAAACCAATGGCTCTGATACCAACTTGTAAGCCCCACAACTCCCACACGTATGACACGTGTTTAAAACGGCATCAAAGTTTAGGTCCCAGATTTTTCAAACCGACAAATGTAATTAACACCATAAACACCCCATTTACATACGACTTTACAAAATAATTGATGTTAGTTAAACATTCAATAACAAAAATTACATTTGAGTTATCACCAAAAACCTTTGTTTAACACCAACAAAGAAAAACCACAAAATGTGTTTGATCCGAATCCTTGCGAGGCAAACCGATCACAACCGCGTTCAACCCTTCCGTTCACCTGAAAACACCATAATTAAGTCACCATTAGTTCATTAGAACTAAGTAAGATCACCATGCCCACCCACATGGGTTTACATGACTCAAAAAGTCAATTTTGGTCAAATTCAGCCCCGGGCGTATTTGGAGGCGTATTTGGAGGCGTATCACAGAAATTTAAAACCTGGAGCTGAGGTAGGCGTATCATACGCCCCCCCCAGGCGTATGATACGCCGGGGCACACCTGCACAACCATTTTTGCTGTTTTCAGCCATCTTGACCCCTTTCGCTCACATACGACCGTTCCAATACCCCCATAAACATTATATAACACCATATAATCATATTAAACACCTTAATTCACCAAATTATAACCATCATGGTCATAATATCAAACGATTTACTAACGGGTCGTTTGCACCCAAAACTCCATTGAAATCTTATTCCACAAGATTTCTCAAGTTAAGTAAACCACACCACTTGTGTTTTACAAACTTGATTACACCCAACAAAGAACATTCACACACACCATGTGAATAATTCAATGTCATGATCACACCACTTGTGATTCAAAACACCAATTTGAGTTGAATTCAATTACAATTCACACACCTTGTGAAATAATTCAAATCCTTCAACACACATACAAAGTAACACCAAATCAATCATGAACTAGTATTGAAACACCATGTTTACAATAATCAAGCAACATATATCACCTATTGCTTACCATTGTCTAACAACAAGTACTAGTTCACCTATCCACCATAAAGTCAAATCTTCAACAACCTTCATACATGTACACACCTTTACACATAATAAGTAGAAGATTTAGGTGACTTACCTTGTTCCAACGCGCTATCCTCTATAACCAATTCCTTCCCGGGTCGTTTGGTTTCACCCACACCTTCACTATCAATTCCTATTATCACAACTAATAGGTTTAATATAAAGTTTGACCACAATTAGTCAACATACACCCCTTTCACCCCAATGTCAACATTTTCAATCTAATTTGTTTCCAATTGACCCTTAACCACATCAACTCACCCTTGTTGAGTTTATACACCCACCTATTTCATATCACCATAGGTTTTAAACAAATTTTAAGTTAAATACTCTACTTGGCATTTCATCAAACACCATATATGCACAAGTTCATGTGCTAATGATCATTCATCATTAACACATCTATGTAACTCCATTATTTTGTTTAAAAATGATCAATCTCAACAATTTCCCCACAAACTACAACAATATAGTGATAATCATCAAATCCCCACCTTTTAACACTAACTTTACACACCATAGTCATCAACTCCATGAAAACCCCAATTCACCCATTTTCATAACATGTAAATCATGAAATAAAACACTTAAAAGTTGTTCCTACATGATTATCAACATCATTAACAACATTTTACACCCTCAAAACACCAAATTTGAGAGTTTTACCCATCAAACCCACACCCCCTATGGAGACCCACGAAAATCCCATCAAAAACACCGAAAAATCTTACCTAGATGTTGTTTGATGCAAGGAGAACTCCAATTTCAACTTGCATTCAAGATTAGATCAACATCCAACCTCCAATTTGATCAAATCTTGAAGTTCTTGATTTTTCTCCTTGTCTTCCCTTCTCTTTCACGTCTCCAACACACACACACACATAAAAGTGTGAAATGTTGACTAAGTCAACATTTAAAACCCCCTTGTTATTTAACTTTCATCTATTGACACTTCTAACCCCTCAATTTACATGTTAGAACTAACTAACTCATACCCAACTTAATTAAGTTAGTTAACTCCCACTACAATATATTTAACAAATACTTATTTAAATCACCCACCAAATATTATTTAAGATAATTAAATCATACAAAACACCCATTAATTAAATAAACACAATCATACACCAATTATGTTTAATTTATAATATTTCACCAAAATGGGATGTTACATTACTTGAAGTTTTGATGACGATCCATGATGATCTTGATTGATTTTGATGATTATGTGATGGGTTTACTATGTAATGGTGATTTTAGTAACATGCATGTAAGATCTAGGCATATTTACATGCTCATTGATAGTAATATGTTGATAACTATGATCCTTGATATGATCTATAATATGTACAAGTGTTATTGTTATCATGAAATGTTAAAGCATGATAATTACTATAAATAGTAACTTTATTTATGCAAATATACAAATGATTGATGAAATGACCACATGCATGTGATTAGATCTATGGTTTATGTATAAAATGATGTTTAGAAACCATCATGATAGTTATTGATGCATACGAGTTGTTAGAATTGCTAAAAAGTGTGATATTCATGAATATTGCTAAAAATAGTAACTTTTTGTTATGAACTTCTAGTGAATGATGAACTTGATGTTATAGTATGATTAGCATGATTATATGGGTTCAACATAATGATATTAGGCATTTTGATTCATTAGAATGGTGGGTATATGCATATTTGTGACAAGTTTCCATAAATGGAAACTTTGTTCATAAGACTTATTCATAATAACTTGTTTTGGTCTAGAGGAGTTGCCATGATAATGTCAAGAGTCCTAGGTTCATGTTAAAACAAATTATTGATGACTAGGATCATGTGCTATGTGAACTTTCTATATTTAGAAACTTTTGAACGCGAAACATACTAAACCGGCTAAGTGTAACTATGTGCTATGTGATAACATGATCAATTAGGATAACTACGCATGATAAAGTAATCGGAAAGTGATATCTTGCATGACTTGCTCAATATGGAAACTTTCTTAAATTAGGAACTTACTATAAATAGTAAGTCTCCTCACGGATGTGAATTTGGTATCTGCACACCTCACACGACACTAAATCGCACGTTACACGATCACTTGAACTAAAACGTCACCAACGGGTCGTTAGGTCAAACACGGTTAACACGACCCACACAACAACCTAGAGTGGTTGGAACATAAACACGGTCGTGTGAGACCCACATGTATGTAAACACAAACTTATAGTACCTATGTGATATAGGTAACTGCTAGCCGGTGAGCTACACTATTCTTGTACGAATACTCTACTTAATCAGGTGAGCTTACAGCCCCACTTTTACTCTTTAACTGTTTTTACTAAACTTTTGGGGTGAGAATACTATGCAACTGTTTTAGATGTATGACTGGTATGTTGTAAAACCATTTTCGAGTGTAACTATTATCGCATTAAGCCCTCACGTATCCTTACCGTTAGTTGTGTAACAAACGAGTCGTTATTACGTAGTACTACTGGGTTTGACTAGCCCCACTCGGCACCAATGTTGACTGGAGGTCATAACGAGCGTAATATCGATGTTGATGTTGGGTTCAGCGATGACCCGAGGAGGCAAACAGAAACAGTCGAGTTTCGGTAAGATGAACTGACACACTCACGGATCGTAGATCCAACAACTAAACTTAACATACCCAGTATATGTCTGTTTACTATTTCTGTCTGTCTAAACCTGTGAACTCATCAACTTTTTTAGTTGACACTTTTCGCATGTATTCTCAGGTAACTGATGGAACCCAAGCTAGGATGCGCACAAGGAAGCACTAAGGAGTTTGGCTTGCATATAGACTCGTGTCCTAGGCTTATGATTAAATTATGTCTTTTAAAACAATCCTGATTTTGTAGTGTCTATTAATAATGTATCTTTCCGTTGTAATACTTCACATTTCCGATGCTTTAGTTATCAAACATTTCCGCTGCTTTATTATGAAAACTATGTTATTTTACAAAACTGTATGTTTGAGTAACTCATATAGAGTCGTTCTATATGACCATGAGCTGTGATTCTGGCCACGTCATACCCGCGCGGTCTGACACCGCACGTGGGAATTTGAGGGTGTGACAGTTCATTCATCATCTCAAACTTCATATATTTCAAAACAATTCTAAATATAGTAGAAATTCATTGATACCTCGGGTGTGTGTACATTATCGGCAGTACACAAACTGTTTCGGTTGTTGTACCCTGGGAGACAAATGCGTTCGTCTTGAGAGGAGGCGCGAAATATGTTTTAAGGGAAGCGTGTGGAATACGTGACTCAACCATTATCATCAACACGTTTAATCTATGTTGCAGTGAATAATAAGTGGAAGACGCACTGAATTGAAAACATCATCAAATGGCTTGGTTGAAGACTCAACATGGACTCAACATGGAACATGTTCTAATCAAACAAGATACTTAGAGCACCCAACGAATAGATGGATCAAAACAAGTTTGGTATATGAATTCGTAACTTATATTATATTATTTTAGTCTTTTAACCGGTTTGTACTAGATTATTTCTTAGTAATAACGAGAGAATCATTATTATTTATATTTTATTATTGTTTTGTAATAAAAACGTAAACCCATTTCCTATAGGAGTATCGCTTACTTTTGTAATGGTTCATTTTATTTTTTAGGAAATACTGACAACCATTACGGACGACTTTTGGGTTTACTTATTTATGTTCATAATATTGTTACCGCTGTCGTGACCAGATACTCATACAAGCAAAGAGGTATAGCTCAACCTTTTTTTAATTGAGAGACATTGTGTGAAACGAATTTTAGTTCATTTAAATTTTTTACTATTATTAAATCCTTACAATATGTTAAATTTATTCGTCGTTTTATATTTGTTTATGTTAGTTTTTACGAAGAGGTATAACATTTTTATTTTTTGGTGCGCTAAACACGTTTATGACGAGTATATTTTAAGATTGAGTTACTGCAAATTCAAAGTTGAGTCGGTTTTGTAATTCTTAACACTTATTTTACAATGATTATTTATTTACAAATAAACTATCGCTGAGTGGCGCAACATTTCTTTTATACCTGGCAAAATGAGCGGGTTGGGTAATGGTTCAGAACGGGTACATGTTAGGATGGTGCGGGTCAAGACATGTTTTAAGCAAAATACGTTTGGGTTTAAACGGGTAGTTTAAAAAAATCATTTTCGCTCAAATAAAAATGAGTTGTAACTAAATAAATAGTTTATTTGAGTAATTTGTAATGATTTTCTCATTAAATACATTATTTATCGTTCTTAGTTTCTTACCCATTAAAATCCATTATGTTCACATGGTTTTTAATTTACCCATCTTGATCCGCTTGTGTTGAGGTGTGTCACATCTCAATCCACACTATGTTATAATGTTACCCATTTGAACCCAAAATGCAATAATTGTTTACCTATTTCTATCTATTTATCTTTTTATGGGCCAAAAATGCTAGGTATAATCTATTTTCGTGTATTGAACTACACATAAAACCTATCGCAACGTGCTAAGACGAACTACTAGTCAATGTTATATATGTGTTTTCTTTAGCCTAATGGTTACCCCCTTGACTTTCCTGTGGGAGGTCTTGGGTTCGAATCCGAGCTGAGGCATATTTGCTGAAGCAAGGTCAGGTGGTTTACCCAGTTGTGGGGTTCCTCCTGGGGTGGGCTCGGGCATACGCCCCAGAGCGTCAAATCCGAAGGGAAAGTTGAAATCCCGTCTTGGGTGTCGTTGTACCAAGCCGTTCAAAAAAAAAGTATAATGAGTTCCGTTTTGTCATTAACTCCTTTTGAATTTAACATCCACCAACAATATATGTTTTTGTATAAGGTAAACATGACATATATGTTACTGACACCTACAATATTGTAAATAGACACGAAAACCTTAGATTCTACACATGGTTGAACTATACGTGACATATCAACCTGTGTTTTAAAAATAATAAACACGTTAACCTTGAATTCCACTAACATTTTGTCTAGTGGCTTTATTATACGTGACATATCTAACATATGTTGATGGTTCAGATTAGATTGCAACAAAAAAATACATATATTATGAACATTTTTTGTTCGGAAATTTACGGCAAAAAACTTCACCACCTTTTTCATTCATTTCTAAACCCATTAAATACATCCTAATAACAAAGCAAAACAACCAAGAAACAAGGAAACACTAACCCATGACTCCACTACTATGACTTAACCATAATCAGAAAACAACCCATGATCTAGACCCACTAATTGACTTAATAAACATCAAATAAACATGTGACTAAATTAAAACACTACCGACCCGTAACCCGACTTTATGACCCGTCAAGATTAATCCAACATTCACCCCCTTAATCTTGACTTTAACCCATAATCTTCAAAGTAGAGTTGGCTCATCTTTATGAGCTTGAACCAAATTTGTTTCTTCCTCCTTATCATTCAAGTTGGGACATTCATACGCGAAATGCCCGACCTTTCCACACTCATAACACCTTAGATTATTTTTGTAATTCCCTCTGCCATACCCGAGTCCACGTCCTCTTCCTCGAACACGGAATTCACGACCCGCTTCTTAACCCATTCTTCCATTTTCTTTCTTCACAGCCTGATCAAAATCATTTGTATGGTTGTTAAAACCATTCAAACCTTTGCCACAACCAATGTTTATTTTCTCAGCATCTTTCCCATAATTACTTCTTGTATCCGAGCTAGAAAATAAGAGTTTGCCTTGACTTTCAACTTCATCTTCTTGCCCTTTGATCCTCTCTTCGTAAGCTTTTAGGCGACCAACGGCTTCCTCAAATGGCATCGTGTCAATCTCCGAATATTGCTCGATAGCCGCCACAATTTGTATAAATTTCTTTGGAACCGAGTTAAGTAATTTTCTAACTATTACTTTATCTTCAAGAGTGGAACCAAGATTTTTGAATTTAATCAAAATACCACTTAACTTGCCCGAGAATTCATCAATGGTTTCGTTGTCTTTCATCTTCAACATCTCTAGCTCACTCCTTAGTATTTGTAAACGCGCCTTTTGTACCCTTTCGGCTCCAAGATATCTCACCCGAACTGCCTCCCATACATCCGTTGCATATTCATATTTTGCTACTTGGAGCAAAATATCTTCGGGTATTGATTGGAAGATAATGGCTTTGGTTGTGTAATTCTTTCGTGTCTCGACCGTCGCACCCGTCATCGGATCTATGGCATCCCACAAGCCTTGTGCCTTCAAAATCGTCTCCACCATAATCGCCCACGATGTGTAGTTTGTACTCGTCAACTTAGGACATTGTAATGAAACTTGATTTTGGTCTTTGAATGGAACCATCGTACCACCACCTCCTGCATTTACCATATTGCTTCATGCAAAAGACAAAAACCAAACAAAACCAAAATAGCTACGTACGCTTTCTTTCTTTCTTTCTTTCTTTCTTCAACGTAAATCTCACAGATAGCCAAATCAATTGACTCTTATCTTTTCTTTCGCACAACTTCTTAGGTAAAAGCTTTCATGTTCACGCAGAACCTTTTAACCGAATCACACGCCTCAATCGTTCTTCTTCTCTGCTTCTTAATTGATTCACGTAGAACCTCTGTTCACATAGAACTCTTCTTCTTCGATCACACAGATCGTCTTCTTTCTCGTCTCCGCTGGCTCACGCAGAACCGCGCTCGGTTCACTCAGAACTTATTTCGCCGTGATCACGCATGCTGTATCCTTCTCGTCTCCTCCTTTGGTTCACATAGAACCTTTTCGGTTTTGATCTTCGATCCGGGTAAGAGCGTTGCCTTGCTCTGATACCAAGTGATGGTTCAGATTAGATTGCAACAAAGAAATACATATATTATGAACATTTTTTGTTCGGAAATTTACTGCAAAAAACTCCTCCACCTTTTTCATTAATTTCTAAATTCATTAAATACATCCCAATAACAAAGCAAAACAACCAAGAAACAAGGAAACACTAACCCATGACTCCACTACTATGACTTAACCATAATCAGAAAACAACCCATGATCTAGACTCACTAATTGACTTAATAAACATCAAATAAACATGTGACTAAATTAAAACACTACCGACCCGTAACCCGACTTTATGACCCGTCAAGATTAATCCAACATTATGGTATGGATTTCTTTTCTAACTTAGCCAAGTTCTTTGTAATATGTCAAGACATACATGTTGTATATATGTCTATACAACTCGTATAATTTAATTTTTTAATTTCAAATCTTAAACTTCTTATTAAAAAATTGAACTTGTGTTTTTATCACAAGCTGGTTTTTAACGATAATATTTTCTAAAAGCATATCATTTATATTGTTAATAATGATTAGTCAAACAAGTAACGATTTTCTTACGACAATATTTTTTTTTCTGATAAATGCTTTAATTAACAATTTTAGATATTAACAACTCTAAAGCTTACAATTTAACGTCCGTGAGGCAAACTAAAAGTTAAAAAACCTTTGGTTTAGCTTTAAAATTTTTTATATTGTGATTTAAAAATATATTTAAGTAAAACTCTTAAATTTTGATGAATTTACTCTTCTCTTATTACAATATTCTATAGTATAAATAAAAATATATACACATATATCACATAAATAAATTTATTTTAAGACATTTATTTATCAAAATAAAGCACAGAAACATTAATATAAATTATTTTTTAAAACAGTTGTTTAAACAGCTTACATTACCAAAATTTTTTTAGCATGTTTATAAAAAAATAAACAAAATTGCATATTTTATTTGTTTATTTAGCGAGCACAAGTTGATTAAAAAAATCAAAATAACACTTAAATGAAATATTAAATTAGAATAATAAAAAAGGAAAAGTGCACTTGAAAATATGTGAATATTGAAATATGTGGAATCCTTGAATGTCGAAAACCAAATGAATTTTAGCAACGCCTCTGAACCAGGTAACACCGTTGGCCATGCCTCCTAATGTTTTTAATGTTTAGGGTTCAAAGCCAGGCACCACCCAATTTTTCCTGGGTCACGCGATTTACCTCCGTCATGTTGGCTGTTGTACCGGTCGGTGAGGGGCGCCTAATGATGACGTTCACCATTTTTTTTAATGTTTTGAGCCGATGTTTCTCTATGTAATCGGTCTAGATGGCCTCTCCCACAAGCTTTCTAGTAAGCGTGACACGTATTTTTAAAAAATTGAACAACAATAATCAAATGACTGACATATTTTCGAAAGAAAACTCGTATATCAGTCACGTTACATATGTCTCACATATTCATAAAAAACATAACATTGGGAAAACTTCATCCACGTCCAGCAGCAATTACTAGCATAGAGACTCGAATCGAAGTCCTCATATAATAGAAATTAATGAGGTAACGCTAGATTAGAAGCTCTATAATATTCTTAAATAAGTAGCATACCTCTTCATATACAAATCACCCAATGTAATAAAAAAAAGGTTAAGTCAAAAAATTTTATTCCTTCAAAAGTTCTCTGTGTAACTCATTAAACAGATCTCGAAGCGTTGTACATTAACATTCCATGACATTCTTCTTTTATTTTTTCATTCGTTTGTTAAGTTTGCAAACTTTCAAGTATGTAAATAATAGCTACCAGAGGTAGGGAAACCGGGTTTGTTTTTGAACCGGTTTTGGTTCGGGTTTTGCCGGGTAAAGGTGGAACTTGTTTCGGTGTTTCTGGTTCTGTTTTTTCTTAGAATTTGAAACTACATGTACCCACCGGTTCTTGTTTGAGCTGTCGGGTTCCGGATTCTCATAGAAACCGGAACCGGAAAAAGCGGAATCGGTTTCACATTTACCTGGTAAAACCCGAACCCGAACTGACCAAAAACCGGAACAATTAGTAACTTTGTTGACAGGAATCGAAACTATTGAAACCGGGTTGCCCACCTCTATTTTCAATGTTACAGACACTGTTTGGACTTCTGTCTTTGGATACGGGATAATGGGATATGGACCAACCATTGAATAAACTAGTTAGACTTAATCATGGAGATAGAATTTTTAATAATGGGCCAATTTATGGGCCGTGAGTGAGCCTTGCACACCAAATTTTCGATAGACAAGAAAAGATGTTAAATAAATAAATAATATACTCCAAGCTAACTTTGTGTTACCAAATAATAAACCAGATCAAGAAATTTATAAAATTATAACCGATATATAATGAAATGAATTATTTTAAAGACTGTTGGTCCAATTAAATATAATATTTAATGACCTTTTTTTATATTTTTGTTACGGGGTATTTGTATAAATAGCTGTATCAAACCTTCTTTACAACTAATAACTATATTTTTTTTCCCTAGATATTTATAGGCTAAGAGAATCACTGTGGTTATTTTGTAGAACTTAAGTCCTATGAAAAGGAAAAAAATCAACATAGGACTGTTTTTTTTTTACTGATATTCATTGCATCTCAGATTGACTCATAACTAATCAAATGTTGGATATTTTAGAGATATATTATTGGGCTCTTTTTTGGGCTTAAATAATGATTATGGGCTTATGTTGTTGTACTGTATTTGGTTAGAGATGGTTATATGTAGAGGTGGGCAAACCGGGTTCAAAACCCAACCCGAACCGGGTTCAAAACCGAGTTCAAAATGGACCGGGTTCGGTGGAACCGGTTTTGAGTTAAACCCGAACCGGTTTGGAACCGGTTTCACATTTGTAGATCTAAACCCGGTAGAACCGGGTAGGGTAGGGTCGGGTCCAGAACCGGGTACACCTACCGGGTTCAAACCGGGTTCGGTTTAATTTTTTTTTTTTAATTTGAATACATAAATAAAAAAAATAATATTAAAAACATTCATTATTATTTATAATAATTTACAATAAATTACATACATAACTTAAAAATAAAAATAACTTTTAATACATTTATTTATATTTCAATTATTTAAAAAAAAAGACATACATAAATAAAAAAAAATACTTGATTTAAGAACATGAATAAAAAAAATAATGATATTAAAAAAATTCATTATTATTTCTAGTAATTTTACAATAAATTACATACATAACTACATAAGTACATAACATAAAAATAAAAATAACATATTTAACATTTATTTCTCTTTTAATTATTTAAAAAAATAAAAGACATACATAACTTAAAAAGATAAATACAAATACAATAACTTGAAAACATGCGTTTTATTCCGTGCTCGTTTCCGCTTGCGTTTGCGTACGTTTACGAGCACGAGCTTCTTGTGCAAGTTCTTCATCGGATATGTCGGGAGATAATCCTTCCTCCACCTCCTCTTCGTGTACCCTTGTTTCAAGTTCGATTTCATCTTCGTGGTTTGTTATGTTTTGAATTCGATCGATCGCGTCCAAGTGATCTTTTAAGCAAATACACATCTCTACTGATTCCGGAGTAAGTCTTGTTCTTCGTAAAGATAATACCCTGCCACTAAGAGAAAACGCAGATTCCGAAGCTACCGTAGAAGCTTGGACGGTTAGTAAATCACGTGCCATAGTGGATAGAATCGGATAATCGGATTCCTTTCCTTTCCACCATGACAAAAGGTCTAAATTGTGATAATCCTCGGATTGAAAAGTGGAAACAAAATCTGTTCCACTGTACCTTCCGACCTCACTTGAAGAGGTGTTACCCCTTTGTCGTTTTGCCGTTTCATTACGAACGGTATTAAATAAACTAAGAAGCGGATCACGAGGTCTACTACTCGAGCTTGATGCGCTCGTGCTCGTACGTATGTTTATATTAGGACCATATTTATTTAAATAAAATTCATACATACTTTGTAAACTTTTTTGAAAACTTTTTTTTGCATCATTTGAAAAATTTGGATCTTCTTCATGAATATCCAAATTATCATTTATTTCGTCTATCAAACATTCAACCCCCGTAACATTCAAAATTGGGTTTAAAGCAGCGACACAAGTAAACACGGGTGGTAAATCTTTAAAATATTTCTTTAATTTGAGTTTCATTGGACTTATCATTTCTTCAAACATTTGGTTTTTCATTTCAAAATTTTTTAAATTTGACGTCATCAAATACAATTCTGGTAACACCAATGGACTAGTAGGATAATAAACCCCTGATAATTTTGTAGTGGCGGTTTTAAAAGCTTCAAGAAAATCTTTTAAATCTTGAATATTCTCCCAAGCTAAGTCCGAAAATTGTTCGGCGTAACCACTTTCACAAAGACTCGTATGAAATGTTCGTAAAGTTGCTCTTTGTTTTAAAGCACTTTCAAACATTTTAAAAGTGGAGTTCCACTGAGTAGGTACATCCCAATTAGAACCATAACAAGGTCTGTTCGTATCTTTACACAATTTTTTGTAATCGGTAAATGTTTTTCTACTTTTTTTAAAAACATCATGTATCATATTTCTAAAACCATATTTGAAAGTTTCAAGATTCGGTGAAGAAAGACCGTCTTGCACCGCTAAGTTAATAATATGTGCTACACATCGACTGTGGAAAAATATACCATTGCAAAATGATGTGTGTTTTAATTTTAATTTTTCCACTGCAGCAGTGTTGTTTGAAGCATTATCAAATGCTATTGAAAATAGTTTATTTTCCAACTTAAATTGTGTTATTACGAAATCTAATAGTTGAAACAAATATTCAGCCGTATGTGGATACGGGAAAAGTTCAAACGCAATCGTACGTTTCATCATTTGCCACGAAACGGGATCCACCCAATGGGCGGTGACGCAAATATACGATTCCGGTAAACCATGAGGTGCAGACCAAACGTCTGTAGTTAAGTTTACACCAGTGTTTAGGTTTTCAAAAAATAACATCAAATCATTTTTTGCCTTGTTCCACATTTTTAAACAATGACGCCTTAGCGTCCTTCGACTTACATGATTATAACGAGGCTGAAGCGTATCTCGAATCATGTTTGTTAAACGAGGGTTGTCGAAATGTCCAAATGGCAACGCCTCTTGAATCACGAACTTCGCCATTCTATCACGAACCTCGTCTACGTTGTAGTGAAAAATTCCACCATCATTACTGATTTGTGTTTGTTGACTTTCTGGATCATTCTTCAACGCCTTGCAAAATGGTTTGGTAATATGTTTCTTCAAACTCGTGTTTGATTCTTTTGCAAGAAGCATACCACAATACTTGCAACGAGCCTTTTGAGACCCATCACTCATCTCAACTAAATCCCAGTTACACCATATTTCCATGTTCCTACTATGCGTAAGAACACGGACAAGTGTAACTTCGGTGTTAGAACCTTGACCAACAGAAGATGTAGAGTGAGCCATTGCTTTAACAAGGTTATACTTGTTTAAAATACGAGTGTAATAAAAATGGATCGCGAAACAAAGAGTGTAAAGCAGTCGGGTGTACGAAACGAGAGCGTTTTTTGCTTAGATTGTTCGTTTTCAAGTGTGTAATCAAACTAAACCAAGCCACAACAATTTATACTAAGTTTTGGACCAAAAAACATTAAAAAACGGCTAGAAATCGGTCCAAACGGCTAGAACTCGAATTTTTGGTTAAAACGGTCAAAACCGGGTTGAAACCGGGTTGGAATCGGGTTCTATCTACCGGGTTGGAACCGGTTTGGACCCGCTTGAAAAATTTAAATATGGAACCGGTTAGGAACCGCCGGGTTCAATCGGGTTGGAACCGGGTTGGGGGTAGACCGGGTTGGAACCGGGTCCGGTTCCGGGTTGAACCCCGGGTTCGGGTTTGAAACCGGTTTCGATGCCCACCTCTAGTTATATGTATATGACGTTAATAACAGAAGGTATTTTGTTTATCTTGTGATGTGGTTTCTAGAAGAATACACAGAAGAAGTTTACGGTTTCTTCTCGTATAACACCAAAATCCAAATCCAAACTCAAGAAATCTCTGTCTGATCCTATAAATCATTGTGAGTAAACCACAAATGGGTTTAAATGATAGTGAATTAGTGATTCACAATTCCGAGATTAATCGAAGTTGTGTTTATGAAGATTCAAGTAAGTTGTGCTCATGAAGATTCAAGTAACAGACCAACAGGTTTATATTGTTTGATTACAATATACGTTATATCCAACAAAGATAAACCTATTTGTTGGATTATACATCGTTTATGAAAGAAATTAGAAAATCATGTTTGCAATCAGAGTCCCTAATTCGAAAATTAGGTTTGTTATACAGAGTAACCCACAAATAGGTTTATGCATAAACAAGCCGACAAATGTTCCTTTCTATTTTCTAAAGCCTACCAAAAAAAAACTTGTGTTAAGATGTGCACCATATGCTCTCAAATCTTGCAAGTTTTGTACACATAATTAGTTATGTAAACGATCCGAGTCAAGATCGAGTTTGTTAAGTCTCGAACTCGGCTCGTTTTGACAAAGTAGGGATAAAACTCGGCTCGTTAAAATCTTTGTTTTTAAGATCGAGTTCGGTTTGTTAGAAAATTTTGGGCTCTATTTCAGCTTGGCTCCGCTCGTTTATCTTTTAGTTATTCAATTTCTTTATTTTAATTACTAATTTAATACATGTTTATTATTATACTTTCTATTACTCTTTGAAGTTTTGTCAATTTTATCTATTTTCCCGACACGCTCTTCTTTTGATAATCTTTTTGTCGATAAAACTTTTTTCATATGAACCGTGGCTAGGCAAAATGGTAATTCATTGAATATACTATTCTATAAATCAACTTTTTATATATTTATCACAAGAGTGACATGTCACAATGACTCAAAACCTTGGATGCATGAATAAATATTACCTTTAAATTGAGGTTCGCCGCTCAAATACAAGGCATGGTGAGATAACACCAAATGGATTGGTGAGATAGAATATAATCCACAGTGTAAGGGTGTTACAAAAAACCAAAAACCATTAAGACCAAAAACCGAATCGTATCTGTAACCGAATTCCGAATACGATTTTCGGTTCGGTTATTGGTTACAATTTTTTTTTTGAATTCGTCTTATTCGATTAATGATTAAACCGAATTCATATTTAAATTTATTATTTTTCTTAATAACATATAACGTTAAATTCGGTTTATTCAGATAGGTTTATTCGGTTTTTAAACGGTTTATTTGGTTTTTAATCGACTTGCTCGGTCAAATTCTATTTGCTCGGTTTTAAACGAAACCGAACCGAATTGAATTGAATTGATAACCATTCTCCGAATTCGATTTGGTTTGGTTTATATTTAGAGAAAAAAATTATAAAAACTGATTAAACTGAACCGAATAAATGAACAGACCGTTAACCGAATTGATAAACACACAACACCATTAAGCGAAAGGGCAGGACTTGGGGCCACCGGCCATGTGAAAAGAATCAATGGACTCGGGGTGATCATCAAAATAGACCGACACAATAAGGCATGAACCTTGCTTTCATTAAATTCCATTTCGTTATTCCGCAATTCATATCCAGTCATTTTAAAATCCTTATATGTGAGAAAAAGTTTTCTTTTTAGCATGTAAGACATGACCTGCTTATACGTTTATACTAACGTGGTATATCGACATGACTCGTTTCTGAACAAAATCTATGTTGTTAAGTAGACCAACTCAAAACACATATATAAATAAACATAAAAAAATTATTATGTTTAATCCAACTCGTTTCTGAACAAAATTTACGTCACAACGTAGATCAACTCGAATTTCACCAACACGTACATAAAAATAAAAGCGTAGCTAAATTTTTTTCTAAAGTTAACCAATGAAAGTTATTTAGGAAAATCAAATTATATATACCTTCGAGTTTGAAACTTCCAAAACATAAGATGGTAAAAGTAACAATTTATAAAAGTTGAGAGAATAACATTATAAGAGGTTACGTGTCAATTTCATCTTTACTATACCAACACGTTATTATTAGTCATATACCCATAATTATTATTTTAAAAAGTTAAAGAACGAAAGTTATTACTAAAAAACAAATTGTATTGGAGATTAAATCTAAACTTTAAAAACTAAAAAATCTTAAAATAATGCTATATGGGTTGTGATAAGTTTGAAAAACTTTTAAAGTTAAAAAGCTAGAATTTGAAGTAATGACTGCCATTTCAAGTTAAGGACTAAGGAGGTAGAATTTGGTAAAATATGTAAAATTCGTATATATCTCTGAAAAGGAAATAATTTAATAAATAACATATAAATTATACAAAAATAATATATTCAAGTCTCACTTGTAACAATATATTTCATGTTAACAATAGGTTTCGTTGCAATACTTCTTCAAACGATAGGTTTTTTTGAAATGATGGGGACCGAGTCACCGTTTTCCGAGCATAAAACTATCCACAGCGGTCACCCTACTGAAAATCTCTCCCCACCGAAATTATCTGCCACGTCATCATCCCACTAAAAACCTAAAAATGTCACAGTGGTCACCACACTGAAAAACATTCCCTATTGTACCACATTACCATCAATAAAATGAAATCAACTAATCACAAATGGTTGAATTTTTTGGGGTCCCACTAAAATGAAATCAACTAATCACAAAAAGGAACGAGTTAACGGGGAGCGGACACCGTTCGAGTGGTTTTTTGGAAGCCGCCAAAGGAGGGGGTGGTGTCCCACTGACCCCCACCGGAAATGAAATCCCCGCAAAGCCAGCGGCCTACCCGCTGAGCATAGCCTAAGTGACCTTTTGGCTTTTGCCCCAAAATATATTCGATAATACGACCCCGCACGTTGCGCCGGGTTCAATGAACGTACATGAACCATTTAGTTTCGTTTATACTGATGCACGTAAACTACACCTTACCATCAAAAACTGCTTAAAAGATCGGAATTGTAATAATAGATAAAATGTTATAATACCCATTGTTGTGAGCACTAATCTGTCATTTAGGCGAATGTGAACATATTGCCCTGGTGGAAGACTGATGATTCATTTGAAATGGTGAGGTCGAATGGCCGTTCAAAAAAAATGTCACACACTTTTTTTTAAAAATCCCATTTAGGAACACGAATTTGGTGCTAAACTTAAAAAATTAATTCTTATATGATAAGCTTATTTGATAGCAATACCAACATGTAGCAACAAAGTAAAACTTTCTCCAAGTTTCAGTGCATATCAACATATTATTTTACTCCATTCACATTTATTTATGAATGAAGTAAGCCCAAATTAAGTCTACAACAGTAGCAATAACTCAAATTACGACAAAACTTGCAACATAACACATCAAATTTAGGTTAAGAAAAGTTATTATACCTCAACAGGTTAAGAACATGAGCTACCGTTTTTAGTTTGTGCATCAAACTATTACAGAACTTCTTATGGTCTTGAACAGGTCAAATAGAGCTTCAACTTCACTAACACTACCTGGAGACACAAAAAACGATTATAGAGGCTAGCATAATTAAAAATGTACTAATAAAATGATAAAATTATAAGGAAATGATAATCTAAGTGAAAGAACCACTATATTGTTGAGTTTCTGAGTGTGCCCTGCGACAGTCGGCTCCCCTCCTTCTCAGAGGAGCTTATTGAACCACTATATGAGATAATCAAAAGTCAAAACCTTAATATGTTTCTCCAATATCAAACATAAACATACCGAATATGCGATAATCAAGGCTGAGAGAGAACCGCGCCAGAGATCTGAACCAGAAATTGCGACATATGGGAGAAACCCTAGTGTCACCGCCGACCTCGCGTGTTGAGCCGCCATCGCCGATGCTATGACCATACCTCCCTCACCATCTTGTTCCTCATCTGGACCTATGGGAGAAACCCTAGATTCGCCGCCAACCTCGTGGGTTGAGCCACCGTCGCCGCTGCTATAGCCATACCTTCATCACCATCTTGTTCCTCGTCTGAAGCTACGTCAGGAAATGTAGTCGACATGTTGGTGTGGTGACCGGATATTTAGCCGGCCGACATCATCCACGGCCCACTTTCTGTCTCTCGTTTTCTCCCTCCCTCTCTCTCTGGAACTTTCAAAACTTGAAATGAACACACATAGCACAGACACATAGATGCAGTGAACCAGATCCACCCACACATGCATAAAAGTGTTGTATCATATGCATTAAAACACCTAACTAAAAGAAATAGTGTATTCCTCACACAAACTTTTTTTGCTTTTTAATATATATATTAATTAGAAAAAATGTTGAGAGGATTTTTTCACGCTACCATAGTGCTCCATCGTCAAAACTCAAAAAGCCGGGTTTATTCCCCGGATACGATTCTCCACAATTAACAAAGTTTATTCTTTCGAGGTCTCTTCCTCCGCCATTCTCCGCCACACGCAACCGTCACCGACCACCGCACCATCAGCGACTCACATTCTTCCATCTGCACCCTCTATAAAACGCCCCAAATCACACCCCCATTAATTCCGTCTTCACATTTCAAAACACCCCAAGAATTTTTTATTGATTGATCCATAATCCCCTCTCGATTCCCACCTCATCTTTTCAACCGTCTTCCACAAATTCAACTCAGAAGTTTCAATCTTTGAGTGTATTTATACCTGTAATTGTCATAACAATGGCTACAGCCTACGCCCCTCATTTCATTCGGTCTGAAAACGTCGCCGCCGACGTAACGACGTCGTCTTCCCCGTCTCCGGTGACCATGGTTCAAGACGAATTGAAGAAAATCGCCGCCTACAAGGCGGTTGAGTTCGTCGAATCGGGTATGGTTGTCGGGCTGGGAACCGGGTCGACTGCCAAACATGCAGTCGATCGAATTGGAGAGTTAATCCAACAAGGGATTCTAACAGACATCATCGGAATCCCCACATCAATTAAAACTCAAGAACAAGCTTTGTCTGTCAACATCCCGTTATCTGATCTTGAAACCCACCCGGTTATCGATTTGGCAATAGACGGAGCCGATGAAGTCGACCCGGATTTGAATTTGGTAAAAGGGCGTGGCGGGTCATTGCTACGGGAAAAAATGATCGAATTCGCGTCAAAAAGGTTCGTCGTAATCGTCGACGAATCAAAGCTCGTTGATCACATTGGTGGCAGTGGTTTGGCAATGCCGGTTGAGGTTGTCCCGTTTTGTTGGAAGTTTACCGCACAGAGGCTTGAATTGCTGTTCGAGGAAGCTGATTGTGTCGCAAAGCTTCGAATTTGCCCAAAAACAGGGGACCCATTTGTGACAGATAACAGCAATTACACAATTGATTTGTATTTCAAGAAAAGTATTGGTGATTTGAAGGCTGCCGGAGATGCGATTCTGCGGCTTCCGGGAGTGGTGGAGCATGGGCTGTTTGTTGATATGGCGACGACTGTTATCATCGCCGGAGACGGTGGTGTCACCGTGAAGAACAAGTCCTAGAGGTAGATTACTAGATTTAAGGCCAATTGTAGATGTTTTTGAACTAAAAAAGATAACCTAAACTTTTCTGCATTTGAGGGGTTTGTAACTTTGTATCTAACATGTGTGATTTATGTCCCCCAATAAAGATATCAGGGCTAAAACAGGGGAAAGTTCTGTTCTTGTAGTTGTTGATTTTATAAAAAACTAACGGGGATTGTTTATTTGTAACAACATTTTATGTGTTTGCTGGTTTTTAGATGTTTCTTTTATGTCTATGATTTTATTTCATCAAGAATGCAAGAAATGATCAGCAGAAAAAGATGATGTTTTGAGGTACTTTAAGATATAAATGATTTGGTTTCAGGATTGATTGCATTCAAGCTAAAATTGGAGTTTAACGATGGGTCGCTTGGTTTACTCGTTATTATTTATACGTACTCCTATATGCATTGTGTCACAGATGACTCATTTGATTCGCAGATGGTGGCTCGAGTCCTTATAACAAGAGGTGGGCAAACAACTCAGAATTGGAACCGTCAACCTGAATCGGTGGGTACCCGTGGTTCCGGATTCTCAAAAAAATTGTAACCGGTTCCACCTTTACTCGGCAAAACCCGAACCAGAACCATTAATTCGACGACAAAATCCAACCCCCTAATTCGCTAGCTAATTTGTTCTAGCACCCGTTATTCAAGTTATAATTTTGTGATGTTATATCATCAGCTTGTTATTAGAACTAGAGTAGAAGTCAATAACATCCTTGACTTCTTTTATAAGATTTACGAGATTTCAGTCTTTTTTCAATAGGTGTAATCTAGAAGGTGGGTTTCATCTTAAGAAGTAGGAGACAAGAAGTGTCCTTAAAAAGTAGAAGAAAAGTATTCTTAGTAATAGGTATTTTTACCTAAAAAATATTCTTAGGGAAGAAAAGCCTTGTAACACTCTTAGTTCATTACCATTAAAAAAAAATGGTTATTGAATTTAAATGCTTCCAACTTTGACCTATTAGACGACAATATTCCCAACTGAGGAAATATTTATTACAACTCACAACTTTCAACACATTTTCCTTTGTCACTTCATAACAAGTGTCACGTCATCAAAAAATTAGTATAATGGAGTGGCAATGGAAAATGTGTTTAAAGTTCGAAGTGTCAATAAACATTTTCTCAGTTGAAAGTATTGCGGACCAAGAAATCAAATTTAAGATTATTTAAATCCAATAAACCTTAAAAAACTAGGGTAGATTTTGTAACTAGATAAGAAATTCATTTTCATGAACAAAAGAATGTGGTGGCTTTTTAGATTGATGTGGGTTTGTAACCTGTCCTCAAAGCCCAAAAGTTTTTTGAGCTGTTTCCATACATGCTCGGTCATCCTGACTTTTATAGAGATACGAATCAGCTAATGATATATAATTGTAAATCAATCTATTCTTAAGTTTTACGTACATTGTTTATATTGTTATTTTTTTAGCCAAAAGACTATTTTTTGTTAAAAATATAGATTTCGTCCCCACTCGCGTAAAGAAATTAACATGTATACTGAGACGTAAATTTCCGCCCCCCTTTCAACATATTCAACCTCCCCCTTTATATATATTGGTATTTAAGCTAAACTAACCTCTTCTACTTCCTACTTTAAGACGTATCATGTTCAATAATCGTAGCTTGACCATGCATTTATAAATGTAACCTGACTTACTTAAGAAGTTATCGAACTATCCTCCATGGCCCAATTTCCCTTGTAAGCCCACTAACTCCACTTACTTAGATCCTTGGGCCTTGGGTCCAAATTTGGGCTTAGCAACGAGTCCAACAACGTAATCCTTTAAAGTAAAAACCATAATCATAACTAGGGGTGTTCAAAAAATCCGAAATCCGAATCGTATCCGAAACCCGAAAAACCGATCCGAATTAAAGATTCGGATATTCGGATAGATTCGGATCGGATATCCGTTTTCCGAATTCGGATCGGATCGGATATCGGATATCCAAAATCCTGTTTATTCGGATCGGATATCCGAATTCAATCCGAATAACCCGAATAAACCCTGTTTTTTGGGTTATTCGGGTTGTTCGGATTATTCGGATGAAAAAATTGGTTTATTCGGGTTTTTCGGGTTATTCGGATAGATTCGGATCGGATAGAAAATTTTCGAATTCGGATCGGGTCGGGTTTCGGATAAGGTCCTAAAATTTTCAAATCCGAACAACCCGATCCGAATAACCCGAATAAACCGTTATCCGATCCGATGAGCACCCCTAATCATCAGTGTTTTCGTGGCCGGACCGGACCGGCCGGCCGGACCGCCAACCGCCCACTCAACCGGCCCAAAAACAGTAGAAGAACCGCCAGGAACCGGACCGGTCGGTCGACCGGTCGGACAGTAAAACCGGCGGTCGGACCGGTTTTTTTTTATTTTTTTATTTTTTTTCTAATTTTTTTTGATTATATATATATATATATATATATATATGTTTATAAAATCATCTGGTTCTTAAATCCGGTCCGAACTTTGACCGGTAAGGAGACCGGTTCGACGTCCGGTCCGGTTCTGAAAACATTGCTAATCATAACGGAAGTGTTTAGTATAATAGACTGGGAAAATGGAAGGTGTAAGAAAATAAATGAATGAGATATTTTTCAAAAAGTTTGTTGTTTTAAAAAAATTCCAAAATTTATAAAACTACATATTTTATATTAATTATGTTTTTATAATGTGGTTTTAATGAACATCTTATTTTAGTATTTGAAGAAGTGTTTTTTTTTTCCTTCTAAATTTGAAAAAAGTTAAGAACAATATAATTATTATTTAATATTTTGTTATTTAATATTAGAAATATGCATTTAATAAGAGAAAAAACAGGAAATTCGTATTTTGATGCTTAAAAAAATTAACTCCCAGACTCTACTCATCAGTGGAACTTTAATATTTATGTTTTTTATTTTTTTTAATAAAAATTAATATGTGTCCTATTTATTTTTATATTTCAGTATTTATATATATATATATATATATATATATATATGCCTAAAAACATTAAAAAGAGATTTTAGTCTTCAAATTTTAAATTAATAATTGATATTAAAATGGTAACATACAATTTTTTTATATTATTTCAAATTTGATCATTTTTTAAATGTGTAGAACTTTTTTATAATACTATATTTTTCGTAATAATTACACTATAAAATCTCTCTTTAATTCAAATATAATGATGATATACATTTTAAAAAAAAAATATACTATGTTAATGTTTGTACTTTTATTTTATATATTATGATATATTATTATGTACTATTTTTTTGTATTATATTTTTGGGTTGAATTTTTCGCTATGTTTTTATGTCCTATATTACATTTAAAATACATCACACATTCACACTTTTAGAAAAATCCAATACATGTTTTAGAAATATAATAATCTAGGAAAAATGTAGTGTAACTAAAAAGTTATTGCAAATTGTTATTTTTATATATTAATAATATACTCATATAAACATAAAAAAACATTGATTTTTTTAAAAGGTTATATAAAATAAAACAATTCAAGATTTCATTAATTTAGAATTATTAAATAATAAAAAATTCACAAAAAATTGATAAAAAAATCAAATTACCCTTTATTCTAAGTTACATGTTTGTTAATATAAATTAAAAAATTTAAATTTAATATATCACATATTATTTTCCACATTTTATACGTTGTTCAAAATAAGTTTAACAATTAGTTTTTTGATTAATGTTATCAAAAATATATCCTTTGTATATATAAACATACAAACATACATAGTAAAAAAAATGTTGGTATACACATATCATATCCACTCTCTATTTGTGTATTACACACACACACACATATATATAGGGGTGTAAACAAGCCGAGACGATCCCGAGCTCAGTTCGTTTAGATAAAATAAGGCTGGAGCTCGTTAAGAGTTTTATTTTCAAGGCTCGGGATCGGCTCGTCTCGGCTCGTTTATATTTTAATTATTTAATTCATTTACTTTTTATTTAAACATATTTATTATAATTTTATATATAAAAATAATTAATTTTATAAATATACACTTAATATAATAAATAAAAGTTATAAAAATAAAAATCTTGTTTAGGCTCGCGATCCGGCTCGAGTTTGATATGCAAGATCGAACTCGGACTCGATAACTGAACAAGCCATATTTTTTGGCCGGGGCTCGTTTGAGCTTTCTACCGATCCAATCTCGAGTATTTAACTAGACGGCTTGATTCGTTTACACCCATATAAACATACACATATAGAACTCTAAACATTCTTTTATGCTTATATATATCAGACATTCATACCCACTATACCTTATTCCCAGAAAATGCGGGACATTTAGAACTTGCATAAAAATATTATTATTATTATTAATATTAAAATAAACAATCAATAAAATTTGAAATGCAACGGTATTTGGATCGGAAGATTCTTCCTTCGATTCAATGAATAATTAAGGAAATCAAGTACACTGTTTCTACATCACCAAGGTACAAGTAGTATAGTTAATTATTGTTTGCCACTTCTTCAAACAAGATTCTATCAACTTTTGGTTGCTTTCAGTACGTTCTTTCTGTGTGCGTTGTTTTATAACATCTCATATTCAACCTTCAACTCGAAGGATATTGTTTTAATAACAACCAAAAGCACCTGAAACACGCATAAAGCCAATGCATATATACTATTATTCTAAATATAACCTACTTTTGATTTGTCATTTGATATATATTAATAAAAAGAGGGGTTATCTATACGCCCCAAAAACATATTTTAACCCCTGTCAAGAATATGTTTTGTAGTGGTCACTACGGGGCGTATAAGGGTCCAATCATTGACACTGACATCCAATGATTACCCCTGTATACGCCTCGTATTAACCAATACGGGTCGTACAAGGGTGTGAGGTGTGTCAGTGGGGTGTGTGAATAACCCTTAATAAAGTGTTGATCCGTTTATAAGCATGGGGGTCCAAGCTATGGGGTGTGGGTTCACGGAAACCCAGTGCGTTTCGAGGATTTAGTAGAATTTTTTTGTTTTCGAAAAACTTAAAAGCTAATATGAACCCACTAATATTTTTTAAGGTGAATTTTTAATGTATTTTTTCAAACAGTTTGCCAACTTAAATGATCTTTCTTAGAGAATTGTGTGTATCTTCTTCTGTTGATATATAATAAAGTGTCGATCAGTTTATAAGAATACTATTATAAATATTAGCAACTTATTTTTTTGTCATCATAAAAGAATTGAATTTTTTCATTTGGGTCCACACACACACACGATTTGCTTTTGTTAATATAATAATATATGTTATGGGTTTGTCAACATGCTTATGCGTGCATATATATGTAGTTGTTACATTTATTATGATTTTGTCCAAATGTCCAATAAGAGAAGAAATCGATAAAAATTTTACAGGTGACATACCAAAAACATAAAAATAAAAATCTAGGACAACAATCAAATTAAAATCCAGCAAAAACTAAAAATACAGTACGAATAAATAAAAGTCCATTATAAGATAAAAATACACATCGGTCGTGAACATGAGAGTTTCCTCGTTCATAAGTAATGGTCTGTTTCTTATATAACAATGAGTTTTAGGCTTAATTAGCTGACCGTGGTCGCTAATAAGTCGTCTCTATAGGTTCATCACTATAGCAGGACTTTTCGTCGCTAATACCGTTGCAGAGATAAGGTGCACTGTTGCAACAATTTGCCGTCTCTATAGGTTGAATTTTTTTTAATTTCTTTCTTTTTTGATAAAAAATAAGATTATTTTAATTAATTAGTTATAAATCATTTAATATTTTATATTCACATACTTTTTTATTTGAATTATTTAGATCGGTTCTCACGATTTCTTATAATATTTTGTCTTTATGTATGCTTGCAAAAACTGGTTTCTCTAGGTGGTTACTTGGTATTTCTTTATATTACAAATGTCACATTTTGGAAATATATAGAATTAATGCACCTCTATCTAGAAGCAAAAATAATTTATACGGAGTATATATATACGATTATATGGTTTTCTGAATCATATCAAATGTTGGAATATTTTTTTTAATTAAAAACTTCAATTAATTAGGGAACACAAATTAATTATTCACCTTCTTGATTATCTGGTGGTCTTATGATTCCAACAAAGAGAACACAGTTTGCATTCAAACAAGAAAATTAAAGTGCTAATCAAGGTTTATGAAGCTGTTGGAAAGCTGAAGATGAGGCACAATCCATTGCTTGGAACCCTATTCTTTCGTTCTCCAAATCATAAACAACCTCCACATTTTGTTGTTGAAAGCTCCCAAACACTCCAGCTGGTCCATAATCCTCATCATCCATGCTCTGGAACAATAAGCACTTGACCACGGTCGAGTCGCGCGGTGCGCCCATCGCGTAAAAGCTGTTCCCTTGAGGCAAAACTAGGCTCACATTGTTCATGAAATGGAATGTGATTGAGGGAAGAAGATGGTCATCAACATCCATAAGTGCCAAACCACTTGTAATGTTGTTTATGCATGGAACCCTATAGCAAAGATCAAACCCTGTTCTCGCCTCCACCTCAGTCGCTCGAGGGTGCTTTATGACTGATTCGAGATTGGAAAGAAGTTGAGAGTAGAATGGTTGTGGTAAATGAGTGTATGTGGTTCCTGAATCTATCAACATACCCCCATTTCCAGATGAATCAAAGTTTTTTAAGTTTGAAGGAACTTGAACCAAAGAACCCGACCCGGTTTCTTGAGTTATGCTTATGCCCTCTAACCCGATATAGTAGTAGTTTGGGTACATCGGGTTGTTTAACATTGGAGTGAACTGCAAATGTTCATTTGAAGAGATTGCAAGATCTCCAACAACTAAAGGGCTAGAAACATTAGGGTTATTAGCAAACTTAAAAGCCAAGAAACAATGAGAGAAACCCTTTTGGATAAACCCTAATTGAGAAGGTAAAGAAAGTGAACCTTTACCGAACCCTGCAATTCCAATGGGCTCCCTATAAGTTGAACCAACACACCCAAATCCAAAACTGCTTACATCCCTCGAAACATCAAGGTCTGTCCCATGGATTCTTAGGGTATCCCTAGCTAGGGTTCCTGAAACAATACCTTCCCCATATGTGTACACAAATGAAGGGCATGGCCTTGAGCAAGTGCCCTTGATTAGGGTACTTAACGAGCAACCAGCAATGTTACAAGGGTCATACGAGTTATCGGAGCTATGCACGTCGATACAAAACTGGCTGGTGCAAGAATCCCTAACACAAGATGATGAATACGAAGGCGAGAATCGCGACATGGGAGAGTTGTTTGTATATTCTTGGCAATCTATGCAAGTGAAGGAGAGGTTTCCACAAGGTACCCAAGTGAGATCACTTCCGGTATCCATATACACTTGAATAAGTTGTGGGGGTGTGCCTAGGTTTAGTGATAATATGTAGCCATCCCTAACTTCTCTTAATGGCTCCATTATGTCCAAAGTTTGTGAGGTTTGGGATGAAACTTTATGGTTTAAGATTGAGGATTCTTTAGGGAGTTTGATGGTGGTCCTGCTATTAGTTAAACCTAGGACTAGAGAATTTGAGGTTTTTGGTTTAGGATGTTGTCTAGCATGGGAAACAATGGCAATGGAGAAAAGAGAGATGAAGAAAAATATATTGAAAATAGTATTGAAGAATACTAAAGGAGGAGCCATTTTTTGGATTTGATATGGCGTACTAATGATTGTAATGAGTGTGGTATTTATAGACTAGCAAAGACCATCATTGTGTGAAGGGGATGTTATATCTAGGGTGTTTAATTTAAAAATGCAACAACAAATAATCGTTAGTTACCACACTAATTTTTTTAAAAGCATAATTGCAAATTCCTTTACTTGTTCTCCTGTGAAAACTTTTTCCTGGTCTGCAGTTACAGTCAGTTTGGTTAAGTTATCATGTGATACAACGTGTGTTTATGTGTGTGTAAAAGGATTATATCATTTGATAACTCAATTTTAGAGAGGTTAAAATAAGAATTAATACTAGTTAAAAATTAAAAGAGTCATTTATAGAAATATGTTTTTATTTTAAAAGTATGTGTGTGTGTATAATCAAAACTTTAAAAAGCGTAAGAAGTCACAAGAGATAGACAATGTACATTAGATCAAAGTGCATAAACGTCAAAACAAAAGAGAAGGATATGTATGCAAGTCACATAAAATTTTATTCCCATTTTTTTAAATATTTATAATTTTTATATGTCAATGTATTTTAAAAAAGTGCACTATAAAATCGAGTGTTAAGTTTTTTAGAAAGAGTATAGTATTGTTACATTTTTTAAAACGATATGAATAAGTATGAATAAGGTGTTATGAAACTTGACATTTTTGGTGTTTTTCAAGCATTCATGAAACTGAGTTTTTTATAATTTTTTTTAAATTAAAGACAACATATACACTTAAGTTTATACATGATGTTTTTGAACTAACCAAATTTATACTTGGTGTTTTAAAGCCAGATAGTTTTACATACGGCGTCTTTGTGGTGTTTTAAAATGTTCATGAGACTAATCATTAAAAGGGAAAATGTCATACAAATGTAACCAACTTTCAGCTTTGTTCCACTTAGATCACTCATATTTTTTTTTGTTTCGATTAAGTCACTCATACTTTTTTTTTTGTTTCGATTAGGTCACTTTACTTTAAAATAGTGTTCTAATCACAAACATTTTACTTACAATATGAGTGACCTAATTCAAACAAAATTAAAAGTAAAGTGACCTAATTGGAAAAAAAAATTATGAGTGACTTGATCGGAACAAAAAAAAGTAAGAGTGACTTGATCGGAACAAAAAAAAAATATGAGTGACCTAATTGGAACAAAGCTGAAAGTTGGTTACATTTCTATAAAGTTACCCCTTTCTTTACTTCCAACTCAAATTTCTACATTATGTTTTTGAATTGAGCAAATTCATACATAACGTTTTAAATTTGTGTAATTTACATATTGCGTTTTTAAATGTTTTTCGAAGTATTCATGAAAATGAGTGTTTAATTGTGTTCTTGAATGCCAAAAAGATTGGTGAACACTTAAATTTATACATGATGTTTTTGAATAGAGCAAATTTATACATATCATTTTAGAACCTAATAATTTTAAGATGGTTTCTTTATAATATTTTTTGATATTAAAAAGAAGCCACAACATATGTACATTGATGTTTAAGTTTAAAACTCTATATGCAAAATATTAAAACACCATGTTCAGACTATAAAAGAAAAAAAAAAAAAAAACCCATCATGTTCAGACTTAAAATAAAAACATGTACAAATTAAAATACCATTGACAAAATTACTAACATCATACAGACAAAAAAAAACACAAAGAACAGACTTAAATCACCATCAATAGACAATAAATACCATGGACAGAATCAATATTATCATGTACATAATAAAAACATAATGTACAAATAAGAAACTATTTAACTAAATCAAGGCCTAAATGATAACACCGAATTTCAACAATGTGACGAGCCTTCAGAAAAATCATAATATCATTGCGTACGTTTTGTTTTATAAAATGAAAAGCACCATAAAAATGTTGATTTCATATAGTAACGTTATTGTTTGTTTTGTTAATCTAGTGAAAAATATAATAAAAACGTAAAGGATCATGAACTTCTGAAAACACTATAAAATTGTCTCTTCATAGACACCCAATTTAAGACAAAAAAAAGAAACATTTATAATTAACTATATGATTTTAGGTGCATAAAAGCAACTTTCTTTTATTGAATTTAAAAGTAAAAACACTTATAATTAAAAATGATATGTTATTCTAGGATACAAGGGAGCAAGCTACAACGATGGTGGATTAGTGGTTTCGGGTGATTGCGGATTTGTAATGACACTACAAGAAAAAGGTGAAATAACGGCGACACCCATAGCAACGTTTTTTAGTGGCGACCTTTTAGCGGTAACCTGTCGCCGCTAAAGCTATTAGTGGCGATTTTGAATACTATTAGTGGCGATTTTTGTCGCAGTTAAAGGTCATTTTTCTTGTAGTGTGATGGTAGCTTTCCTACTCAGATCTAATGTGGTTGGGGATCTGTATTGGGTACGACAACAGTGCAATGGAGGCTCCAAATTCAAGCTATGACGATCTTCTTCTTCTTGTTTTTTGTTTTTGTTTTTTTTTTGTAATCTACTATGTTTGTTAATCAGAGCAGTTTTCATTTATTTTTAGTATGGTTTTTTCAAGCCATTTCAGAAAATAGATTGTTTTTTTTGCAGCCATATTTTATGAAGTGGTTAAAAAACAGCTTCAAAAAATTATTTTTTAGTTTCAAATAATCTCTTATAAGTGACTACTAGTGGTTGTATTTTCTTCAAATAGTTAACCTTGTCTTTTAATAAAAGATTTAATTTGTTTGTTATAAATTTACTTTACATGTTGACATCATATTTAACATGTTTCAAATCTTCGATCAGGCCAACTCATTTTAGTGCATGTGACATGTCGTTCTTTGTACACGTAAGAAAAATGGTATGTCATTAAAGTGTTAAAGAGGAATTGAAATAGTGTGTCATTAAAGTGTTTGCAGGTCGGCCCAAGCATTTTAGGGACACAAAGCAACTAATACAATTAGGCCCTTTTATTAAAGACATATTTTACTTTCAATTGTAATAAATGTTGATAACACACTTAACATAATATTATTTTGATCATAGCATAACAAATATCTAATTAGCTAACAGCAAACAGAAGCAACAAATTGTATTTAACATACATCAAAACGTGCAACTAAAAAAAGGATGGTGTATTATTATCATGTCAACTAAGAATTGAAAATTTTAACAAAACATATAGTCATAAACAATTTTGAAGCCTATATGCAATAAATGTTTAAAAAATAAAATTAGCCTTTAATAAAAGTAAAGAATTCAAAAATCAAATAAATCAATTGGTATCAAAATATCAAATTAATAATAAATAACAACAAAATCAACAAAGTTAAAATATAGAAACACTTAAAAAATTCAATCGATGACAACAATAAAAATTCAAAATATCATATTAATCAAGATGAAGAAGCAACAAAAAAGAGAGTGTAAGAATCAAAAGAACTTTAAAAGTTTAAATTTTAAATGAGTGAAAAAATTGATGAATGCATAATTAAAATTTTACACAAAAATCAAAACTATCGCATCATAAAGTATAAAATTGTTGTATTTTTTCACTCTGATTTTTTCATTTTGGATCATTTCAACAAAAATCTAACGTATATAGAAAATTTGCTAAGAAACGGAGCCCTAAGGTTTTGAAGGCCCCAAGCGCTAGCTTTACTTTACAAGCATGTCGGGCCACCCCTGAGTGTTTGTATAGCTATTGTAAAGATATGCACATGTATATATAATGGTGCTCCTTCTCATAAGATTAATTAGCAAGGAATGAACATTAGTGTAGAAATAGTCAATTAGCTAGGTGTAGATTATTTTCTTTTAAAAATAATCAAGTGAATTTGTGTGCGTTAGTTTTTGCCTAATATGCCATCAAATGATTTTTTTTTAAATGACTAAACTTGCTCTCCTCCTAAATTATACTAAATAATTACATTATTGTATGAGACTGAACACATGACCTACTATTTTAAAAGACAAAGCCTATACCAAGTAAGTTAGTGCTGGTCCCACATTGGCATCAAATGATTGCTTAACCAAGATAAATGATTAAGCAAGCACAAACTTTTAAAATAATTCATGATAAGGCCATCACTCTCTATTGGGAGTCAGCTTAAAATTTTCGTTTAGAAATATTTTAGTTATTATTTTAACTATTTTATTTATAAAATTAAAAGATTTCCAAGCTAGTAAGAGTAAAAAGAATTTATAGTAAAGTCTATCTAAATATATATTGTTCTAGTTGAGGCCGACAAAACATGTTTAATCATGTTAGCTTGTTAGAGATCGACGACGTGATTATTAGTAGTATCAAACATTAAAATAACTTGTTTATCTACTTTAAATCTTATGTCTATACATTTTGTTATATTTTTATGTACCAAAAAAGATAAATAATATAGTTTAATCTTTTAATAAACATGTTTGCAGTTAGTATTAGTAAAACCATGTAATTTCTTTTTCATCCACAAGCATAACTCGTCTAATTAACCTTAGAAACTATCTTCCCTCATTTTGCTAATTTATAGCCATAGACTTTATATCAATATATAAAATTCAAATTTCAAACAAAACTCATCATTTTCTTTCTGCACCACGTCACCATACGTATACGTATACGTATACGTATATGATGTGTCATTGTGTGTGTATATATTACCTATATACATCAACTCATTTGTGAACAAGGGCCAGGATTGCCACAATTACTTATCGCCATGTCTACCTCCATGGTGTCTTCCTTTGTGTCTCCACAATCCTTGAGTTTAATACTTTAATTTACTGCTTTTTTATAAGTTGTAGCAGTAGTTTCAATTTTTGAATGCTTAAAATATACTTTTAGTTCTAGAAAGGAGTGTCCTCATGTTTACAACATACAAATACATATTTTCTTAATAATTCAATGTAATGTTTTGTATAAACAAAATAATTATTATTGGTTGTTTTATCATTAAATTATGCAAGCATTTTGAAGTTGTGACTGGATTTTTTCTTAGAAACCTAGACACGAGCTTACGTTTGAAGTTGGTTAAGCTTGTTTAAGTTAACTTGATTTAAACTTTTAACGAATATATTTCACCAAGTATAGTAGTGTTTATATTCACATGCAATTCTACTAAAAAGTAGGCTCCATGCACGATACTGTGCGCTTTAAAAGTAATTAAGAAATTTAGTGTCCCTCTTTACAACTTAAGAGATCAAGATTCTCTTTATATTTAAAGTACTTATCAGTTATCACCCCATTTAATTTATTTAAACAAAACACTTAACATACACATTGGCACTTGCTACTTTTGGTATAACTTTGTCTAATGATTGATCATGGTCATGGTCAATCATGAGTTAAGCCACTTTGTGGAACATATATATATTATCTACAACTCATTGTGTGTACTATTGAAACTTTTTCTATTATAAAATGACGTACTAAACTAATTGATTATTAGGAGTTGGAAAATGACATCAAAAACATCATAAATCAAAAGGGATTGGGCTTAATTAATTGAGGTTAATGCATGATCCATATATGGTTTTCAATTCTAATCATTTGAAGTAACATTATTAAAAGAAACAAGTTGGAAATAGGTATTTGGCTATTAGTATAACTCCCTTTTGTTTGTATTCATCTCACGTTGATCATATGGATCTCTTAGATAGGATCATAGGAGGCTTATTAAAAGTATTTTGTTTCTATGTTTGTCTCTAGTACCCTTTAAAATATATCAAGTCTTAGGTCTATCTTTAGTTATAGGTACGCTAAAATTAAGGCTTTGAATTATGATACAATAAAATATGTTATGATAACTATTATTTATTTATTTATTTTGTATATTTATGTGATTTTCTACTCTTGAAAAAAAAACTATGAAAGCTCTCTTATTTATCTTACATAATAAATATAAGATTTACTCTTATCTTATTTTTTCAAGATCGTACATACTCTATGAGGCAATGTGTAGTAGTGTGTGAGTATGGCATGAAAAGGGGCGTGAGGGGTTGAGCGACGTGAGAGGAGAAGAAGAAAGGGGAAAAAAGAAAAGTGATGGGAGCTTGATCATGGGGTGATGAGGTCATGTGCAGTGAAGCGTGAAAGTGGGCATGAGAGGGCCGTTCATGTTCCCTTGGCGCATTCCCCCACTACCCAGTGCCCAGTGGCTTGACCAAGCCGTGGGGGGAGTACTGTGTGAGGGAGGTCATGGCGTGACAGAAAAAGAAAGGGGAAAAAAGAGGGTGGTGGTGGCTTGGTGAGGAAGTGATGATAACACATGTGGTGATAGCGTGGAAAGTGGGTGATGATGTTAGTTGTTTACGTGGCATTTACGTTGAGTGATAGGTGCTTTACCACTACACATGGCCTGATAACACATGTGATGATGATGTGGAGTGATGAGAGGGTGATGATGTTAGTTGTTTAAGTGACGCCTACGTAGAGTGGTGAAGGCTTTACCACCACTACACATGGCATGAGTGAAGTTTTTTAGTTACGTTTATTTTTTATTTTTTTACAATTTTTCACTTCTATAATATAGAAGTAGTAATGTTGATAAAGTGTTATATATTACCTCGTAGTTAAAATCAGTCTCATAAATTCAAAAGTAAAAATTAATAACTAGAAAAGAGAAAAAATTAAAAATAGATTTAATCGATAAACTTTCAGTTTATTAAAATAATGCAATCATAGGCATACCAGGGTGGCGTCAATGATTAGTTCACAAAATCTCATTCACGTACAATACAATTGATCATTCGTATAAATTAGGGGTTTACTTACGTGTTGTGACGGTGATTTTGTATCAAGCAATCAAAAGAAGGCGTCACCTCAAAAAAATAATAGTAAAATCAACCAATTTTGTTGATATAATCACTCGGTCATAGTGACAGTTGGACCATCAAAAATAACCTTAAAAGTAGAGAACTAAAGTTTTAAAACATGAAATTAAAAGATTAAAAGATTATTCACTGAAATTATTCAGTTTGTAAATGTGTAGTGTATATATAATACCCTTAAAAGATTAGGATTTTTTTAGTAAAGCTTCTATCTATTCTTTATCTCCATTTTTGCTTGATCTCTGTCTATGCGATCATTGCCACCATGTAGAGAAATTCCAGAAAGCAAACAAATTGGATGAAATCGAAAGTCGTAGGTCGCACTTTCAGATCAAACTATTTGCGGTTCACACAAATATTTGATCGGATAAAATTTGATTTTCGTTCAAGAACAAGTATGAAGATTTTATTGTGTTTTTCGTGAATGAACCAGAACCAAAAATTCGTCGATCAACAATCAAGAACACCTCGACCCTAGCCAGGGGCTCTGCCCCTTGGACCCCGCTAACCAGGGGCGCTGCCCCCGGAACCCCGCCAAGGGGGCGTTGCCCCCTTGGAACCTCCATTGAATTTATAAAATACTAAACAAGCGTGCACCCCACACCCAACTTGTTTAATGATTTCATAATTCATATTGATCGATAAAATTAACCCCAATTACACTAAAATATCTAACACACCATTTATAACAGGTGTTGAGGAGGTTTCCCTTGAAAAAAAAATACTCATAATAACCGACTGATGATAAAGACAATATTTTCTCTATGTGGAGGCCTTTCATGCTATTCATGTGTTTTTTCGAGGCCACTCATCCTCTGATTGGTGAGGGTAAGGTATATTTACAAAACAGACTAGTTATTTACATATATGCCAAACTTTTTTATTTTAATACGTCATCGATCCTATGCATCTCATATAGGTTATACGAGGCATATCTTTCTTTTACACCCATTGATTTGACAATAATTTGTGTCGTATACGTCTCGTATGGACATATGAGAGACGTATAGAATGCGTAAAAGATACGACATGGGTATGAGAATAAGAAAACCCTTACAAAATTTGACATATAGTCCTCGCTATAATAAAACACTTATTCCAGACGTGAAATAGAAATATTTATGGATAATTAAATATTATAAAACACTTGTACTCTGTATATTAAAAATCAACTTGATAATAGTATATTTTTAAAAATGAAAAATCAGAGCGTTATAACTAGTTTATAAAATAAGTTGTTTTCTCCTGTAACTTTTTTCTGGAAACATCTTTGTAACATTATTTATTTTTCTGCATTTACTTAGATTTTCATTATCAATATATTTCTAATTCACAAACTTATTTACAAGTCTTTCTTAGTTTTTCAACAATTTCATTAATAAATCGAAACCGAACCATAACTGGTGGTTAACCGATCAATTGGTTATGATTATGGATATGAATTTACAATTAACCGAAGTAGCAGTTTTCGTTATAAAAATGGTCATAAATGGATCAAACCGCACCATATACACCACTAATTAGAACTCCCGTCATATCACGTGGAGAGAATTCTAATATGTTTTTCTTTAAGCAAGACATATATGTAAAATTCCAAGTAGATAGTTTAAAGAGAAGAAGAAACATTAATTATTATTTACCAGAAAAAGTTATATGAGTTTTAAATTCTTACTAAATCATGATTAAATGATATTTAAGAACATAAAATTGTTTAGAAAAAGATGATGAATTAGTTTATGAATTGGGATTTGGGATGATTTTATATATTCTTAATTTAAAATTTTTGTCATAGTTAGTTTACACGAGGGTATACATTAGGAATTTTGTTTATGATCTTAGATGGTGAAAAATTATACTCTGTAATTTTCATTGCATGAAACTTCATCTTAAAAACATCTGAAACACACTGGAAAAATCAAATACGTTACTAAGATTTTACATTTCTTAATAATTTTATACAATTTTAAAATAGTTTTATTACGTTTTCTAACATTAATAATATATTAAATACTTGGTATTGATGGGAGCAAACCATTATGATATCAGTTTAAACAGGGCCGTCTCTGAGAGATTAGGTGTCATGTACGAACGCTAGAAAAGGGCCCCTATGTGTGTGTAAACGCACACACAAATTGACGATAATTAAAACAATAGTAAAAACAAGATAAACAATAGTGCTTTAACAAAATGATTTATTTCAATGTTTTAAATAAGTAAATAAAACGTGACGTTCTTTAGCATTTTTTGATGCAAGGTTGTTGAATAAATCTTCATAATCCACATTGTCTAGTATTTCATTCTCAATAGTTATCATTGTCAATCTATTAAGTCTTTCTTGAGACATTGTCGATCGTAAGTGTGACAATTGCGCCCGAGAATTTCGTCATTCATGACGTGAGCACATATCATCGTTCTTAGAATCCATGATGATTTGATGATTTTAATTATTTCAAGTTGAAAGAATACGAAAAATGATGAACATGGGCGAAAACCGTGCGCGAAACGGAGTTACGGATTGCCGGAATCGCGAAACGAAGTTTTGATCGAAAAACGGGCGAAATTACCCTGGGGCGGTACGCCCCAGGTCAAGTGACGGTTCCAGGCGGTGCGCTCGGGTCACCATCGAAGGATCTGGGTTCCAACCTCCGTGCGGTACGCCTGGCTGCATGGTGTGGCGATAGGCGGTACGCCTGGGACAGAAAAATCGGATAAGATGGTTAAAAAGTCAAGATCTTATCTTCATCATCATTTTT
Organism: Mikania micrantha; assembly: GCA_009363875.1. Classification (NCBI taxonomy): domain Eukaryota; kingdom Viridiplantae; phylum Streptophyta; class Magnoliopsida; order Asterales; family Asteraceae; genus Mikania; species Mikania micrantha. The sequence goes on along the minus strand of SZYD01000730.1, from coordinate 1,207 downwards.
TTTATCATCTACTCGACGGAACCACCACCATCTTCGAAAAATTCATCATCCAACCCTTCAAATCTTTGTTTTGAAGCTTCTGGAACGCTTGCTTAGATCGCATCCGGGAACGTTTATACGAGTCCAGATCATCTTTCTGTCCGCAGAACTCCTACAGATTTGGTAATGGTTCATTCTAAACCTTCTAGCTTGATTTTGATGATCAGATCTTGCTTTTGAACGTATTGAGATAGTTAGGGTTGTTGATTATTGCCTAGATGATGGCTAGGAATGATTATAAACAAAGAACACGATGTTCTAACGGGTAAATCCTTGTTTTGAGCCGTTGTAATGCCCGGTTTTCATGAAACCACAACAATGGTTATAAGGGTTTAAATCATTTGATTGTAATCATGATTATGATTGTCTTGATCATTTCTTGAAATGCTAGGTTTCATCCAAGTGTTTCAAACTAATGATAGGCATACAGATAAGCACCAGATTAACGATCTGATGTTTATGATAACAGTCAGATTAGTACATTGAGTATGGTTATTAAACATATTTTAATATCACATTCTCATGTTTCATGATACCTAAATAATCAATAACAAGGATTGACTATTCCTAAGCCAGAAATTCATCTAGAAAGTTTTCTAGTGAAATAATCAACAACAACATCTATTTGATTAATCCGACAACGTTGTGACTAAATCAGTTAGTCATAAATTGTTATAGGAACCATAGAGGATTCCCTATCAGCTGAACATCCAGACCATCATCATCCGTATATAACAGTGAGTTTCATATTCCCCTTTTCAACGTTTGGGTTTCTAAAAACTCGGGGTGGAACATGTAGATACATTTTCAGAACATATATTTCTCAATCTTCGTGAAATCATATATTATTATCATGAGGAACGTCATGATAAACACTTATCAAATCTTATGAAATCATATATCATTATCATGAGAAACGTCATGATAAACATTTATCAAACCTTGTGAAATTATATATCAGTATCATCGGGATGATGATAAACAGTTATCAACTTCTGTGAAATCATGTATTGGTTTCATCAGGAAATCATGACAATCTATTTTGAGTAAATCTTTTATCAAACTATTAAAACAAGCGTATCACTGGGAACTTTGGTTATGTGGAGGCTATTTGGGGTATTCTTGATGTGAACATCATTACTTGTTATCAAGCCCTTGGTAGTACTGG